>OW119934.1:95333898-95814490 GCA_933210815.1 Meta bourneti
GCGGACCAAAAATGCTTGCACAAAGGCTGTCCAAAAGTTATTGTAAACGATAGAGTTCCGACATTGTCCAGATGTTAATGTTTGGTGATTGGGCTCGAGATGAAGAGCACGGCCTATCAGTGCGAAGACGGGTCTATCCAATGAAGAGCATGAGATGTCAGTTCGAGAGGGATATGTTATCGGGCTTCCTGTCAGCTCCTCGCTGCTCCGGAGAGAAAAAGACTGTCCTCTGCATCAACCGGCTTCACTGACAACTGCATCTTCCGGCAATCTACGAGGTAAGCGATCTTTATTCTCCATTGTTTTGACACAATTCAACTGTGTGAACTTTGATAGTAAATGAATACTCTAATTCATAGGGCTACGATAAATTCTTAATACCGGTAAACTACCGGCGGAAGTTCTCAATACCGGTTTTGAGTTCTTATTTTTTCCTAAGAGGAAGGTAGCCCGGTAGGGAGAGTGACGGATTAGGGACCGGAGGGTTGTGAGCTCGAAATTCGATCCAACCAAATATCGCCGCATACTTGAGACTATTGCAAGTTAACCCTCCTGGTGATTTACCTTCGTGTCGAAAACTCTCCTGTCAGCCTCTGTCAACCAGTTCTGTTCATTAATTCTGGGCAATGGACAATTTGGTTTTTCCTTGTTTGATCTTTATTCCCCTTGTAGTATGTTTTGTTTCGTTGTGGAAGTTTGGAGAGGTGGGGTCCCAGATCAGGTGTTGACCACCAATAGCCCGTTGTGTTGCTTCAGTGCGAGGTTAATTCAACCACCGACCTAAGAGGAAGGAAGGTACTAATTAGTAGGATTGTAGGACTTATTTAAAGTTTGTAAATACTGTTGGAAATTTTTTTTATGTGGAATTTAAATCAGTCAAATATTCGTTTAAAGTAGGGAAGTGGTTAGTTTTTTGAATGGAATATACCCCAAAATTCGAATTTTCTAACGATAAAATATCATAAAACATAGCTATAAAGACTGAGTGTTTATTAAATCCTGGATCAATACTTTGTATGCTGTTTCTTTCCTCATTTAAATCGAAATTTATTTGCTCAATTTGTCCATTTTTCATAGGTTGTCACCCCAACCGTTTCCTGCCTTGAATCTTTCTCCCGAAAGAGGAAATGATTTTTAAGGGGACCCCCATTAGATTTTAAAATTCACCACAATCCAATTTTTAATCTTAGCTTTAAAAATGAATTGATATCAAGCTTTATATAGATAGCAAAAATAATTTTTCAATTACGATCATTTTTAAAGGAGTTTTAAATATAGCTTCTTGACATTTTTTGGCTGATCTTTGCAACCTATAGTATCTAAGTGCAAATGAGAAATTTATCATGCTTCAAATTTTGAAATTTTGGTTTAAAATGTTACTTAACCTATGATTTTTTTGAAAAATTTTAGTGTTGTTTTAGAGTATATTTTTTTTATTTACAATTGAGTGACATAGTACTTAAAAAATGGAGTTAATTGGATTTATAGGTATACAAACTATTGTGTGAATTAAAATATTGCCAATACATTTAAAATTAATACGAAAGGGACCTATCAAAAATTTTGACCACTTATAATGCAATAACTTCCGAGCATAATATCTTTAGTAGAAAACAGTAAGTCTAAGTTTTATAACAATCAGATAACTTCAAAAGTTTCTTTTGAAAGTCGACTGTCCCCTTAAACTTTCCAATATAGAAATTTTTTTCACATTAACCATGGAAACAATTAAAAAAGAATAACTTTTTGTGCATGTGACATTTTCTTTTCTGATGTTTATTAAACTTAGACCTCGCGTCAAAAACTTCTGTTCAGATTAGCTTTCTTCTAGCAAATATGAGCATAATGTTCCATACACAGATATTTGCCGGAACTGTGGACGCATAAATTGAACCCTAAAGTTTGATCTTAACAATTACCTTAGCAGTACCTTAACATAACCTTACAAATTTCGAAAAAATCAATTTTTTGATTTTAATGTATTTTGAAAGTCTGAAATCTTCCGATAATAAGGAAAAACAGCGTTGAAAAATTTGCATTAGTTCGTCTGCTATTGAGATTTTTTCTAATATCCCTCCTCAATTCGACACATTTGAGTGACAGCTTGATTATTTTTCTCAAAATGATAATTTTTGACATTGCGCGCGAAATAACTCTTCAACCGTTGAACACAAACTTGAAATTTGGAGTGAAGATACGTTTTAAGAACAGCTTCAAAATGAAACCCAAATATTCTGAAGTAAAGGGGTTTTGTTGATTTTTGGGGAATAGGAATATGAATGAAACAAATGTCAGGCAGTTGACTTGACGTCATTCACCATCTGGCTTCTCAATGCTTCTGTACTCTATTACTAAAATTGTTAAGGTGTACGCGTATACACTAGAAAACATTTTTTAAAAGTTTTGACTTTAAAAATCCACTTTTTCACATTGGTTTTTGCTTAAAATCATTTTAGTGCGAAAAATTATGAGTAAGCAACTCATTAATTATCTAATTTAGATATAATTAGCTAATTAGCATGTTTTTTAACACAGTGATATCTCAAATTCTAATTCGTTCAGAAAGACAATTCCTGTTAGAAATTATTCCTAATATTATTCTTCATGTTTTGACCTTCCATCAAGTTGCTAGAGGGAATAGGTTCTTTTTTACAATTTTTCCACGAAGGAAGTCTAAAAAATAAAGATTTTTTCAGGAATTTTGACATTTAAAAATCAACTAAAATTCATTTTTTAAATATAACTTTGACTGAGGGTCAAAACATCCACTGTATTATATAGATTTTAATGATACAAAAGTAATTATAATAGATCAATTTATTGCTGAGTTATCATTGTTTGAACAAATCATCCTATTGCAAAAACACAGTTCCTCAGAAATTGAGTTTAAAGTTTTGAATTAATAAAAAAGATATCGATATTCTGGTCAATTTTCGTGATTTCTAGTACATACATACACCTTAAGTGCATTTGTCTAGTGTTGAGCCATGTCATGGGTTGTCTACTATTACATAAAATACAGTCAGGAGAGTCAGCAATATTACTATAAAATAAGTGTGCACGCCCAGTCAGGAAATGAACTCAGCAACTGAAACCTTCCTTGAAGAGTATGGGACGACGTCACTAGAGGAAAGAAGGAATTCTCGAGAAAAGGGGGAAATAAAGGCTGTAGTTGTGAAATGGAAATATTTGAGACTGACAGTCGACATGTTTGCTTCGAAGATTTAGAAGACATCAATATTTTGATTTTTAAGAGTGACTAAGAGTTGCTACCGTTTCTTGGGATAATCCTCCAGTGTTCCTTTGCAAGACTCGAAGTGAGTTCGAGGCGCCTTGAAAAAGGCATAGTAAAGCAATGCCAAAAGTAGTATCAGTAGAGATGGTAGTATTAGGAAGCAGCAAGAACCTTGGTAGATTTAACATAATCCAGGGTGCTCCATGAGGTGGCCTACCACATTACACACCAATATGAATATGAATAAAATCTTGCTAAAAGGCAATTTAACAAAATACAGTCAAACCTCATTAAGACGAATTCGCTTAATACGAATTACTGATAACAAGAACAAAATTCCAATCTCCATCGTGGTGCATTGGGAGTTTGATTTTGTTCAATAAAAAAACCCAGTCTCAACCCACACAGATTGGTATTAGAAGTCACAGAAACTACGGAACCAACAGAACAACAGCAGTTACTAAACCAAAACAGTAGACGTTGCAATGTATTTCTCCAATTACGGCCAGTGGATGAACATAATAATTTCGATTACGAAACCAGCTTCAACAGAATCGTCACAAAATCTCAGATAGCCTTTCTCATAATCAATAATTCGAAATCTGACTTGGAATTGTTTGTTGATCGTAATAGACACAACTGCCTAATTTGCCATACTTTATGATGATCATGAAAGAAGGATTGAGCAGAGTGCCTAACACCTGTCATCACACTCAGCATGGCTGAGTATCTACGTAAGGACGAAAAGCTCTGTAAGCAGCTGATTCTGTACAAGAAATATAAACCAGACAAGAAAACGAATGGGAATGGAACTGTAAAAAAACGAAAAAGTGGAGAGGATAATCTAAAATAGAATGTTGATAACTTTCAAAATTTATTTTGAAGTGAGATTTACTTGGAAAATAAATAGATATCAGTTTTAATGGGAAAAATATCCCATTCAAAGTGTATATTCAAATAATGATAACTCATTCGCTTAAGAATTCGGGTTGCACTAATCGTCGGTTAAGATGAACAAATTTTCGAAACTTAAGTGCTAACGGATTCTTTTCAATCGTATTATCAGAAACATTAAACTACTCCAAAATATTGAAGATTTATTTGTCGAAGAGAGAGAAGAAAGAATAAATGAAGATTCCAAAGACGAAGAAATAAGCGTGCCTTCTTCGAAAGAAGCTACTGTTGGCGAAATTGTTCATCGCTTTTTGTTAGGCAATGAAAATTCATCTGCTCAATGGAACAGCGTTTATCGCATCAAAGATTTTCTTAAAGAATGTCACGAAAAAACAAAATACAAAAATCGATAACAAAACTATTTGCCTAATACTATTAAGACAAAAATCGCTAAATCAGGAAATATCTGTCTAAACAAGAATTATCTGTATAATTAAGAATTATCTGTACAATCAAGCATCATCCGTATAATCAAAAATCGTTTGTATAATCATTGTGATGAAAAATACCATTTATCTGTGAACCAAGAATTGTACAGTAAGTGATGTAAATGCATTAACATTTTATTTTATTGTTGAAGTAATACTTTTTCCTGAATTCGGATAACACGAACAACAGATAATAAGAATTTTTTAAGATCCCTTGAAATTCGTCTTAACGAGGTTTGACTGTATTAATTAATTAATTATATCCATGCATAACATTAGTGATATTTGTTTGGTCTTAATTTAAAATATAGCATCTCTGTAACTCATTGCAATCATTATTTTGGTATCTTATACATTTCTTTACTCAGAATATTGCACTTCAAGTACAATTTAGATATTTGCTTAAAAATTGAGCATATGTGTAAATTGACAAAATATTATTTGATTTTCACATAAAGACACAATTATTATTGAATTGTAGTAAAGAGTACAAATAAACTATACTCAAAAATTCATTTTGATGTACAGGATAGTTTATGAGATTCAAGAATTATCTAAAATGCGGTATTTTCCACCATGATTTGAATGCTTAAAAGTACTGTACCCCTTTCAGAACATAAAGATAAAATAGTAACAAAATATCACAATAAAAAAACGGTATTGTTTCAGTAATGGTAATTCTCACCAATCTCCAAAACGTGTCCTTATTATATTACCTGGTTTTAAACCATATTTAGGATAAGTAGTGGATCAATCCCTAGGCGTAATAGTCGCTCGTCTAGAATTAAAAAAAATATCTTCAAAACGTAAAAAGTATTTTTGTTTAATAAGAACTATTCATAAAATTTCCAGCAAATAAAAATTTCTCTTTAAGGATATACAGCACCTTTAAAACTTAAAAAAATCGAATCTCCAATTACTGTGAATTTAGTGTCTCAAATGTTCCGATTTTGTTAAAAAACAGCATAAAAAAAGTCGCATTAGTTCGTTCGTAATTCAGATTGTTCTTTATCTCAGTTTTAACCCTTTCAGCTTAACTTGAATCGCATTTTTCTCAGGGGAAATTTAACACTACGCGCGCTGTAACTCTTAAAGTAATAAACTTAATTCACATTAAATTTGAAAGGGAGTTGAATTATCATTAGAGCTTGAAAATGAAACCAAAATTTTGCGTAAGTTAAGAGCTTTATTCAAAAATTTGAAGATAATTCTTAGAGAAATTTTTCTAAAAATCGATTAAGTGAAATATTAATCGATTATTTCACATTTTTTTTGTGTTACTTATAGTTTTTGGTTTTAATTTAAAATATAAGGGGTACTCTCTGTTGTGTGCTCATTTCAGTCATTATTTTTGTAGGAAATGCATGAGTTGACTCAGAAAGCTGCACGCAAGTTAATATTTGTCTCGTAGATTGAGTTTACGTAAATTAAAATAAAATATTAGTTAATTTTAAAATATTAAACTAATTTTTCTGTATTGTCTAGTATAGAGTGTATCTAAACACTGTTTAAAGTTTAATTGTGATACACAGCAAACTTTAAGAGGCACAGTTTATCGACATTAGGCTGTTTTCTCTCCTGATTCGAATACCCTTAAAGGTACTGTATCCCCTTAAAATGTGCTTTTACTAGGAATTCGTTTAGTATAAATCTAGACCTGGTCTAGTCCATTTGTTCCGCCATTTCCACCCCTCAAAAAGCTCTGGAATAGTATGTTTTGTGTGCATGCATGCTTCGCAAATGTATACGTAAAATGTCGGCTGAGAGCAGAAACTCAACTCAAAACTTTTTTAATACTGTATGCATCTGTTTAAAGACTTAGTTTTTAGGTCAAAAAATTAAAATTATAAGCATTTTAATAGTATTTTATACCTTTTAACCCTCCATTAGTAGCGTGCTTTTTAACAAATGAAATAGCGGTGCGTCTGTTCCCCAGGTGCTTGACGTTTTATTTCCTAGTTACCCAAGCGTTAATCATTCATTTTAAATAAAAAAAGACAGTATATTTTAGGACATGCTAAAAAACAAGTAACTAAAAAATGTATTATTGAAATTATCCCCAAAATAAAAATTAAGAGTATTTCAATAATATTGTAAATCTTTTAACCCTCCATTAGTCGCTAGTCTTTTTTTAACAAATGAGATCGCGGTGCATCTGTGAGGTGCTCGACGTTTTATTTCCCAGTTTTACATACACGCATTAATTATTCATTAAAAGAATACGTTGTTTATTTTGAGACATACTAAATAATAAGTAACTGTAAAAATGTGTGTTATTTAAATTTATAAATAATACATTTTTTTAGTCATTCTTTTGATTGCTTAATATTAGAAAACATTGAAAAAAGTCACCGCGACACTTTTCAATCAGTGTGACTAACGGAGGTTTAAGCAAATCACAATGTAACAATGTATTTCTCATCATCAGAAAATAAGCATTTATTGTCTCAGAAAAAATGTCAGTTAATGAGTTTCTGCTCTAAGCAGACGCTATGCTATGGCTATACATATTTTTATAATTAATTTATAACTGTGGTTATTTAAAAATGTTATTAATTTAAGAATTATATAGTTTAATTTTATAAAAATGTAATGTATGTTCTTAAAAGTATTAAAATATATTTTGGTTTTGGTCACCAAATCTTAGAACTAGAGCAGGACAATCGGCTTCAAAGTTACCTGCCCCTTCATTGGCATTTAGGTATATGCACAGATTATAAGGATTATCTCAAAAAATCTTTAATAAAATCAAGAAAAAGCTAATGCACAGAGGGAACATTTCGAAAACAAAATGTCAAAAAATCTCATTTGGAGAAGAACCGCTTTTTTCTAGACCTACCATACTTATTTTCGTATGTTGACATGTTGTCAATATAAGTAATATCGTAATTATTTTTCTATCTATAGAGTTTGAAATAAATTAATTTTCAAACTAAAAATTAAATAATCGATTTTGGTGATTTTGAAGTACTGTCCCCTTAAATATCTGTTGAAGATGAAGGACTGGAGGTTTTCACTAATCTTGACAAAACAAAGAGAAAGATCGCATTTAATTTTCGGATTTTCGAATTGTTATTTGAAACTAATCAGCATTCTCTAAACTGTAGTTCATTTACATGTTTTACACGTCATGTGAATATATACATCTGGCATATGATATTATGTCCAATTTTTTTGAAAATGCACTTTTTTGTTCTCTCTATGTCCGACTTTTTTGCTCTCTCGAACGGTATACAACACCGTCCAGTTTCAATGCATTAAGGGGATCTGATTCTTAAAAAAATCGAGTAGTGGAGAGAAGCAGAAAAATCCTTTAACCCTCCTGGTAGTTGTCTTGAAGTCTTTTGTCATTAGCAAAACTGACGAGATCTTGATGACCGAGATATCTCGTCTATCAAGATCTCATAGTCTCTCGTCATTAGAAGAAACCTGACCAGATTTTGATCTTGTCATCATCAAAGAATCGGCAATATCTTGATGACGAGATATCTCGTTATTAGCAAAATTGGTCAGATGTTGATGGACGAGATATCTCGCCGAAACCAGTTGGAAGGTTAAACTGTTCTGAGAAATTTTATTTTTGTGACATAGTGTTATATGCCTCCGGGATATATGCATATATAAAGAAATACTCTTTGATTTTCTTACAATTTGTCAGTAAAAGCAAATACTTTGCAAATCGAAAGTTATGAATTTTTATACCATTTTTCACATCTTTTGGAATTTAAAAGTCATTTTTACACATTTTTAGGTCTATAAAGTCTAGGAGTTGTTGCTAATTGTTCTTTTGAAAAAGAGGAAGGAAATATAAGTTATACATTCCATATAAAGGAATACTTAACCCTCCAAGTGGTTATGACGAAATATCTCGTCCATCAAGATCTGACCGATTTTGCTAATGACAAGATATCTTTTTCATCAATATCTGACCAATTTTGATAATCACGAGGTACCTCGTCCATCAACATCTGACCAATTTTGCTAATGACAAGATATCTTTTTCATCAATATCTGACTAATTTTGCAGTGCATTCCTTCCTGGGTGTATTTCTCTCTTCTGTGTCAGTAAAACTTTCATTGTGTGTGTCTATTACTTGATATTGTATGTCTTGTGTCTGGCGCAGCATGGACAAATATGGCCCTTGAGCCATAAAACCCCAAACCAACCAACTGACTAATTTTGGTAATGACGAGATATCTCGTCATCAAGGTATTACCGATTTTTTGACGATGAAGCGATCAAGATTTGGTCAGTTTTTTCTAATGACGAGATATCTCGTCTATTAAGATCTGGTCAGTTTTGCTAATGACGAGATA
Source organism: Meta bourneti (assembly GCA_933210815.1). Classification (NCBI taxonomy): domain Eukaryota; kingdom Metazoa; phylum Arthropoda; class Arachnida; order Araneae; family Tetragnathidae; genus Meta; species Meta bourneti. The sequence goes on from OW119934.1 coordinate 95,342,833, forward strand.
CCTCGCCGAGACAACTACCACGAGGATTAAATTTTCATGTTTTATTTGAACTACCAGATCAGGAGAGGGGTTACGTCACCAATAACCTCTAACTTGGCTAGACATATGAACTAATCTGTCTTTTTGTCTCCACTAGAGCCTTCACGTGCAAGCATGCGAAGATAAAATTTCCATCTGCCCTGATCAACATCTCGAGCGGTTGAAGAAATACCTCGTTGAAGATGATAGTGAAACAGATAACGGCACCATCCAAAATACACAAACTGGAAAATGGATTCGAAAGAACTGAGCATCCTCCGTACACCAGAAAGCTAAACGAAGAGAGGGCTGGATCCTCTTTCATGATTGATGACATCCTCGGCAGTAAAAAACCGCGTCCTCTCAGTTACACAGGTGATAACAGCAAGTCGAAGCATCAGAGCCATTCCGAAGTTCAAGATAATTACTCAGATCTAAACAGTGAACAATGTGTCAGTCCTTGTCATTCGATGTCCATGCGGCAGCCCTTGAAACCTACACCCATGATGCTTTCCCCCCTTTGTTCGGGTTTCATGAACTTTGGATTGTATTCACCTGTCGGGTTGTCACCATCTGCTTATTTCCATAATCACGGGCCCAGCGTGTTTGCATTTCCACCCAATGACCTAACTGCACCGATAGACACTAGCATTTTCAGCATTCGCAACGGACAAGTCGTGCGCTCTGCAATATTCCATCCATCGAGTCACCTGGAATATGCGAATTCTATCCCCAAATCACCCGGAAGCAGCGTTTCGCAAGGATCGATTTTGGCTCTGTCGAACCGACATACTGGTAAGTAGGTGATTTCGCTATACCTTACAAATACAATGGACCATTGGTTCCCAAATTGCGGTCAGAGAATCTAAGACCTTGTCGCGAACCTTAGAATAGAATAGCTCCTTTCCTTAGAATAGATTCCCTCGGGGCACATCTTCAGGTGTGTACGGGCTTCACGAACCCGAGATACCCTCGTGATCTATTCTTTTCCCATGGGGTTTACTGCCTCTGTTAAACATGGGGGTCGCGACTAAAGGATGCCCAAGCGATCTTTCTCTACTTCTTTCCATCCTTTCTTTTCACAATTACTTAACATTGTCTATCTTGTGTTTGGCGCAGAATGGCCAAATATGGCCCATGTGCCAAAAGAACCCCAAACAACCAACAAACCAATCATTCTTAGAATATAATCTTTCCAAAGGATTCTTTTCTATGGAAAGCACCAACGGAATCATTCCAGAGGATTCTTTTCTAAGAAAAGGAGCAGTAGGATCGTTCCAATGATTCTATTCTAAGGAAAGGAACATTAGAATCTTTCTTAAAGCTGAAAGAATACATTTATTATTTCAACCTTTGGAATTGGTTTAAATTTCAATTGGTTGATAGAATGCATGGATTCTTTCAACCTTTGAAATTGGTTTAAATTTCAATTGGTTGAAAGAACACACGGATTATTTCAACCACTAGATGTGATTAGTCATTAAGTGTGTTGTGGGGGGTAAAAGCAATATTGCATTACTCGGAAATCTCGTGACGCTCAGAGGGTTAATATTGAATGTAGCCCTAAATTAAGAATTAAAAATAAGTACATATTAAATTAACCTTCATACGCAAACCAACGTTCTTTCAAGTGTGTCAATGTAAAATAGTGTTCATCCCCAATCACCAAGTGCGTCCTTCCGAATTGCAGCTGATGATATTGCAGATATGATTGAGGAAGTGAATTCTCGAATTCTTTTTCCATTGAAGTGAACAGGAACGGAAGGAAAGCAGCTAACGGAAGCCATTCTTGTTCATGAGCATTCAGATCATTTTCCTCGATTCTCTGAACGGAAAACATCTTCATCTCGTTCAGGCCTCCGATGGTTCAGATCTCGGTAAAACGAAAGCCGACACATTCCGAGAAGCGATACGGCTTGCTTCTGAACTAATTGAAAGACTTGGTTCGGCGCAGCGGTTCTTGAAACTGCGCCGCGACACCCTGTTCTCCGAAAATTTTCCGGTTCATCAGTTTTTCCAACGGTTAATTGTTATCTCTGGATTCATATTGTCCGTATTTAACGTCCATAGCTCTTAATTTTTTTTAGCGGGTATTCCCACTTGATAATGCCCTGCGGATTCAGCCGGTGGTTTCCAAACTTTTTTGTACCTCCGTCCAGTGGCGAAGTTATACTTTTTTGGAACCGGGGCAGAAGATGCTGATAACCCTTTTGTTAGATTAATCGTTAGTCTACTGTGTCGCAACACCTAGTTCTCCGAAAATATTTTCCTGTTCATCAGTTTTTGTTTGGTTAATCGTTAGTCTATCTTTGGATTCGTGTTGTCCGTGTTTGACGTCAATAGCTCTGAACATTTTTAGCGGGTATTCCCACTTGATAATTGGCTACTTGGATTTGGAACCACCAGCTGATTTAGCCGGTGGTTCCAAACTTTTTTGTACCTCCGCCCAGTGCCAAAGCTAGACTTTTTGGAACTGGGACAAAAGATGCTGATAACCCTTTTGTTAGATTAATCGTTAGTTTATCTTTGAGTACGTATTGTCAGTATTTGATGTCCATAGCTGTTGTAGTGATTCTCTGAGTAGCGTGGTAGATTCAAATCTACAGAGAACAGTCTAGCTTAAATAACAAACGATAATTTTATTTAAAACAGTGTCTTGACTATATTAGAATCTATTTACACGACACTTTCACGCCTCTGCTAACTGGATGCGACAGGGTGTCGAAATCTCAGGACGTACGAAAGTCTCTGAGTTGGAGAAAGGTATCTCAACAGTCTCTAGATGAAACTCTACTCGTCGGGTGACGATTTCACCAGATCAGCACTGGATCCTCACTGGACGACAGGACAAGGCAGGTTCACTGCCGGACGAGAAGTCGGTACCGAACTCTCCGCAGGTCGTCGGCTCGGCACAATCAGGGATCGGCTCCACTGGGGTCGTCGGGTCAGTACAAGACAGCACGGCTCCGCTGGGGTCGTCGGATCGGCACAAGACAGGCACGGCTCCGCTGGGGTCGCTGGTTCAAGTCTCGAACGAGAAATAAGCAGGAACTCGAGATAGGCAGCCTACGCCAGGCTACAAGAACGCGTCCTCTCAGGGTGAGAGAACCGTCTTCCAAATTAGTAAGAGCTCCTTAATGGGGTTGACCGCTCAAAGGGTCACTGAGCTAAGACGTTAGCTCGGGAAACAAACAAGACTCGAGATGGGTAGCCTACGCCGGCTACAAGAACGCGTCCTCTCAGGTTGAGAGAACCGTCTTCAAAAAATATATTTTCTCCCTAAGGAGTGACCGCTCGAAGGGTCGCTGAGTTAAGCCTCTCGAACGAGATCACAGGCAAGAACTCGAAATGGGCAGCCTACGCCAGGCTACAAGAACGCGTCCTCTCAGGTTGAGAGAACCGTCTTCAAGAAATGTATTTTCTCCCAAAGGAGTGACCGCTCGAAGGGTCGCTGAGTTAAGCCTCTCGAACGAGATCACAGGCAAGAACTGACGATTCGACTCCCTACTTTTCCTTTTGAAACCTCCCAGCCTTTGTTCGCTGGTGGTTCCCGATTCGTTCGTTCTTGATTGGTTCTTACTTTTAATTGGTTCGTTTTTACTTTGCTCATTTTTGAGGTTGCTGATTCGGTAGAGACTCTCTGACGTAAAATGGGATCAGCTACTTAGCGCAGGTGGCTTGATTACCTAGCAGGTGGACTTAATCACCTGGCAGGTGCACTCCTAAACACCTGGGCTCTTTTACGGAACGAATCTCCTTTTGTCCTCTTCGATCCAAGTCCCGACCGTCTGGCGCCAGAGAGATGGAAATGTATTGTCCGGCTTTTTTACGACCTGTCGGCGGGTTTGCCTTTGGGAGGGATAATTGAGGGTCTGTCAATGAATCCTCACAACCCCTCCCCCCTAAGAAAGATTTTGTGGTATGGCAAAATCTATAAGGCAAGGGTTAGACATGGCAACTCGACACATCATTAGAGGCAACAATTTTAAGAATTTATATACAAAATTTTAACATGATTTCAACACTTAAATTTCAAGTTACATCTACTATTTACAATACTCTTACATCCTACTCTTGTGATACAATTATATTTTATCACATAAGTTCAATCAAATACTGGGGTTTATGTACAATTTAAATCGGTACTTTTGGTATTATTTAATTTTCCGACAGCATTCTGCTCAGACAATCTGCATGTTGGTTGTCCTTCCCAGCCCTATGGATGATCTGGTAATTGAAGGGCTGTAAAGCCAACGCCCACCTCATCAATCTCGGGTTATTCCCGGAGTTATTCTTTAAAAATACTAACGGATTGTGGTCCGTTTCAATAGTGAAGCGTTGTCCGTCCAAGTAATGCCGCAGCTTTTTAATTGCGTAAATAATGCCTGCGCATTCTTTTTCGGTAGTGCAGAATTTCTTTTCTGTGTCGGTAAACTTCCGGCTTAAATATAATATCGGGTGATCAACTTTATCTGGCCCTTTTTGTGCCATGATTACCCCGATTCCTTGGTTGGAAGCGTCAGTTTGGAGGATAAATTCCTTTGAGAAGTCTGGGGCGTACAACACCGGCTTCTCAGTGAGTTTCGTTTTCAGCTCTCGGAAAGCTGAGTCGCATTCCGTGGACCACTCTACCTCCTCCCTTCTATTCTTTCCTTTTAATGCCCTCGTTAATGGCTCGGCTATTATGGCATAATTTTGGATATACCGGGCGTAATATCCACTCAAACCTAAAAATTGTCTGATCTGTGTTTTATTCCTGGGTGTGGGGAAATCAACTACCGCTTGGATTTTCGCCTCAGTCGGAGTTCTACATCCACTCCCTACCATATGTCCCAAATATTTGACACTGCTCTGTGCGAACTTGCATTTGGCAGGTTTAATTGTTAATTTCGCATACGTGATTTTCTTAAGAACCACATCGAGATGTTTGATGTGTTCCTCCCAAGTTTGCGAAAATATAGCTACATCGTCTAAGTAGGGTACACAAAATTCATCTAACCCTTGTAAGAGTTGAGCCATGAATTTTGAGAAGCAATATGGCGCGTTTACTAGTCCGAACGGAAGAACTAGTGGTCTATATGACCCGAATGGAGTCACGAAAGCGGCCAATCTTTGTGCCTTAAGACTCAAGGGTATCTGCCAATATCCCTTGGTCAGATCTATGACCGTTATATATTTTGCGGCTGCCACTTGTTCGATTCGCTCGTCCATATTAGGCAGTGGATAATATTCCGTCCTAATGATGGAATTTAATCGACGATAATCGACACAAGGGCGAGGGTCACGTCCTGGACTCTCTACTAAAATCATAGGGGAAGTGTAATCGGACTCCCCGATCTCAATGATTTTTAAATCCAACATCCTCTTAATTTCTGACTTGAGGATTTCCGTTTGTCTAGGAGAGGTGCGGTAGGGTTTCGATCTAATGGGTTTGTCACTAATTAAATCGATATCATGTTCGATAAGATTCGTCCTACCGGGATCATTTGAAAATAATTGCCTATGGGATTTTAACAATTTCCCAAGTTCATTGATTTGATCCTGCGTGCATCGCTCTTCCAATTTACTGTTTTTCACTACCTCTCCGAAATCAAAAATATTCGGATCTGCGATAGGATACTGAATATCCAAATCAGATTCTACGGTGTCGTGAGAGAATACTTCGCTCATCAAAACATTTACGCTTTCCATCCGCTGGTGGTATGGCTTTAATAAGTTAATGTGGTACACTCGTACCTTCTCTACCTTCCCTGGCATCTTAACAACGTAATTGGTCTCCGAAAGCTGTTTCTCTATAGTTCCCGGACCAACCCATTTTACGGCGAATTTTGTTTGTTGGCAAGATGACAATACTAAGACGCGATCGCCTACTTTAAACTCGCGCTTCACCGATCCTTTGTCGTAGTACGACTTCCTTTTAACTTTTGCGTCCGTTTCGGTTGCGGTGGCTACCTGTTGACACCGTCGCAATCGATTTATCAACTGGAATACGTACTCCGTGACAATGTCTTCACATGGGGGACTTTGGCACCATTTGTCAAATAAAATGGATTCGGGCATTCTCAAATTCTTCCCGTAAATTAGCTCTGCGGGGCTAAAACCGGTTGACGCATGGGTTACGTTCCGCAAAGCCAAGAGAGCCGATGGAAGTACGTCCTCCCAATTTTCTTTTAGCTCCAGGCACATCGCTTTCAAAAGTCTCTTTAGGGTCCGGTGGAACCGTTCCACCGGGTTCGTTTGCGGATGATAGATCGAACTACGCACCACCTTAATCCCAAACCTCTCAAAGAAGGTAGTTGTGAGGTTGCTAGTGAAATACGTAGCATTGTCCAGTTGTAGTTCTTTGGGGAAACCTATTCTACTAAAGATAGCAAGCAAGGCATCAGTGACGGTTTCTGAGTTCACTGCTGATAAAGGAATAGCTTCCGGGTATTTGGAAGCAAGGCAAATAGCCGTCAGGAGATATTTGTTCCCTTTCGGTGATATTGGCAAGGGACCCACAATGTCTATATTCATCTTCGCGAACACTTCGGTGATCACGGGCACTAACGTAAGGGGCGCTCTCTTTTGTTCCGAGGATTTCCCGACTTTCTGACAAGCATCGCACGATTTCACATATTCCTCGATCTCCTTAATACACTGGGGCCAGAAATAATAGCGCAACAGCTTATCTTTAGTTTTCGTATTGCCCATGTGGGATCCGAACCCATCATGACAAAGGCTTAAAATTTTATTTTTATATATAGCGGGTATTAATAGCTGCCTCCGCTCTTCGCCTCGATGATCCTTAGACTGCCTAAAGAGTAGCTCTTTTTCAATCACGAACTCACTCGTTTTATTTTGCCTGACCTTATCCCAAATAGATTTGAGTTCGGGACAATTCTGCTGTTCCTTGGCAAAAGTTTCAGCGTGAATGCCTACTAATTCGATTTCCGAATTTTCCTGTAAGGGTGGTAACTCTATCCCCAAATTTTCGTCCTCTAGTTCATTTTCAGGTTCCGTTACCTCAAGTGGATCTATTTCTGTCTGGTTTTCCTCAACTACAGTCTGTTCAGGGCTCAGACGTTTGGTTTGACTCCTAGTCATAATCGCGTTTACCAGTTCTGGTTTTACTCTCTGCGATTCAATTAATTCCTGGGTGGAATTTCCTAAGAGGTAATGTCGCATTTCGACGGATTTACCTACAATTGCTGCCTTAGTTCTAATTACGCCGAGTTCTGGACTTTCGATTTTAATTCTTGCCAAAGGTAGGCACTTGAAGTGGTTGTCCAGAGGTTGCTTAACCCAAATGTGCTCGCCTGTAAAATCCTCAGGTTTCACCAAGTCTAGGGGTCCCAGGTCAATGGTTGTTCCTGAATCACGCAGCAATACCATGTCAACATCATTTATTTTGGCCTTGCTTAAATAAGGCTCAAATGAGGGAGCAAAATTTGCGCTCGTAGCAAGATTATTTAAGGGTTCCGCTACTTTCTTTAACTCGGGGCATTGAGGGCGTATATGACCAGGTAAGTTACAATTAAAACAAACGGGGCCACTACGTTTCTCAAATTCCCTTGTCCGCCATTCTGTGTTGGTTCCCTTACTTCCCGATCTCCAGTCCTTTCCGTGATTTTTCTCCCCCCCGAATTTCTTTCCCTGATTCGGCTTTTCAATAGGTTTTGGGCGGTCGAGAGCCCTTTTCTCCGGTAGTTTGGAGAACACCTGTTTCTTGACTCGACGGGTTGACTCGTACGCGTCTAGCTTCTCAGCCAATGCGCTCGGTTCGGTCAACTCGCCCCATTGATCAATAAAGTGGTCCTTTATGTCGGCCGGTACCCTTCTTTTCATTTGATCAGCGATCATCAGATTCTTAAGAGAATCAAAATCCTCAACTTGGATTCCGCTAAGCCACCCTTCTAGATAGCTTCTTAGTTCGAAGATCATGTCCTTCCATAAAGAGCCATTTTGTCTCTGATGCGTTTGAAATTTGCATCTAAAGGATTCTGCGCTAAGCTTGAATCTAGCGAGAAGTACGGACTTTACATGATCATAATCATCACTCAATTCCTCGGGTTCACGAATAATAATCTCCGCGATTTCAATCGGCAACAGACTAAGCAGCTGTGAGACCAATTCGTCATACTCGATTTTTAATTTTCTACTCTGGCGTTCAAAAAGAGTTAAGAACAAGGCCATATCTATTTTGTCAGCATCAAACTTTTGCATGACTGATTTAATGTTTTTAGACGGTTTCCCGCTATCATGGCTAGACGAACTTAAACTATTTACTTCTCCCGATTGTTGTAATCTTAGCTTCTCTAGTTCGAAAGCCCTTTCCGCAGCTAATTTTTCCTCTTCCTTAGCTAATTTTTCCTCTTCCTTAGCCAATTCCCTCTCTTCTCTAGCCTCGGCCAATTTCCTCTCTTCTATGATATTAACTATCATATCTTTAGCGCTCTCCTCGCTAAAATCATTGCATCCCTGTATTTTCCTTGCTAGATCGATGATTCGATCGTCGGAACCAAACTCAACATTAAACTCGTATGCTAATTTCTGCAAGTCTACCTTTTTCTGCTTAGTTAAAAACGCCATGGTTCTACACTAAATTTTCCCAGTGACACAATTACAAAATTCAATCACCAACTATTCTGAACTTCAATTTTCAAATAACAATACACACATAAAATAATAATACACAATGCAGTCAATTTCCTAAGCCTTAACTATTTTCCAGACTCATGCAATATTAAAATATTTTTACTTAAAATAATACACAATAATAATCTCTACTACAAGTTCACTAAATTTCATTCAACTTGACTAGGTAGTTCACAATTGCGTAGATACTTCACAATCTAAGTTAATTTAACTATGTGCTAAAGGTACAAGATCATCCACAGCCCTGGAACTTATTCGAGCAATTGCTAAACTGACAATTTCCAAATCTTCACTACAAATTTACTGCAATTATTAAATCCTAACGTTTCCGCGAATTTGCATACACTAGTAATCAGAATTTCTTTAGAATGGATTCCACAATTAAATCAATTTAAAAATTTAAACACTCTTCACAACAGTTTTTTTCTCAACAATTTAAAACAATAATCTATTAAATTGCCTCTAAAGAAATGCCAAGCTTACCTTGTCTGACGACTGGCTCTGCTTTTGCGACAGGTCTCTGCTCTGCCTCTGTTGGGATGTCAGACGGGCGTTCGTTTTTTTTTCTTTCACTGGCACACTAACACTTTTTTCAACACTGGACAGGATGTCCTTCACGTTGTAGCAGTTCTGGATGGTTCTGCTTTTTCTCACTTCACAACTCTTCTTGAGTTTGCCTCTGGACTGGATGTCCTCACGTAATAAATCCTGGGTGGGCTTACTACGCAAAAGGTGTGGTTGCCAATTTTTTTTTTTAATGGCTAACAATCCCACCTGCTGCCACCAATAATTTAAGTAGACTGTAGTGATTCTCTGAGTAGCGTGGTAGATTCAAATCTACAGAGAACAGTCTAGCTTAAATAACAAACGATAATTTTATTTAAAACAGTGTCTTGACTATATTAGAATCTATTTACACGACACTTTCACGCCTCTGCTAACTGGATGCGACAGGGTGTCGAAATCTCAGGACGTACGAAAGTCTCTGAGTTGGAGAAAGGTATCTCAACAGTCTCTAGATGAAACTCTACTCGTCGGGTGACGATTTCACCAGATCAGCACTGGATCCTCACTGGACGACAGGACAAGGCAGGTTCACTGCCGGACGAGAAGTCGGTACCGAACTCTCCGCAGGTCGTCGGCTCGGCACAATCAGGGATCGGCTCCACTGGGGTCGTCGGGTCAGTACAAGACAGCACGGCTCCGCTGGGGTCGTCGGATCGGCACAAGACAGGCACGGCTCCGCTGGGGTCGCTGGTTCAAGTCTCGAACGAGAAATAAGCAGGAACTCGAGATAGGCAGCCTACGCCAGGCTACAAGAACGCGTCCTCTCAGGGTGAGAGAACCGTCTTCCAAATTAGTAAGAGCTCCTTAATGGGGTTGACCGCTCAAAGGGTCACTGAGCTAAGACGTTAGCTCGGGAAACAAACAAGACTCGAGATGGGTAGCCTACGCCGGCTACAAGAACGCGTCCTCTCAGGTTGAGAGAACCGTCTTCAAAAAATATATTTTCTCCCTAAGGAGTGACCGCTCGAAGGGTCGCTGAGTTAAGCCTCTCGAACGAGATCACAGGCAAGAACTCGAAATGGGCAGCCTACGCCAGGCTACAAGAACGCGTCCTCTCAGGTTGAGAGAACCGTCTTCAAGAAATGTATTTTCTCCCAAAGGAGTGACCGCTCGAAGGGTCGCTGAGTTAAGCCTCTCGAACGAGATCACAGGCAAGAACTGACGATTCGACTCCCTACTTTTCCTTTTGAAACCTCCCAGCCTTTGTTCGCTGGTGGTTCCCGATTCGTTCGTTCTTGATTGGTTCTTACTTTTAATTGGTTCGTTTTTACTTTGCTCATTTTTGAGGTTGCTGATTCGGTAGAGACTCTCTGACGTAAAATGGGATCAGCTACTTAGCGCAGGTGGCTTGATTACCTAGCAGGTGGACTTAATCACCTGGCAGGTGCACTCCTAAACACCTGGGCTCTTTTACGGAACGAATCTCCTTTTGTCCTCTTCGATCCAAGTCCCGACCGTCTGGCGCCAGAGAGATGGAAATGTATTGTCCGGCTTTTTTACGACCTGTCGGCGGGTTTGCCTTTGGGAGGGATAATTGAGGGTCTGTCAATGAATCCTCACACTGTGAACCTTTTAGAGGGCATTCTTCCAATTTGACAATAGACTTTCTGGATCCGGGGCAAATGATGTTGATGTCACCCTTTGCCGACCTTTTTGTTTGATTTATTGTTAGTCTATATTTGGATTCGTATTGTCTATTTTATGCCCATAGCTCTGAATCTTTGTTAGAGGGTATTCTTCCAACTTGATAATAGACTTTCTTAGAGCCAGGGGAAATTATGCCAATGTCGCCCTTCACTGACCCTCTTGTTTGATTAATGGCTAGTCTATCTTTGGATTCGTATTGTCGGTATTTGTTGCCCATAGCTCTGAACCTTTTTAGAGGGTATTCTTCCAATTTGACAATAGACTTTCTGGATCCGGGGCAAATGATGTTGATGTCACCCTTTGCCGACCTTTCTGTTTGATTAATGGTTAGTCTATATTTGGATTCGTATTGTCTATTTTATGCCCATAGCTCTGAATTTTTTTTAGAGAGTATTCTTCCAACTTGATAATAGACTTTCTTAGAGCCAGGGGAAATGATACTGATGTCGCCCTTCGCTGATCCTCTTGTTTGATTAATGGCTAGTCTATCTTTGGATTTGTATTGTCGGTATTTGTTGCCCATAGCTCTGAACCTTTTAAGCGGGTATTCTTGCAACTTGACAATACGCGAATGATTAAGCCAGTGGTTTCCAAACTTTTTTTACCTCAGTCCGAGGCGAAGCTAGGTTTTCTGGGAGCAGAGGCAAAAGATGCAGATGTCGCCTTTCGCTGACCTTTTAGTTTGATTATTCTTTAATCTATCTTTGTTCGTGTTGTTCGTATTTGACGTCCATAGCTCCGAACCTTTTTAGCTGGTATTCTTCCAACTTGACAATAGACTTTTTTGGAGCCAGTGGAAATTATGCTGATATCCTTCCCTGACCCTTTTGTTGGATTAATCCTTTGTCTATCTTTGGATTCGTATTGTCCGTATTTGACACCCATAGCTCTAAACCTTTTTGTCTGGCATTCTCCCAACTTGACAATAGACTTTCTCGGAACAAATAGTGTAGATCGTACTGAAGATCCCAGGGGTATATCGTTTTGGCAGGTCTGAAGGATATGAATCATTTTTTGGCCAGTTCATTCATACATGTCTTTTAATTTATTATTTATTATTCGAACTGAACATCCCATTTATTGGCATATCTGAAGGATATGAGTCCCCTTTATGGCCAGTTGGTTCACCAGATCATTTGCATAAATACTACAGTGGGATGGGATCCATTGCAGAAAAACCTCAATCCCAAGACGCCAGGATCTCAAGATAATTTTTAATACTAATTCAGTACTAATTATATCGATTGTAATCAATTAGTTTTCTTCAATTAATAACTATTTATGATATAATTTCCAATTACCGATAAGTTAAGTTTGCTAAACGGAATCCTCTCACCGCTCGACTTCCAATTCCCAAGTTACATCTGACAACTTTCTGAAAATAAACATCAGTTCAGATATGGAAGTACTATTCCTGGGGACAGAGGGTTTTCGGCCCAGGTGCTTCACCAAAATCCCCCTCCACGTTTGCTAGAATGAATTCACTCTCTCACCATGCACATTTAGAAATCTAACCTTCACGCAAAGAACAAATAACTTAGACTTCACTAGGCTAAAGATTACAACTTTCTGGGGTCTAGAGAAACTAAAAAATTCATTATTTGAAAATTTTGAAATAGTGTTTCATTTGTAAGCCGAAGTTACATCATTCTTAAAGACAAGACATGATTAAATTTATAGATAAGTTTTATTAAATAAATTTATTTACAATCGTGAGTCGAATTGGAGTCCTCCAGTTACAGTGAACAGCTCGACTTTTGGCTTCTTACATGATGGTCACGGCCAGAAAGAACATATCGTTACTACCACGCCAAAGGCAAAAATCTGCATTTTGGAAATTTTTACCTAACAGCATCTTTCGAGTCACCATTTCATGTTTTATGCTATGACAAAGCCACGAATCATCTTGATTCTTAGTGGAAATGCCGATTTTCACAAGGAAACAATATTTGAGTCATAACTCGATTTTTCCCGAAGCATCAAAACTTTGACGCGTTTTAAACGCCAATTTTGCAGATTGGTGCCTTTGGCGTGGTGGTAATGATATCTTCACTATCTGTCTACGGGGCTGAGCTGTAAACGAAGGGAGCCTGGGAAAGTACATACAATTAGCGCTGAGACAGCAATATTCAAATGAGAAGGTTCATATGGAATGTAAGAATGAGGAAATGAATGGGGAAATTAATATAATATAAGATGGGACAAAGGTCACGAAGGATCTGAAATTTTAATGACTTTTAAAATTAATTCTTTTATTTTCTTCAGATATTTTATAAAGACCTAGGGTATTAACCATGGAAAAATTCACGATCGAACAGCGAACACAAATTGTGAAATTTTGCTAAAAAACCAGAGGATCAACAACTGATTCAACGAACATATTATCGCCGTTTTGGCGTGACAGATTCTCTAAGCAAGGGGTGTCAAACTGGCGGCCCGCGGGCCGTATGTATGTGGCTCCGAGGTAATTTTTTGTGGTCCACGATGCTCTGAAATAAAATGAAAACAGGACAATAAGTTATGAAGAAAATAGCACTTAGTATCGAGGCAATACCGTAACACAATTTCGTCATGTTAAAAATGTGTGAGCAACTATTTTCGTCCATGAAATTAAATAAAACGGCCTACAGATCAAGATTAACTGATAACCATCTATCTGCCATAATGAAGATTGTTTATTCTCAGTCTTTGAATCCAGATATTGGAAAACTAGTAGGAGGAAAGCGCTGGCAAGTTTCCGGTAAAAAAAATTGATTTTAATTTTATAAATACATTAAATTAAATAAACGTTTAAATAAAAGCAATTATATAGAAGTATTATAAATTATTACCCTAAATTCACTTAATTACATAATGTGTTTTAATTATCCTATCCATATTCCTGAATCCTCCCTTCAAAATATAATTTTAAGAAAATTTGTAAATGTGATGTGGCCCGCGTGAATCTTACCAGTTGCATTAAATGGCCCGTGTTTTAATTGAGTTTGACACCCTTGCTCTAAGCGAATCAATGATTAGATGTTTGATAGGTCGTTTTGAGGAACAAGGTTCAGTAAGCGACCTTCAACAGGCAGACCACGCTGGGTTAGAAACGCGTTCTCCAACAATCTGACAACTGATTTCTTTTATGGAATTATCTCAAAGACAAAGTTTAAGTTAACGAACCTCAGAAACTTCAACAGCTGAAGAACAATTTTCGGACTGAAATCAGACCATTGGAACCTGAAACACTAAGAAATGCCTCTAAAACACCTTGGAAACGCCACAATTGTGCGAAGCAGAAAATGAACGCGGCTTAAAATATTTGATCTTTCACATCCAGAGTAAATTTATTTCCTATGAATATTGTATAATATTCTATGGTATTATAAATTTTAAACAAAAAAGAAATGTAGGTAGGTAGCTGAATTAGGAAATGGACTGGAACAACACATCGGGCTATTGGTGGCGGTCCGGGATCAATCCCAAAGGGAAAGATCCAATGACACCTCGTAACTTATTGCGTTCTCCAACGATCTGACAACTCCTGATTTCTTCTTATGGGGCTATCTCAAAAACAAGTAAAAAGTATCTTGAAAAACGAATCGGAAAGGACTCAATTGTACGAAGCAGAAAATGAAAGTAGTTTAAAAGATTTGATTTTTCATACCTAGTATGAATTTATTTCCTCTTGATACTGTATAAGATCCTACGTTATTGTAAATTTTAATGCAAAAATAAAGCTACTAAATATTGAAGTCCCTTCGCGACTTTTGGCCCAATTTGAATTAAGCCCAATTAAGAAAATTTGGACCAATTGAAATAAAGGGTGCCGGTTTTCGGCATAACATACGTTTCACGAGAATTTTCCTGCTTTGTCTAAAATATTTACTCACGATAACGTATTTCCTTCTAGCACTCAGTTTCGCTTTACCTTACCTTTATTCGCCGATAGGGAAAGGAGATAATCAGACACTCAGAATTAAGTGACATTTTAATAGAACCAACCCTTGGATTTCCAATATATTTTTTGGGTATGCAAAGCTGTTCTCGAGCTAATCAGAGCCTCAGCAAACAAATGTAATGGAGGAGATAAAGCCGAAGAGAAGGCATGATAGGATATGGGAAGCATGTCGATCAGCTACTGGACAGTAAGTGTCAATTATGTAATCTCCCCGACTTCACTGTGTAAATGAAGGCAGATGGGCTTGAGATGTTTGCTTTTTGCTCTCCAATCTGCTTGGTATTGAAGAAGCTATCAACACCAACGGTGAATGACCATTCCAGAGGCGAAGCTAGATTTTTGGGAGATTGGGCGAATGAGATTGAACGATGGCCACCTCTGTGTATCGTTCAATCGATATATATATATATATATATATAGAGCAGAGTTGACACGTCTGTCTATTCTCCATACAAATCTACACCGTTTTACCAATCCACACCAAATTTGATGCACTTATTTTTTAGAACCCTGCGAGTTACGTAGGCTACATGTTAATCCCCGAACTATTAATCTTGGGTCTGCAGAGAGGGATAAAAACAATTCGAAATTCCCATAGGAATAACATTGAGTATTTTTAAGATCATTGTCAGACCAATACACCAAATTTGGTACATTCATGCTGTAGAATCCTGCGGGAGACAGTCTATATATTAACCCCGTTCTCTTTGTCCTGGGTCTGCAGAGGGGGCTAAAAGCAATTCGACATCCCCATTGGAATAACACTGAGTATCCTATCACAGTTAACCAATTCCCATCAAAATTGGTACACTCATCCTTTAGAATCCTGCGGGAAACATTGGCTAGATATTAACCCAGTTCTAATTGTCTGGGGTTTGTAGAGGGGCTAAAATTCAACCCGAGCAACGCCGGGCAATTCAGCTAGTAATTAGGATAAAATATATGATAACTAGCTGAATTACCCGGCGTTTTTCGGGTTGAATTGTTTATAATTCATCGTAGTATTACTCAATATTATTCCTATGGAGATTTCGAATTGCTTTTAGCCCCCTGCAGACCCAGGACAAATCGAACGGGGCTAATATACAGGGTGTCCCAAAAAGGTTGTTCCGCAATTTATCTTTTTACCATTTGGAGATAGGTAGGCAATGTAAATTGCAAAAGTACACCAAATAAGGTAAGTAATTAAG
The DNA here is from genome assembly GCA_933210815.1 of Meta bourneti. Lineage (NCBI taxonomy): Eukaryota > Metazoa > Arthropoda > Arachnida > Araneae > Tetragnathidae > Meta > Meta bourneti. Next base: position 95,358,835 of record OW119934.1, read on the forward strand.
ATATGTGAATAAAATTATCACGTGATAACAATTTAAGCGGATACAGTTTTTAATTTTTAAACGACCCCTCTAGATAAAAATCCGAGATAGCAAAAATGTTCCTTACCTGTATCCCTATCATTAGCAGAAAACTACATTTCTGTAGGTTGAATAGTAACGGAGATACAAGAGTTTCCATTTTAAGGGGGCCGTATCTAATTTAGAACGATGGCCAAAAATGAAGAGCTAAGTTCTGCATTGCTGCAGATGGAAAACATTTTGAACATGCGTTGTAAATTTCCTTTTATTCTTATTTAAACCATTTTTTCTACAATATTTTTATTGAAGATTACATTGTCTACTATTATTCAGTGCGATTTTCATCTGCAGTTGCAATACTACATTACTTTGCACAATGTTGCACTTTCTGACCGAAAAAAATGCTTTTTAGCATAATGTATAGGGTCCCTAATTTGACTGCTTGAACAGCTGTGCACAAATGGTATAAGTCAACTTTTTTGCGTCATTATGCCTCCTTTACTGTTCAACCTACAGAAATGCAGTTTTCTGCTAATGATAGGGATGCAGGTAAAGAACATTTTTGCTATCTCGAATTTTTATCTAGAGGGGTTGTATAAAAATTAAAAACTGAATCCGCTTAAATTGTTATCACGTGATAATTTTATTCACATATCTTAATTACTTACCTTATTTGGTGTACTTTTGCAATTTACATTGCCTACCTATCTCCAAATGGTAAAAAGATACATTGCGGAACAACCTTTTTGGGACACCCTGTATAGTGTAGTCTATGTGTCCCGCATAATACTACAGGATGAATGTACCAAATTTAGTGTGAATTGGTCTGACATTGATCATATAAATACGCAATGTTATTCCTTAGAGGATTTCGAATTTTCTTTAGCCCCCTGTACCATATCGACGATAAAAAGGACCATTTTCTGTAAAAACAATCTTATATTAGCATAAAAATTTACATTCTAATAATAAAGCTACAGTTTAAGAATTTACAGACGGGATACATAAACGCTGATACTGAGCGATTTCAACACACCCGCACCCATCTGCGATTGCATCATACTCTAAGATTCTAAAAAACTCCAAGGTCATCTTGAGAGGCGACTCCTGTAAATGTTAACTCTGACGTCATCTGCACAGCCAGACCGGAAGAAAGCGCCCCCTAGCAAATACTCTGTCCAGAATGACTGGACGTTACACCTCTCTGCGCACCCAAGACAAATAGAACGGGGGTTAATATGTAGCCTACGTTACTCGCAATGTTACAAAGAATACGTGTAGCAAATTTGGTGCAGATTGGTTAAACGGTGTAGATTTGTATAGAGAACAGACAGACAAATTCCAACTCTGCTTTATATGTGTAGATTAGTACTATCAGTGGCGTAGTGTCCATGTACATCCAGAAGCCCTGTATCCCACGATAACAAAATTAAAATTCAGTGGCAAGAAACATCGATCAGTTGTCTCGACGATATATCCTGTCATTAGGAAAACTGATTATATCTTGATAAACTAGATATCTCGTCATTAGAAAAATCTGACCTGATCTTCATAAAAAAATCGAATGACAAAGCAAATAATTTAAGGGTCACGGTAACCCAGCTGGTAGAGTCGCGGATTATCAAACGGAGGGTTGCGAGTTCGAAGCTCGATCCAACAAAAGACCGTCGTATACTTGGGGACTAGTGCACGTTACATCTGTCGTGGCCTCAAATGGTAGGGGGCCAGCTCAGATCATCAGACCGTGGTTGAAAATTACGAGGTGTTGTCCTCGGAACTTTCCCTTCGGAAATGATCCCGGACTGTCACCGATAGCCCGTGTATTGCTCCGGTGCGACTTCAACTACCTAACTTTTATCCGGCAAAAAAAAATCGATTTTGAATTTTTCAAGTAATTTTATTTTTAGGGTCTTAAGAACATGTGCAACAAATTTCAATTCGAAATTTGAAAAATTATCCCAGTTATAAGCCACCAACAAACGTACGGTGATGTAGAATTTAAAAGCGTTTCTCTCGGAACAGCTTTTTTGCTAGTGGTTGGCATGACATCTATAAAGCTAGTGGATTGATCGACTTGAAGTATTGACAGCATGTTGAGAAAACATCCTTTTATCGTTTGATGAACCAGAAAAGCGATATGTATCGCTTTTATATTTTTAAAGCAAAAAATCGGTTAATTTTTTGGGCTTAATCGGTGGTTTTGGATTTGACAAGTCACCATTTCCTCAGATATTTTATAAACATTTTTCTAGTTCATCACACGTTAACTACATGTGTATGAAGTAAAACGCCGCTCCATGTTCTTGTTTGAGTCACTTTGAGTTGAGAAATCATGCCAACCAGCGACCTCAGGATTCGCTTGGCGTTATAGTCAAGAAGTGTTAAGAGGAGAGATTCTTGAAAATGATTGAATAACGGTTTTTCGAATACCTGAAATGATAATACAGACATACAAAGTTTGGAATTATTTGATTGTTTCATCATCAATAAACAATCACCCTAAAAAAGGCGGTAATCTTAATGGAAAGAAAATACCCCTTTATATTCACTGAAGTGTGATAGCAATGTTCATGTACATTGTTTATTCTACGCTGATCCAACCATCTTCATCCGTATCATATCAATTCTTAAAAGTGATGCAAAAGTAAAAAGTGAATTTCAATTAACAAGGGGATCGAATATCTGCTTAATGCCCTTTAATGAAATTTATTTTGTAAACATTTCCAGAGAGCAAACGTAGTATTCATTTGTGTTCTTAGATAAAGAGATGTGTGACTTTTATGCTCTTTCAGTAATTCTTTAAATGTTCTTGGCGTGGTATGGAGTGAGTTGCACGCTCAGCTCGTCATCTGACCGTGGTTCAAAATTACGAGGTGTTGTCCTCGGTTCTTTCCTTTCGGGTTTGATCCCAGTCCGTCTCCAATAGCCTGTTGTGTCGTTCCAGTGTGACGTTAATTCAACTACCGTCCTACCTTAAATGTGCATAGTCTACATCTAAAAATAACAAAGATACTTATAAAATGAGATATGATCTTAGAGTTGCATAAGAAATCCCACTTTTTAAATTGGACCCCTTCGAAGTAAAATTCTGGCTATTATACTGGCTGCAACAACGTGCTTTCAACGATGTTGATATGTATAGAATCTGCGCGTTTTGATATGTGTAGCAACTACGCTGTATCGACTCCTTCGAAAGCAATGTAGAAAACCCTCAGAATTCTAAACAAATTATTGTAACGACCCTTTTTATTCTTGCGTGCATTTTTGTTTCCTGTTGATGGTATGGTATTTTAATTGTTGAACTGGAGCAACACAACGGCGATTGACGACTGTCCGTTATTAAACCTGACGGGAAAGATCCGAACCATGTAATTTTGAACCACGGTGAGATGACGAGGTCACACCTGAACTGGCACACCACTCTCTTAACCTTTTATACTCAAGTTAAAATTGTCTTTTATTCTTCATGAATGTGCAGTGCTCCCCACTGATCAGCAGGTCATTTCATGTCCGTAATAGGAAGTAATTAATAATTGTTACACGAAAGTGTGGGACTTATTTTTAAATACTAATAATATATACGTACACTGGACTGATACTAATAGTGACACGAAATGCCGCTGAAGACAAAGTGAAACTAAAACTCAAAAAGTACAATTGGACTGCTTAAACAATAAGGAAACAGAGATTTGGACTAAAATAATTCTTTTGTCCCCTATAGAACCGTCAGGATATCTAACTGGAAGAAATATCAATTCATAAATCTTACCAAATCTCGATAAATAGAAACACTATCCATTGGAAATTTTAGGGTTGAAAATACCAGGACGATTCCCTGGCCAAACTTTAATCCCTCTGATGGTTGTCTCGACGTGATATCTCATCATTAACAAAACTGATCAACGAAACTTGATAGACGAGATATCTCGTCATTGGAAGAAAACTGACAAGATCATGTCTCGTCATTAAAAAATCGACAAAATCTTGATGACGAGATATGTCGGCATTAGCAAAATTGGTCAGATCTTGATGGACGAGATATCTCGTCGAAACCACTTGGAGGATTAAAGGGTGGTTGGCGTCGTTGTTTCATGAAAAATAAGACAACTTTAACCTTTGTACAAAAGGTTATACTACAACAGGAAACAAAGATTCACACACAAGTATAAAAAAGGTCATAAAGATCATTAGATTAATTTCTAAGAATTCAAAAGGAGCTCTAGAGCAATTAAATTTGACGCATTCTTTGTTTTCAAGGTTCTTTATTACAATACCTCGCATATTTTACGTAATACCACGTTTCTTGTCTTTTCTAGAGTGCCCCGCTAACAGGCCAATAGTGTGGAAACACGTCTTGCAAAGGAACACGCCCAAAAGGAAGGGAGGCCAGATTCGTTTCACTAGCGAGCAGACTGGCAAGCTGGAGAAAACGTTCTCCGAACAAAAGTACTTGTCCCCCACCGAAAGAAAAAGACTGGCATCTTCTCTCAGACTCACCGAACGGCAGGTCAGTGTTGGACCGATTGTTTCAACATTCTTCTTTCTTAACCCAGTGTAAAAAAACAAATTAAACTAAGCCATTGAATCTGTGCAAAAAAGGTTTTTGGGCAATGGCAGATGGATCCTTAAAAATGTCTTCATGTATGGCTCCAATGCAATTCAGGATGTGTGAGGGAGAGGCTGGTAATAAGTCGCACTTTATACAGGTGGGAAAGGATTTCTGGCCATCAATGAATATCATCTTTTTCAAATGGTTAGATTGTTGGAGCCTTTCAAGCATAGAGAAAGTTTTCCGGGGCAAATTTAAGGCAAGCAGCTCTCCTGGTGTTCCACTGAGGTACTAGTGATGAAAGGGTACTGGAGATGATCTGCGCAATTTCTTTTTAAGTACGGACAGGTGATCGTCCTCTGAGAACAGGACGGTACTTTCTCTTGTGCCAGGTTGTTTATTTGCCTCAGCTTTTGCCAATAAATCAGCTCTCTCATTGTCCGGAATGCCAACATGTGATGGGATCCATTGAAAATTTATTTTAGAATTACATACAATTCTTTAGTGTCATTGATATTACAATCGTTAAGGGGTATAAGTCTGAAAGTAAATATACAGGTGTTTCTCTAGAAGCTATTTATTTTAGTAGAAAAGTCGAAAGATAATTTTGTTTTCCGTTTTATGAATCATGCTGACACTGAAAAAAGAATATCATTAGTTGAAGCGCGTCTACGAGGTTTAACCCTCGAAGTAGCTTCGACGAGACAGATTCTTGATGGTGACGAGATATCTCGTCCATCACGATATGACCAATTTTGCTAATGACGAGATGCCTCGTCCATCAGGATCTAACCAATTTGCTAATGACGAGATATCTTGCCATCAAGATATTAGCGATTTTTGACGATGACAAGGTTAAGATCTGGTCTGTTTTATTTCTAATGACTAGATATCTCGTCTATCGAGATCTTGTCAGTTTTGCTAATGGTGAAGTACTTCGTGCGACAATTACCAGGAGGGTTAACCTATGAAGAAGTGAGGCAAAGAGTTTACTGGAAAATTACGAAAATCTCCTCCAACGGTGACCTGACCTCACACCTCCAGATCTTTTTGTGGGGATTCGTTAACCCCCCTGGTGATTTATCTTCATTTCGAAAATCATCCTGTAGTGACTAGTCTCTAATGAAAAATCTGTTCCAAACCGTCACCAAGCAAAATTGACCAGATCTTGAAATATCTCGTCTAAACCACTTGGAGGGTTAAAGCAAAGGTGTACACCATTAAGATTAACAGCATTAATAAACTTAAGGTGCAGGTTACTTCTGCAGTGGGCTAAGACTACACCTGATATCTTAGAAAAGGTTTTCCGTTCTACCACTTAATGGTTGCAATTCGTGTGTTGGAATTCAAAGGAGACATGTCAAATTGAATTAATATTTGTTTCCTTGTGTTTGAATCAGTCATTGAAAAAGTATTAAAATGTTTCTTAACATAAATTGATTACTTTGGAAACACCATGTATAAGTTGAAGTGTTAAATAAGTAAAATAAGATATGTTTGTAAGTTATAGGATACAACCCCATCACAATTGTAGAACGTAAGCAAATGAATGGTTTGTTTATGCTAAGTTATATACTGGTTACTGGTGAGCTGGATATTGGTGGAAGAGATCTTGAGTTCTTGATTAAGGATCTCGTCGAAATCATTTAGAGGATTAAATTGGCTTCTCAGATATCATGTAATGAAGTAAGGGCCTCTACTAAAGCTCAGCATTTGAAATGAGACATTAGCCCTACTGTTCTTTTGAGCTGTCCGTAGAAAGAGCTCCCTGATAAACACATTAATGTTTATTTACTTTACTTTCTAATTTTTAAGCATTCAGTACAGTACTTGTACCAAAACTCGTGATCTTGTGTAGGGTATATCTGTTATTTCTGTTAAAAGGTTAAAGATATTGATCTTTATTTGATGACATTAAACTTTGCCGACAATTTATTTTCGTTTTTAAAGAAAGCGTTCCAATCGAGCCCATACAATGGCGTAGCTAAAGGGAGGGTGGTTCTAAGCTCTAATATCTAAAGGGGTGGCATTTCAGAAATATTTATTAAAAAGTGGTCTTTCTTGGAAACATTTTAAACATTTGTCCCTGTCACAGAAATAATTTTCCAGTGCCATGCATGTTAAGGGAATGTGCTTTCTTGCACTTATCTCTTTAGAATACTAGGCTTGAAAGTTAATTCTCCTTTTCATCCTTCCCCTGCAATCGTGTTGCTATTCAGAAAAGAGGAAGTGTTTAAATTATCTTCTTACAAATATCTGGTGGTCTTAGAAGACTGTGATGCCTTTTCTTCCATCATGGAGAATAGGAGCCAGTATCAATTGAGAACGTGCATCAGGGTGTTTCGAAAATACCTGACCAAATTGTAAAGGGTGGTAGAGGGACCCGAAATAAACATTTTGTGTCCAAGAATGTGCGTCGTGATGGGCGAGATAGCCAGTCATTAGCAAAACTGACCAGATCGTGATGGACGGGTATCTCGTCATTAGTAAAACTGGCCATATCGTGATGGACGGGGTATCTCGACATTAGTAAAGTTAACGAGATCGTGATGGGCGAGGTATCTCGTCATTAGTAAAACTGGCCATATCGTGATGTACGGGGTATCTCGACATTAGTAAAGTTAACGAGATCGTGATGGGCGAGGTACCTCGTCTTTAGTAAAACTGACCATATCTTGATGGACGGGGTATCTCGACATTAGTAAAGTTCACCAGATCCTGATGGACGAAGTGACTCATCATCATCTTGATACCTCTTCAAAACCACTTCGAGGGTTAAGGTTTGACAAGGGAATTTCGAATCATCTTGTATGAAAAATTAAACGTAAAAACGTTATGGTTCATTGGAGCGATCTTTTTCTGCTTTCATCTATTCCCCTTTTCCCCTTTCAAGACATTATTTACTTGACGTTGTCTCGTGTTTGGCGCAGCTTGACCAAATATGGTCCTTGTGTCATAAAACGCCAAAATAACCAACCATGTTTCATTGATTTCCAGCGCAACAAATTTATTGACGACGAAGAATCTAAAAATTTCACTCAGCGTTTTATGTTTTATTGATACGGTTATAGTCTTCATTATTTACTGATAATTTTTTAAACAATTACAGGTGAAAACGTGGTTCCAAAACCGGAGGGCCAAATGGCGGAGACTTAAACAGGTAAATGTACAAATTTACCAATCATTCTTCATTGTCCTTGCTTAGTCGTATCCGAAACAGTTAGCCATTGTGATACATAATCATGCAAACACGAATTAAATACACTGAAATTGCAGTGGCAAAAATCTTTTCTTACCTCTTGTTATTACTTTCATTCAAAGACTCGTTGGGTTTTTATGGCGCAAGGACCATATTTGACCATGCTTCACCAGACACAAGACATGTAACATCAAGTAATGGACATACACACAATACAAAGAAAAATTTAGTGACACAGAAGAGAGAAGTACACCCAGGGAGGAATCGAACCTGACAGGAATCAAACTTGCGCTCCCAACAACTCTCTGGTTGCTAGCGCAGTGGACACACCCACCGTCCCACGACGTTAGATCTTATTGTAGAGACATGCGACTTGTTAACAAATTCATTAGCTGTAGTTGATTCTTACTGTAAAACTGTAGTTGATTCTTACCGAAATGTCTCCCTGTGTCTTCCTCCTCCCCATATTTAACCTCCTGGTGGTTGTCTCGACGAGGTATCTCGTCATTAGCAAAACTGACCTGATTTTGGACGATATTTCGTCATTAAAAGAAAACTAACCAGATCTTGATCTCATCATCATAAAAAACCCGTCAGTATCTTGACAAGATATCTCATCATTAACAAAATTGATCAGATCTTGATTGACGATATATCTCGTCGAAACCACTTGGAAGGTTAAATAATGTATTAAATTTCAAGTTCATTCATTTCAATTTAGTAATGTATACTATAAACAGTAGAAATTTTTAAAAATTTAAGTGTTCAAATTACTTTCAACAGATGGTATCAAAATTATGAATTGAAGGGCTTTGGGCAAAATAATGATAAACCACTTTTAAATTATTTCAGGAGAGCTATTTTCAAAATTATAATGGCTTATACCCTATTCAAGAGGTCGTGTAATCTTAAATTTTCAAGTATTCATTCAAGTAATTAGAAATTCTTTTAATACTCTTAAATATTTTGTTTTAAATTATTTTCATTACGGAACATATTTCTGTGGCTTATCACTCTGTTGACTGGAGAACTTAATTAAACCAGGTGTCCTTAAACTAATTGAGACCAGAGACACATTTGGGTTTTGAAAAACATTCTATTTTATCTGGAATAGCAAATAATTTTCTTGCGTAAATCATGGGGAACAATAAAAAAGTAATAAGATAATGGCTTTCTGTGGATGCGCCATTTCCTTATTGATCTTTTAATTTAATCTTAGGCTTCATGGTAAACATTACAGTTCATATAAGATTTCTGGAGGCATTATGTCCCATACTGACGGTATTTGCAACTACTGCTATCACATAAATTGATCTCTGAAGTAGATCGGTAATTTTCACCAATCTCTAAAAACTATACATACCTGTTTTAAACCCTACTCAAAACTACATGAAGCGTAATTCTAACCAATTTTTCTTTTTCTAGGAGCATTCCAACTGTGGGATGAGCCTGTCATCAGAAGAATCCCTAGTCAGCGAACAGCGGAAAGAATTTGTTCACTACTCGAATGCAGAGGACAGTCGATCAACAAGTGCCTAATGTATGATCCAACTATGGGATGAACCTTTCATCAGAATATTCCCTAGTCAGCGAACAGAGGAAAGAATTTGTTTACTTCTTGTATGCAGAGGACAGTCGGCCTAATGTATGATAGTTTGGCACACAAACGTCTTCGTGGCCGCTCATAACAGAAGCCTCCTTAACCCTCCAAGTGGTTTCGACGAGATATCTCGTCTATCAAGATCTGGCCAATTTTGCTAATGACAAGATATCTCGTCATCAAGATGCTACCGATTTTTTTATGGTGACGAGATATCAAGATCTGGCCAGTTTTGTTGTAATGGCGAGATATCTCGTCCATTAAGATCTGGTCAGTTTTATGTAAATGACGAGATACCTCGTCGAGACAACCACCAGGCGGGTTAATAGGAAGATGCCGTGCAGAAAAATGCTTGGAGAATGAACAATTTTTGAACATTTGATGAAGTATAACTCAAAGGGACTGTTGGACGTACCACAACGTACCACAATTTTTAAAAATAATTTCGTTAATGCAAATGATAATTTAATAGTTCCAGACACACACACGTAGAGAATATATTTTAAGTTAAAACAATAATTTTTCTGCACTGCATACAAAAAACAAAGAAGTAAAAAAAATGTATATCTAATCTTAAGTAAAGGCAATAAAATAAATACTAAAGAAATCGAATGCATTAAGTTTTTGAAAATAACATCTTTATAGCAAATGATAATATAATAGTTCCCGGCAGCAAATTTTAAATTAAAACAATAATTTTTCTGCACTGTATACAAAACAAATGGGCAAAAAATGTTTCAAAACGTTTTTCTTATAGATTAATAGAAATTATAAATGTCGTTCCATTATTGAAATCCTAATTCTATAGAAATTTTTTAAAATTACGGGCAATAATCAAATGTTAACAACCCATTAAAAATTTAATAAATGTCTTAGATAAAAGATTTATAGTTATATTTTAAACAATTTTTATTTTGTATAATGTATAGAGAAAATTGTTATTTTAATTTAAACTTTTTCGTTGTAACTGTAACATTTATCATATTTACATAATATAAAATTTAAAGAAATACTTTTTCATAAATTTTCTGCATGAATTTTGTTTTATATGATATTGCCTTTACTTAATATTGGCTACTTAAAAATATTTATATTTATAAGAAAGTATGTATTTATATTTTTGAAAATATTTATATTTTTACTGAGAAAGTTGAAATGAAACGTCCAAATTTTTAGAATTTTGAATATTTTTAAAGAATAATTTAAAATGTTACAAAATACAAGTTGCTTAACATTTATTAAGGAATTTTTTCTTTAGTGATAAAAATAGAGAGGGTGTTACATTAATAATTTATGTATTGTGTGCAATGATTTATTATATTGATTGAGGATGTATTTATGTTGTTGACTTGGTTTTTAAAAATTTGTTGAGAAGTGGAGCATTTTACTAAATATTATAATTTCTTTGGTTTTTGTTGGATATTTTTCATGGATAGTATACATTTTCTTTCTTCATGTAAACTTCACACAACCCCAATTCATGTGAAGATTTTGTTTTATCTTCGAATAAGTATCCTGAATATCGTCTATTAGAGTACAGCTCGAAAAAATAATTAAACCAAAACAATAGACTCCAAATGAAGGAATACAAGACTGAAAAAGATAAACTTCAGAAAACATGCAATTTAAAAATGTCCCGACTATATCTAGAACAAAACTTATCTGTTATTTCTTTCTCTAAATAGCTTAATTTATTAATAGCTGAAATATTGTGATCATGTTAAAATTTAAAAAAAAAAAGAAAGAAAATCAATATGTGGCGCCATCTATCTTTTGAAAGTACACTAAATAATTCTCTATGCATGTTATCGAAAATAAATTGTGTTAACAATTCATTTTCAAAGCCAGCACAAAAACATGCTGCATAAATTCAAATTTGTAACTGGTCCTCGGTTCAACAGGCGCTGTGTTCGAATCCCAGTCTGTCCATGGATGTTTATTGTCTCTCGGAATCCACTTTAAACCTTATGGATACGGGAACAGATAGAAATTGTTCCGTAGAGTTGCTCAGAATGTGTAAGACAAAGTTAAAGTTAGAGAAACAGGATCGGTGGTAATAATTCTTCTGTAAACAATTTACCGTTAAACTTCATAACTGTTGGAGATAACGTGATCATTTCTAGAATTCATTTTTATTGGCTGATAGAAAAGAAGGAAAAGAATTGAATAAATGTAACTTTCATTCAAGCAACGCATTCATTTTGTAATCATTCTGTGCAAATTATTTCCCACATTTTAAAATCTATGAATTGGGTAGCTACTTTTGAAGAATTTTGTCTGATTTTATTTCTCATTCTTGTTAATTTAGAATAAAAAATTAGGATTTTCAGACTACATAATTTTGCAGGACACAAACTTTCTTGACAAACAATAAAAACGAATTTTCAATAACTATTTTTCAATTATATTCGTTTTATTTGTATGTTTCATACTGTTTTTCATAAATTTTTTTAAGGTAAGTAGGTATTTTAATTAACGTCACACTGGAGCAACACACCGGGTTATTGAATTTCTCTTAAGACTGTATGGCTTGCAGGAATTTTTTTTGCTAAAGAATATCAAATTGGGGGTTATGGGTGGTCTTTAACATTTCTGTGGGTTTCGATTTTTAAATTGTTTTTTCTAACAAAAAGTACAAAGCATTAAACACGTATTGAATTGCAGAAGGAATTTCCACCTAAAATTTTTTAATAAAACATAGTATTTAAAGTATATTGAATGAGTCATTTCAATGTTTTTTTATCAACTTTAATTTGTTGGTAATATTTGTTTAAAACATCTTCAAATAATTTTAATACTTGATTGATACAACTGAAAATACCAATCGATAAATGTTCTCAAATATAACACTTTACTTTGAGTAACCAATTAAATCCTTACATTTTTCTGCGTACAAAACTTTATCCTTGTATTGTTAATAGATAATTCCATGTCGAATAATCAACTTTCTTCAACTTTCATTGAATTTAAATATAACTTTCTAAGTGTCTTTCTTTAAACACTATTTTACATTCATCACTAAAGATCCATTAACAGTTAGCGTACATGAAGGGCCAAACAAAATTTGTCTAGAACCTCGGTACACTTGTAACACTGATTAATTTGAAACATAAACTATTCAACATTTATTCAACTTAGATATCATTTTCCAAGTGTCTCTCAATAACATTAAAACGCTATTGTACATTCATTTCTGAAGATCCATCAACACTATTGGCGTGTACATGATGGACTAAACAAAATTTGGCTAGAACCTCGGTGCACTTGTAACACTGGTTAAATTGAAAGACAATTTGTATAATTTGAATTAATCCGACAACCTGACTCAAGGCATAAACAAAATGTAATTGTACGATATTTACATATGGCTGAAGAAACATACGTAACTTACGTTACAGAATGAGAAGAAAATATGCAGCAGCGTTAGTTTGAAATTAGCGAGCGAAAAAATGTTTGCATGCTCGCGCGCTGATTTTAAGATTCTGCGGACCAGTTAATTTGCAAATCAGCGGGAGTATTCACCAACTATACAGGGTGAGTCTAAATTGTTTTTACAAACTAAGAGGGGTGATAGTACCCATCCAGACGAGCAATAATTACCATGGAACATAGGGTCGCATTCCACTCTGAGAGGCAGAAAAGAGTAAAGTCGAAACGCGTCGAGCATGAACAAGTCATCGCATCTTACGTCGTTTTGTACTTGCCTACGTAGCATATCTCCTAAGCACGATGGATCGGACGTGGAGGACCTGTGGCTTGGCCTCCTCGCTCACCGGACCTTAACCCACTGGACTTTTTCTTCTGGGGGCACATGAAATATTTAGTGTACCAGACGCCTGTGAACTCGGCTGAAGATCTCGTAGCGAGAATCGGTGTTGCCGCAGACAAAATTAACACAACACCAGGAATCTTCGAGAGGGTGCGCCAGTCATTCCTTCGCCGGTGTGAACTGTGCAACGACACGCGTGGACGCCACTTTGAGCACTTGCTGTGAGTTTTTCTCTGATCAATAAATCAGATTGTGCAACTTTTGGTATCGTTCATTCGCTTTCCCAACACTGTTGTAAGTTCATGTTGAAATTCTAATTTTACTCTTTTCTGCCTCTCATAGTGGAATGCGACCCTATGTTCCATGGTAATTATTGCTCGTCTGGATGGGTACTATCACCCCTCTTATTTTGAAAAACAATTTAGACTCACTCTGTATTTAAGGAGGTTTTTACTTATACTGACGTTGGCGTGGTGTTTATGTTTGGAGTGGGGTGCAGATCAGATGGGACCTCGTCATCTGACCGTGGTTCAAAATTACGTGGTGGTGTCCTCGGAGCTTTCCCTTCGGGTTTGATCACAAACCGTAGCCAATAGCCCGTTGTGTTGCTCCAGTGCGACGTTAATTAAAATATCTACCTACCATCTTATACTAAATTTCCTCGATGAAATTTAACTATTACCCATTTTTTATTTAATGCTTGTCCTAAGATTAAATTATTCTTGAATGGTTGGCCATTCAACCCTTATTACCATAAAAAAAAGATTCAACTATTATTCAATGTAGGTCCTTCAATTAATTTTCTACGTTGAAAGTTAAACTGTTCTCCAATGTTTATTTAATATCAGATGTTCAACCAATTTTAAACGTTTCTTTGAATTGTCAAAGAAAATATCAAGGGCCGGAGGTAAACTATTGAATCATTGACAAACTGGCCGTTGGAAGATTTTTCAAATACTTTTAGCTGAAAAAGTTCCCTGAAGAATAATTTTATTGAGAGTATAAGAGAGGGGGCACACTCGAATATTTATTTCATTGAGTAGGGGTTGGTACAAATTATTTAGCTATGTAAAAATATTTTTAAAAAATTAAACAAAGAGACATTTCCGCATTTTAGAGAGAATATATTGTATTTGGATCCCAAAAGAGAATAAGACAGTTGATTTTCACAGAAGCCCAGATTTTTAAAAGAAATATCTTAAAAATAGTATAGGCTGTCTAGAGTTTAGCAAGATTCCTCTCCACATAATTTCAATAGGTAGATAGTTGAACTTGCGACGCATGGTATGTAGGTAGTTAATTAGCGTCGCACTGGAGCAACACAACGGGCTATTGATGACGGTCCGGGATCAACCTCACAGATACAAATCCGAGGACAACACCTCGTAATTTTGAACCACGTTCAGGTGACGCGGACCACACATGAACTGGCACCCCACTCTCCAAACTTCCACACCACACCAACAAGAGGACAATTGAGACCACAACAAATTTAACGTGCACCAGCCCCGCCGCGTACACAATGGTCTTGGTTGGAAGGAGTTTTGAATTCTCAGCCCTCCAGTTGCCAATCTGCAAGTCTTACAACCAGGGAACCTCGCTCCTCCACATAATTTCGCAAGTTGACAGTGTTTAGGTGGAAAGTAGACACAGCATATCTGTCCTTCATATGTTATCCTTCCTGGGCATTAACGTAGCCAATATTTTATTAGCTAGAAATTGAATTTTTTTAGTGTGAAATAAAAATCTTATCAGGTTTTTAAAAAGATTTTAATATTATTATTCAATATCAGACTATTAACTTTAAATTGAGTACTATTAGCGCATAAAAAGAAACACATTTCGGTTGATTCGAATGCACGAATGGTTATCCTGCAAATATTAACAAAATAAATTGTGTATATCAGCAAAAAGCAAGTATTCAAACCTTTTTAGCCCTCTGAGCGACATGAGATTTCCAAAGGTTGAAAGAATTCATGAATTCTTTCAACCTTTGGAAGTATTATATCGGTCCTTTCCTTAGAATAGGGTTCCGTCATGGCTCAATGTGTATGCCCACTGAGCTAGCAACCTGCGAGTTGTAGGCGGTTCGATTCTTCCCTGACTGTATTTCTCTCTTCAGGGTCAAAAAACTCTCATTGTGTGTGTATGTCTATTAGTTGATATTGTTTGTCTTGTGTCTGGCTCAGCATGGCCAAAACGCCCTTGCACCAAAAAAACCCACCCACCCTTTGAATAGAATTCCTTAGACCGATTCTGTTGGTGCTTTAATTTAAAAAAGAATCATTTGAAAGATACTATTGGTCCTTTCCCAGAATAAAATCATTTAGAAAGATTCTGTTGATCATTTCATTAGAATAAAATCCTCCGGAAAGATTCTATTGGTCCAATAAGAAAAGAATCCTCTGGAAAGATTCTATTGATCCAATAAGAAAAGAATCACCTGGAAAGATTCTATTGGTGCATAAGAAGAGAATCATCTGGAAAGATTCTATTGGTGCAATAAGAAAAGAATCCTTTGTAAAGATACTATTGCTCCTTTCTTTAGAATAGAATCCTTCGGAAAGATTCAAACGGTCAAGTAGTTCTAAACTGTTTAGAAGTCATTCAGGGAAAACTGCAGGTTGTAAAATGGAATTATGTATTCGAACCCCTCAGAGGGTTTAAAGTTCACTCTTTTACTTATATATCACTGTTTTAGGGTATTGACATGATACTTAGAAATGAGGTGACTATATGAGGTTTGTTTTGTCTCTCTCTCTCTCTCTCTATATATATATATATATACAGCATTATCTTTGCTACATGAGGTTTACTTACACCAAAACCTAATTGATTATGCGAGAAAGTGGTTGAGTCAACTTAGAAAGAGTAATGGCAATAACTATTTCTTTCATATTTTGTATTGATTAGTCAAATAATTAAACTAGCAGATTTGCCTACTTCTGTTTTTCTGTACTCTATGCAAATTTATCCGCTTGACCAATCCCCACCAAATTTGGTAAACACATGCTTTTGAATCCTGCAGGAAACATAGGTTATATATTAATCCTCGTTTCATTTGTCCTGGGTGTTCAGAGGGGGCTAAAAGCAATTCGAAATCCCCACAGGAATAACATTGAGTATCATTGCGATCACTATTTCACCGATTCACACCAAATTGGGTATACTCATGTTTTAGAATCCTTAGGGAAACATAGGCTATATAGTAATCCCCTTTGATTTTCCCTGGGTCTATAGAGGGGCTAAAAACATTTCGAAATCCCCATAGGAATAGCATTGAGTAATATTACGATCACCTACAACCAATTCAACCCGAGCAACGCATGGTAATTCTGCTAGTATTTTATACTGATATGAGGCGTGGTGCAAGATTAAAAAACTGGCGCAAGACGTGTAGGATGAAAGTTTTAGAACATTTGAAGACATGTAATTCTTCTTGTTTATTATAAAATGAATATTATAATTTATAAAATGATAGTTCCTTTAAGAATGAAAGAACTATAACTTGAGAATATAAAATAGAATCTTATGCACTCATGTTTTATTTGAGATATTTTAGAAGTCAAAGCGTTTTAGGGGCAAATGGCTCAAGATGCCAGTCTCCTCTGACTACGTCACTAAATCCGATGTAATGTCGCATTACTAGTTGGAGCGATATCGCCACAGTGGCGGTTTTACTCCATAACTTCTTATTTTGTCGGATTTTTCCACGGCCGCCAAGTAATTTTATGGAAGACATTTTTTTCCAAGAGATCAAGAATTTTTAAAGCGTGAATTATGGAAAAACTTAGAATGAAACTGTTTCAGGTTCATATAATTCGCCCCATTAACCCATCCAATGTATTTGTAAATCTATCAACTAGTCATCCATTTCGACAGTATCCTGATCTTCAAACTCCCGATTCTAGGTACTTTCCTCTACGATTCTTTCAAATCAACTCTAATTGACCTGTAACCAGTCCCAATCAAATCCTCCACGGGGACACGAAACCAAATCCAAAACCCAAAGAACGTTTCTCAATCAAGTCATTAAATCCTGTGCAATGATTATTACTTCTGTAAATGTTCCATGAAAATATGCGAATCCTGGTTACAATAAAGAATTTTCCTTTCAATTGGATGCAGTGGAAAGAAATAACCGTAGAGTGACAAATCAAACGTATAGTTGGGTTCAAGACGCAAAACCAAAGGTCTACATGTGTGAACCTCAGGAACGAAGAAGTTACAAAAGATCTAATTAGCAATCGCGTTGCAAAGTGACCGTAGAGCGACAAACCAAACCCAAAGTTGGGTCTAAGAGGCAAAACCAAAGATCTACATGTGTTAGCTCATGAAGAAAGTTAGAAAAGATCTAGTTGGCAATCGCATTGTGACAAACCAAACCCATCTGTAGGAAAAATCAAGACACAAATTCATCACGGGAAGTGTAACGCGTGTTTGAATTCAAATCAAAATTCGTTTCAGGAGAAATTAAACGCTCTTTATTTCGATTTGGTTTACAAAACCCTGAATGGGTGTTTGGACTAAACCCAAAGAAATACCCGTGCATTGTTCACTCCATACACATTCTCACGTTGCAAAAAGTGACCGTAGAGCGACAACCAAACCCAAAGTTCGGTCTAAGAGGCATGACCAAAGATCTACATAAGTCAGCTCAGTAAGTTCTTGCTTTATGCACAGCTTGTCCATTACTGGAACTTGCGCCATGAAACCTCAACCAACCAAGAACAAAGTTACGAAAGATCTAGTTAGCGTTGCAGAAAGTGACCGTAGAGCGACAAACCAAACACATCTGTAGGAAATCACTACCCAAATTAAAGCATCACTGGAAGTGTAACGCGTGTCTGAATTCAAAATCCGTTTCATCAGAAATTAAACGCCTTTTATTTCGATTTGGTTTACAAAAACCCTGAATGGGTGTTTGGACTAAACCAAAAAAATGCCCCCCGCATTTTACTCATTCTACACACATCCTCCATAAAAACCGAAAAGCAGAAACCATTTAACATCCCTCGCTGGCATTCTCCGGGCGACCGAAAGAAAGAGCTCCATCATCGATCCTTTAGAAATTTCTCATTTGCATTGTTATGAAGCTGTCTACACAATTTGACAATGCAACAAAGGCGAGCATCCCTTTCAAGTTCGCCGAACAGCGCTGCGTGCTCCGCCTTCAGAGGCAAATTACGCAGCATTTTACATCATCGGAACGAAACGAATTAGCCCCCGGAATGTGTGAAACCAATCAATAAGCGATCAAAGAAAAAAAAACATCCTTCCCTCATGACCTATTACCTTAATTAACTCTCCCAAATTAGCAATTAGATTGCAGAGCGTTACGAGTGCACTGACTCCCGCTTGCTATTGACTGACGGACGGGTTGCCATACGGGGCGGAAATCGAGCCAAGGCTGGCTTAACTTGGCGACCGAATCACCACAACTTTGGTTTTCTCGCTCACACAGTTTTTCAGGGTTGCACTATTTTAAGAGAGCTGCGGAAAAGAGAAAACTATAATGGTGAAGAATCGAGTACTTTTTAGAATCGAATACTTAATATTCGAGTACTTTCAAGTATCGAATAAGTGTTCGAATGCATATTCAAAAAACGACTAATCGATAATAAGAATCAGCCCACTGCGATACAAGGCTTTTTTCATAAAAATAAGTTTGATGAATACTTTGGTAATTGAATACTTGGGATGAAAAATTTGATATTCGAATACTTAGGGATGAATACTTTGGTAATTGAATACTTGGGATGAAAAATTTGATATTCGAATACTTAGGGATGAATACTTTGGAAATAAAGCAATTTAGTATCCGAATACTTTGGTATCTTACTTTAATGTTCGAGTACTTTGGTAATCAAGTATTTTGGTAATCAAGTATTTTGGTATCCGAATACTTTGGTATTCGAGTACTTTTGTATTCGAATACTTTGGATAATTACTTTGGTATTCGAATACTATAGATGAATCCTTTGGTATTCGAATACTTTGGATGAATCCATTGGTTTTCGAATACTTAGGATGAATACTTTGAAAATCAAGTAATTTGGTATCCAAATGCTTTAATATTCAAGTACTTTGGTAATCGAATACTTTGATATTCGAGTACTTTGGTATCCGATTACTTTGGCATTCGAATACTTTAGATAAATCATTTGGTATATCCGAATCCTTCGGTATTCGAGTATTTCGGTATCCAATTATTTGGTATCCGATTACTTTGGTATCCGATTACTTTGGTATCCGATTACTTTGATATCCGATTACTTTGATATCCGATTACTTTGGTATTCGAGTACTTTTGTGTCCGATTGTTTTTGGTATTCGGGTACTTTTGCATTCGAATCCTTTGGATGAATCCTATGGTATTCGAGTACTTTTGTATTCGAATCCTATGGTATTCGAATACTTTGGATGAATACTACTGTATTCGAATACGAGAGAGAATCGAGTACAAAGAATATTTTTGATTGAGGTAAACGAGTACTTTTGCATTCATATATTTCCTCTAGAGAAAAGTGACACTAATCAAAAAAGTAAAAACAATTGAAGATCCAAAAGATGTTTGTACATCTTTAAACCTAAAGTTCGAGTTTAAGTGCAAAAACAAAATTTTAATTTGTGACTGGTACTATATAGTCTCACCTAATACAACTAGAATCCATGAGTGAATTCGTAAATCCGTACCGACATCCGACCACAGAAACGTAATGAGCATGGGCATGTCGTAATTGTCACTTGTTGCTGCAGTGTGTGGCTGGGCTAACGATCCACCATTTAATGGTCTAATTGGAAAAACGGCCAGGGAGGTCTATCACCACAGTCTAGTTGACATAGATATGATTTTCGATCAATTTACAATCTCAAATAGATGACAAGTTTTTTTTTTGGATTACATACTCCACGAGTAGAACAGACTCTTATGGATGATTCTGGAATATACAAGAAATTACGATTTTTAAAACGGCACCCTTATAAATATGAAGCAATATCCATGATTCAAATATCTATTTAGGATTTCAGGTAATTTAGTACCTTACAATTATGTTTTATTTTGTATAGACTTTTAACAAACTCTACCTTTCTAGAATTACTATTCAATAGTATGTCTGTACATCGAATACATTTTTGGACTTCTATCTTACACTGGTGTTCAAATTAAGAGAATCATCACTCTGGGCGATTATCTCCAGAACTACTGGACATATTTTAATGAAATTAGTTATATGTACATAGGTTGAAATAATACAAAAAATAACCATAAAACAGTTATGGTATATGTATGATCGTGCGTAAGACTCATTAGCGCAGGAAGGTCTAATACAGGTTACAATATCGACACAAAAAATGCGTTAATAAGGGTCACGGTCCCCTCTTACAGTTATACAGCTCTCACAAAGTGAATTCATACTGGAAGTATGAGGCAGTTTTTGAGTCTCTGTGGCAGTCGGTCCCACTCCTCCAGCAACTCTGTTTTCAGGTCCTGGATGGTTCTTATAGTGGGAAAGCGAGTTGCAATTGCCCTCCCAAGAGTGCCCCAGATATGCTCTATAGGGTTTAGGTCTAGAGATCTGGCTGGCCAAACCATTCGGCGAATATCCTCACTTTCCAGATATTCGTCAACCAGATGAGCCCCATGTGGACGAGCGTTGTCGTCCATAAAAATCAAATCAGGGCCAACTGCACCCCTGAAAAGGCGAACATAGGGCTCCAAGATCTCATCCTATAACTATTCGACATTCATTCCCTTACGTATTCGACCCTAAAGATTTGCATCTTTGTTTGAAAGCATTAGCTTTACCTTTCGTTCGGTACTTTTCGAGAAATTCGAGAAAATTTGCAAATCCTCTTAATTTTGAACACCAGTGTAAATTATAAACTATGTCCTCTTCTCTTTTTCTATTTAATTCTCTGAGCGTCGCGAGGTTTCCGAGTAGTGTAGTATTGCTTTTACACCGCAACACACTTAATGACTAAATAACTAAATCTATTAGTTGAAAGAATCCATGGATTTTTGTAACCTTTAGAAATATTCCATTGGCCCATTCTGTAGAATAGAATCCTTTGGAAAGATTCTATTGGTTTTCTGTTTGGAATAGAATCCATTGAAAGGATTCCAAATATGGCCCTTGCACTATCAAACATTAATATTCAAAATGATATTAAACTGATCATTAATTTGAAATTGAATTAAATTTGCGCTTTCAAAACCAAAATCTATAGCAAAAGTATTTATTGAGCTGTGTTTTATTAACTGCATTTGCAATTACGTAAGTAATTACTTCACATGCAGTTTGCAAATCATGAATCCATATCCACCGATCGCTATATCATTAGATCTAAGGCAATTGATAGATTGATCGTATTGTTTCTTTATCTAAGGATCTGCAGTGATTTACCAAACTTAGATACCAGAATGCACAGGGTGTTTCAATACTACCTGTTAAAACTTTAAGGGTATTTAGGGGACACAAAATTAAACCGTATTCGCATAGGGATGTACTGTCTGTATACCACGAGAACTACTGAAGAGTCTATACCTGTCTATTGCCATAGAAACGAGACAGTCCATTTTGTATAGGGATTCTTGAAGCATTCGAGTCGCTTAGCGACTATTGACCCTCCAGACGCTTGAAAGGTTAGATGATATCGTTGGTGTAGAGTAGAAACGCATTAAATGGCACTATTTTGGGACTGGATACAATGGAAGAGTACCAGGACGGAACGGGACTGGATACAATGGAAGAGTACCAGGACGGAACGGGACTGGATACGATGGAATAGTGCCAGGACGGAACGGGACTGGATACAATGGAAGAGTACCAGGACGGAACGGGACTGGATACAATGGAAGAGTACCAGGACGGAACGGGACTGGATACGATGGAATAGTGCCAGGATGGAATGGGACCGGATACAATGGAGAAGAACCAAGAGGGAATGGAACCGGATACTATGGAACACAACCAGGATAGAACAGGACTCAATACAATGAAGTCAGGACGAAAAAGGAGCGGATACAAAGGAACACGATCAAGATGGAACAGGACCAGAATGGAATGCAACCGGATATAATGAAGCAGGACCAGGATGGAACTAGACCCAATACGATGGAACTGGACCCAATACGATGGAACAGGATCAGAATGGAAAGGGACAGGATACAATGAAACAGGACCAGGATGAAACGGGACAGGATACAATGGAGAAAGACAAGGACGAAAAAGGAGCAGATACAATGGAACAAGATCAAGATAGAACGGGTCCGGATACAATGAAGAAGGACTAGAATGGAACTTGACAGGATGCGATGGAACAGGACCAGAATGGAACTGAGCCGGATATAATGAAGCAGGACCAGGATGGAACGGAACCGGATACGATGGAACAGGAGCAGAATGGAACTGGACCGGATACGATGGAACAAGATAAAAATGTAACGGAACCGGATATGATGGAACAAGACCAGAATGGAACGGGACCGTTTTCAATGAAGCATGACCAGGACGAAATATTATCTCCTTTCAATACCTACTCTTTAACCGTTTGGGTTAAATTACACAGATTTAATTTAGCCCTCGTGCAGCAGAAAATTATCGTAGAGACAAACCAAACTAAAATTTAAAAAAAAATTAATACATTGTTTCTAGGTACGTTGGTTCTTTAAAATTCAAATATTATTTACTAGCAACGATAGCTCAGCGAAGTTTTAAATTACGATCCAACACGAACAACACACTTTATTTCCGAAATTCAAGCAACGAATGATTCATACAAAACACAACATTCCGGTTGCAATATATATGCAAGGGGGTTGGCGCCGTTTTACACCTACCACGCCAAGTGCTCCAACAACATATTTGCCTGCCATTGTACAATCAAATACATTGATAAACTTTCATTGGTAAAGCTCCTACGATCTTCAAATAGAATTCGTTTCAGTCCTGAAAAAACACGTTCAACGGAACATAAGGGCGGCAAATTTCATTTTAGAAAATTCGATGGCTGTCCACGTAGATCGTTTTCCAAAAACTCGGGTATAATCTCAATTATTTTGAAGTCAGGACTTCTCTCTTTTTCTAGGGCAGCCTCTAACTTCCTATATACAGCTATGCCAACCGGTCCAGACACAAGGGATTCCCTTTGCTCAGGCATCAAATTTATCGCTTCAAATCTATAGATAAAAGGCAATAATGTTTCCTCCAATCTTGTAATGGTAGAAACTAAGTTGCTGTAGCACTATTGGTCACAAGTAGTTGAAGTGTGTGTGTGGTAAAGTCCCTGAGATCTTCAAATAGAATTAGCTTCAGTCCTGAACAAACACGGAATATGATGCCAGAGGAGCAAATTTCATTTGAGAAATTTCAATGACTATCCACGTAGATCGTTCCCCACTTTTCCACGAACTCGGGATTCCTTCTCAATTACATATTTTGAAGTCAAGGCTTCTTGCTATCTCGTCCATCAAGATTTGACCAATTTTGCTAATGACGATATATCTCATAATCAGTATATTATCTGACTTGTTGGGTCAAACACAGCATTCATAGATCTAAATAGATAAAATCCTTAGGAATCCGGAGCTTGCTATCGGTATCTATTGGTCGGTGATAACGCTCCATCGCGCCAGCACAGTTTGCCAAGAACCCCTCCATAAATCATATTTTAAGTTCTTGACCAATTTTTAAAAAATCTATATATTTTGAATTTCTCATTGTTTTGCGTTTGGCGCAGCCTATCCGTTTTTGAATCTTGCGCCATAAAGTCCAAATCAACCTACCAATCATCTAAGAGACCACCATGATATATACTTTCGAACTAAGTGTAGCATATGTCGACGCCTTTATTTATCAATGTGGTTTGGATTTCACACATCGCTATCATCTCTATTTGGATCAAGACCGGTAGGTTTCAAACATCGTTTAAGGTGTACGTATGCATTTGAAGATTTTATTTTAAATTTTGACTTTAAAAATCCAATTTTTAAAAAAATAAGTCATTGGTTTATGGTCTAACTCATTTTAGAGTGAAAAATTCAGATTAAGCTAATCATTAATTATCTAATTTAGATATATTTAGTTAATTAGCATGTTTTTTTAACAGTCTCAATTCTAATTTGTTCAGAAAGACAAATCCTGTAGGAAATTATTCCTAACACTATTCTTCATGTTTCGACCCTCCATCAAGTTGCTAGAGAGAACAGGTTTCTTTTTACAATTTTGTCTCACCAAGGAGGTCTAAAAAATCAAGATTTTTCAGAATTTTAACATTTAGAACACAGCTAAAAATTCATTTCTTAACTAATGACTTTGAGGGTCAAAACATCAACTGTATTATATAGTTTATAATGATACACAAATAATTATAATAGATTAATTCATTGTTGAGTCATCTCTGAACAAAGCATCATATTTACAAGCATGATTCTTCAGAAATCGAGTTTAAAGTTTTGGAAACCTGTTTGTACATGGTGACAGTACCTAACAAAATCCCTTGTAACTCGAAAGCTATTTTGAATATTTACAAGATCTTGGTATCGTTTGAAAGCTAAGGAGTAGGAATATATTTTGAATTAATAAAAAATGTCGATATTCTGGTCGATTTTCGTGATTTCTAGTGTATATATTGGGTTGGCAACTAAGTTCCCGCCGTTTTGAGTCGTTCCATCTGTTGAACATAGAGTTCCGCGTTGAACGTTTGGTTCCGTTCAAGCAATTCGTAATGGATAATCCCTTCCCAGTCCCACCATACGCACAACATCGTTTTACGCGGATGAAGATCTTGTTTCACGCGCGGTGTCGCTTGTTTACAGAGCCATTCCTTGCGCTGCTTCATATCATTAATGCACAGGCACCATTTTTCGTCGCCAGTAACGATTCGGTAAAGAAATCGTTGCTTGCGTCCATGAGTTGAGCGGTGACGAGCAAGCAAACCAGTGGAGATTGTGGCTCGTTGATTTTTGTTGTCACTTAAAGCATGCGGAACCCATGCTCCACACTTCTGAACCTTTTCCCATCGAGTGAAGATGCTTCTCTATAGCAGTGTGGGAGCATTCCATTTTCTCTGCCAGTTCCCTTGTCGTTTGACGCGAATTTTCGTGCAAAATTTGGTTTAATCGCTCTTCATCGAACTCAACTGGACGGCCAGAACGAGGTGCGTCTTCGAGGTCAAAATTTCCATTTTTGAACTTGGCATACCAATCACGAGCGGTTCTTTTAGCTATGGCACTCTCTCCATACACAGCACAAATGTCGCGAGCAGCTTTTGCGGCCTTAGAACCTTGATTAAAAGCAAAAAGAAGGAGATGTCGAAAATGCTCATTTTTCTCAACTTGACATTCCATTTTAATGATCTGAAAATTAACATAAATTAACTCGAACAAAAAAACATAGATTCCGGTAGAACAAAACATCCTCTTTCGAATGATTTAAAACATTATGCCAAAAACATTTAATGACATGCGGATTGTCAAAATTAAAAAAAAAAACGAGGGGAACTTAGTTGCCAACCTGATACTACATACCTTAACCGCTTGATTCAACTACGACCAGCCTTGCTTACAACTCCAACAGAAAATTAATGCTGTAGTCGTATTATAATATAGAGTAGATTTCATTGTTTATTCGAAACAGGTTGCAGTCTTCCCATTTGGAAACACATTTAAATTACTGTATGAAATAAACTCTCCTTGTCCACATTAGTTTTTACTGAAAACCCTCTTGGAAGTCCCCAGACTCTCAGGAATTTCTCGAAGACACGGACCTCTCCACTGCCCCAGCCAGCCAACCAACATTTACATGTTGGTTGGCTCGCGGGTACAATATAATTATATATAATGTCTTCTGCAACTTAAGATAAGTAAATCTAATGTTATCATGCGCTACAGCTGGAAGTCCCCAGACTCTCAGGAATAAACTCTCCTTGTCCACATTAGTTTTTACTGAAAACCCTCTTGGAAGTCCCCAGACTCTCAGGAATTTCTCGATTTCTCGTCCGTCTCTGGTATCATGAGAGAAAATGAAGATACAATCTTCGCTGTCTAGAATATTTTATGAATAATTTACCAGAAACTAATCGATTTTTTTAAAACTTTAACTCTCTCAGTGGCTCTCACTCATAATTCCACTTTCTGCAGTCTTTCCTGTATGACTTATAATCAGTTTAGACTTTCTTGACCAATGAAATCTTTCCAGAGGATTCTATTCTAAGGAAATAAGCAATAAAATCTTTCCAGAGGATTCTATTCTAAGGAAATGAGCAATAAAATCTTTCCAGAGGATTCTATTCTAAGGAAATGAGCAATAAAATCTTTCCAGAGGATTCTATTCTAAGGAAATGAGCAATAAAATCTTTCCAGAGGATTCTAAGGTAGGTAGGCAGTTAATTAACGTCTCACTGGAGCAATACAACGTGATATCTGCGACAGTCCTGGATCTGCCCCGAAGGGGAAGGTCCGAGGACAACACCTCGTCACTTTGAACCACGGTCAGATGACGAGGTCAGAACTTGAGCTGGCACTCCACTCTCCAAACTTTCACACCAAACCAACGTGAGGGCATTTGGGGTCACGGAAGATTTAACGTGAGCCAGTCCCCACGTACACGACGGACTTCGGTTGGATCGAGTTTCGAACTTTCAACCCTCCGGTTGCTGATCCGCTACTCTTCCAACAGCAGCAGCTCTACGGAAAGAAGCAATAGAATCTTTCCAAAGGATTTTATTCTAAGGAAAGGACCAATATAGTATCTTTCCAAAGGATTCTTTTCTAATCAAAGGACCAATAATATCTGTTCAGAGAATTCTATTCAGTGGAAATGACCATTATAATATTTCCAAAGTTTAAAAGAATCCATGGATTCTTTTAACCAACAGGTGTGGTTTTTTAGTCAAGTGTGGTAAAAGCCATACTACTCTCTCTACTCGAAATTTTTGTGAGGTTCAGAAGGTTAAAAAACAATGCATGTAACAATTTTGCTACAAATAGATTTCTTAAACTGCACAATTCTTTCTCGTAGGTTGAAATATTTTTTAATGATTTTAATTCAAGAAGTAGTCTGGTTTAATGAAGTGTTTTGTTTTACCTCCTATCTAAATGACTTTTCTCGCATTTTAGGATTATAAATTTTGTATTCTTTGTAATCGCGGATATTTTTCTAGAGACAACAGTTAAATAAATAAATACTGATCGTTTATTTGTGAAGCTAATGTCGGAGGTTGAAACTAAACATTGATTATAGTTTTATGAATTACAAAAAATACCGCAATAACAGAAGGAATAAAAAGAAATAAGACAAGTTGCTGACATAAATTTTAAACAGTATAGGTAGTACTTATGGGGTACTTATTTTACTATTAAGTGGCGGTGTCTGCTTAAGGGGTTTACTAAATATTAAATTTCAACTACTTTTAGTGTTTTGGTCTCTTATCAATTTGAAATAAAAGAAGTATCCGTGGAATAAAATAGTTCCATTGAACAAAAAAAATTATCTATGGACTAAAAAAACTATCCATGGAATAAAAAAAATATTCATAACAAAATCCGTGGAATAAAAAAAGAAAGCAAAATGACTGAAGCAAAAATGACAAACTTTTAAATTAAGTCTAAGTCAGACGTAAGTTTCTATTTTTACGTTCCTAATTTCCATTGTAGAGAGCCAACTAATGAATGCTGATTCCCCATCCATTTCATCCCCAAATGGTTTCTTATGATTGCTTAACGGTGTTTATCATGCACAAGGTGTACCTTCAGCACAGATTTTTCTCCCCTGCCCCATGCTTCTTATTGAGGCTAGCCTTCAGTCTAGATAATACGTGAAGTTGGGTCTTGTGCGTGGTGTATTCTCTCCTCAACTTCCCAATTTATTTGGATCCACGCACACACCTCCGGTACGGGGTTCAAGAACCCGAGGTACTGTAATAATCTTTTCTTTGCCCATGGGGTTTACTGTCTGTAGCAAACAAAGGGATTACGCTCCCGGGATAACCAAGTGATCTTTTAAACAGTTGCCATGTTTGGGACGCAATTGTACATTTGGGCTAATTTTTTTAAACTAAAAAAATGGCCTTCCAGCGCGGGTCCCGGTTTGAAGAAGTGATAAAGATGCACTCATCTATTTTCTATCGATTTCAAGAAAATGTTATGCAAAAACTGTATGTTCATTAGAGTGAAATAAAACGAAAGTAGTTAAAAATTATTAATTTATTACAAGCAATTTATTCAATCAATTAAATACAATTAATTTAATACAAATCGATTCCATTAATTGAATGCAATCCAAATATTAACTAAATTAGAAAGAACTGAGTTTTTAAGTCATTTATACTGCAATTTATCAATATATATGTTTAACAGATGTTTATTTTCGATGGGGAGGGCATGAACGAAAAGCTTACAAAAGGTTGACTACTATATTGATTGTTGGTGCTGCCATCTACTTTAAGAAATATTAAACTTTTGTTTCTACTTCAATGATTTTGATTGATTGGAAAAGTTTGCAAAGATTTTTTGCTCAAAGATGTTTCCTTCAGGATTGTTTTAAAACGTGACAAAAATTTATCAGTACTAATAAAATATTTTAAGGTATCTAGTTTGGCAAATTGAACATCAACGTTTTGCTGAAGATTTTACTAATACGGAAATAAGAATTCGAAAAAGACATCTAGCTATCCTTTTAAATTACAACACCGTTTTATAATTAAAATTATACATCTAAGTACTCGCCGTTTCTAATTTAGATAATAGTTTTAGTACAAAACAACTGGTAGATTTGTTTATTTATGCAATGGGATTATAAGTGAAGGGGTACCCCATAAATCCCCCTCTGAGGGATAATTAACCCTCTGAGGGACAATTAACCCTCTGAGGTGTTCACACGCCTAATTTCACCTTCAAACCTGCAGTCTTCCCTGCATGACTTCAAACTACCTCGATATCTTTGACCAATAAAATCTTTCTAAACGATTTTATTCTACGGTAAGGACTAATAGAATCTTTCCAAAGGATTCTATTCTACGGAAATGAGAAACACAATCGTTCCAAAGGATTCTATTCTACGGAAATGAGAAACACAATCGTTCCAAAGGATTATATTATAAGGGGAAAGGGGATCAATAGAACCTTTCATAATATTCTATTACAAGAGAAGGAGCAAAAGAATATTCCCAAAGGATTCTGTTGATCTACACAATGGGCCAAAACAATCGCTCCAAAGAATTATATTTCAAGGAAAGGATATATTGAAAAAATCTTTTCTAAGAATCCTATTCCAAGGAAGGGACCAACAGAATCGATTGAAAGGATTCTATTACAAGGAAAGGATCAAAGGAATCTTTCTAAAGGTTGAAAGAATCCACACACATTGTTTAGAAAGATGTGGTTTTTTTTGTCTAAGTTTGCTGTAGGGTAAAAGTAACACTACACTCCTCTCGAATTTCATGAAGCTCAGGTAGGTATTTAATTAACGTCGCACTGGAGCAACACAAAGGGCTATTGGCGACGGTCCGGAATCAATCCCTAAGGGAAAGATTCAAGGACAGCGCCTCGTAATTTGTACCACGGTCAGATGACGAGAACAACACTTGAGCTGGCACCCCACTCTCCAAACTTCCACACCACGCCAACATGAGTACATTTGAGGCAAAGACAGATTTAACGTACACCAGCCCCTTGTACACTACGGTCTTTGGTTGGATTCGAACTCGCAACCCTCCGGTTCACGATGCTCAGAAGATTATCGTAAAACTTAAAAATATTTTTTATAAATTGTCAATAGTTTGTGTAAAATTACTTCAGTGCATTTAAATAGAACTTGTTCAATATCGGTAAAACCTTTTTGCAATGGATGATGACAATGCAGATAATTTAAATGGAGTATACATAAAATGATGTTTAGTGTAAAGATATGAAATAACAGTTATATGTATATCATGCATAAAACCTTTCCCTTTGTATTCAAGGCAGCCTAGGCTCAGGTTAGCCCACTGCGCAAGCAGAGTGCGAGCTGTAAGCGGCCGGCGCAGGTTCGATTGCTGTAACTACACTGGGTGTATATCTCTTCTGCATCAGTGAAAACCTTACTTCTCTATGTCCATTTACTTGACGAAAGAAAACATTGCTTGACGCAGATATCTGACCCTTGCGCCGTAATAAAAATCTAACCAACCGATATTATTCAATTGAACTCCCTTAGCATTATATCCTTTAGGTTGGTTGGTAGTTGAATTTACGTCGCACTGGAGTAACACAACGGGTTATTGAGGGGGTTATAAGGGTCGGCGATCGATCCCAAAGGGAAATATCCGAGGACAACTTGTAATTTTGAGCCACGGTCAGATGACAAGGTCAACACCTGAGTTGGTCCCTACCCCCACTCTCTAAACTTCCACTCCGCGCCTACGGGAGAACATATGAGGCCCCACAGATTTAACGTGCACCAGTTCCCAAGTACGCGATGATGTTTCGTACTGTAGTACTTACATACTTAGACTAGAATCTTTAAAAGATTCTGTTACTCCATTCAATTGGAGTAACAGAAATGCAAAGGTTATCTTGGTCTTTTTCGGGAAAGATTAAATTGATTATATGGAAAGATTATATTGGTTGACCTTTGGAAAGATTATATTGGTCTTTTTAGGAAAGATTAAATTGATTATATGGGTCTTTTTTAGGAAAGATTAAATTGATTATATGGAAAGATTAAATTGATTATATAGAAAGATTATATTGGTTGACCTTTGGAAAGATTATATTGGTCTTTTTTGGGAAAGATTAAATGGATTATATGGAAAGATTATATTGGTCAAGAAGGTCAAAAGTGGTTAGAATTCATGCAGGGTTTCTTAGATTAGATTTTCTTAGCTATGATATTTTGATTATTTCTGCTTTATTTTATTATTGCTCTGCTGTTTTCAGCCTTCAGATTCTTCAGACTTTATTTCTAAGATGTCATTTCTCATTCCTAAAATGACTAAAAATAGAGAATATTAAACTAAAAATAAGAGTACAAAAGTTATTACAATAATAAAACTATCGGGAGGAAATATTTGAAATTTTGTTTTTTTTATGTATATGAATTTTATAGGAAGACTATTCCACGTTGAATGGTACCTTTGAATTTGCTAACGTATATTTATATAGACCAGAGGTTCTCAAATTCCGATGTGATTCTCAAGGGAACCGTATTAGTACGGCTCCGACGAGAAGTCAGTCGACATTGGGTCAGTCGATTTTTGAATAGGTGTGAAAGAGCGTCAGGATTGGTTTGGTTTTATGGCGCAAGGGGCTATATTTGTCATGCTGCGCCAGACACAAGACAGACAGTATCAAGTTTTGGACATACACATACAAGAAAAGTTTTACTGACACAGAGGTGAGATATATACCCAGGGAGGAATCAAACCTACGTTGCCTTCAAATAGCAGGTTGCTAGGGCAACATTGCGTTAGGGGAAGGCTGTCGTACGCAAAGGTATGAATGGCGATCGCCGTGGATGTTTCTCCGCCTGCCAATTAGTTATCAATGCTATCGCTTTAGGCACGGAGCAATAAATTTAAGAGCCAGAATCCGCGCTAAAGACGAGTAGTTGAAGCGCTTTGTTTGAATTCCAACTTACCACCTAATTTAAAGAATAGATTCGTCCAAAGTCATGTGATTGACTACCAACTCGCAGGAATCGGACTACATGATCATCCCATGCGTTAACCCTCCCAGTGGTTTCGACGAGGTACCTCGTTTATCAAGATCTGACCAATTTTGCTAATGAAGAGATATCTCGTCCATCAAGGTATTGGCAATTTTTTGATGATGACGAGATCAATATCTGGTCAGTTTTCCTAATGACGAGACACCTCTTCGAGACTACCACCAGAAGGGTTAAGGCGGTACTAAGGTTTAAAAACAAGCAATATACACTGCTGGCCACCGTAAATGCAACACCCTGAAGGAAGCATGCAAATAATATGAAATTTACAACATGCATTAGCGGAGGTGAGATATGCAAATGATTAGAATTTCAGCGCAGACGCACATCACGCGCGCCTGTGGCGCCACTTCAAAGCGCTATTTAAGGCTTGGAGATTTCGACGATTTCAAGTACGGCAATTGTGTTTTTCTTGTGGTTTTTTAAAAAAAAACGATAAATTATGACTCGTAGAAAACAGCGATCATCTTTTGATCAAGTATCCGAGTTCGACAGAGGAAGGATAGTTGCCTACCGAGATTGTGGATTATCTTTCAGGGAAATCGGTAGTCGTGTTGGATGAAACCAAACAACTGTAATGCGGATATGTGATCGTTGGATGCAGGAGGGTACGACGGACCGACGTGTTCGATCGCATCCACCTCAGTGCACCACTTCACGTGATGACAGGCATATTGTGCGTATGGCAGTGACGGATCGCTCAGCCACATCCCGAACCATAGCACAGCACATTCAGTCTGTACCGCATCATCCAGTGTCTGCGCGTACCATTCGACGCCGTTTACAGCAGACTGGTCTGTCCGCAAGACGTCCATTGCTTCGTCTACCCTTGACGCAGAACCACAGACGTTTCCGCCGCCAATGGTGCGATGAAAGAAGGATGTGGACGGCAGAATGGAATGAAATTGTCTTTACTGACGAGTCACGCTTCTGTCTGCAACACCACGATGGTCGGATTCGAGTCTGGAGACACCGTGGAGAGAGGATGCTGAACAGCTGCGTTATGCACCGCCACACTGGTCCTGCACCGGGTATTATGGTATGGGGCTGTATTGGATATCACTCTCGCACTCCTCTAGTACGCATTGCCGGTACTTTAAACAGCCAGCGCTACATCTCCGAGGTGTTGGAGCCAGTTGTCCTTCCTTACCTTCAGGGCTTGCCCACAGCCATATTTCAACAGGATAATGCGCGACCACACGTGGCACGCATTGTCCAAGGGTTCTTCGTCAATCGCCAGATTGAATTGCTTCCCTGGCCAGCTCGCTCTCCGGATCTTTCGCCGATAGAAAACATGTGGTCCATGGTTGCTCAACGATTGACCCAGAATACATCCCCAGCTGCCACACCAGATCAACTTTGGCAACGTGTGGAAGCTGCTTGGTCTGCTGTACCCCAAGAACACATCCAAAGTCTCTTTGAATCAATGCCGAGGCGTGTGGCAGCGGTGATCTCCAACAATGGCGGCTACTCTGGCTACTGATTTTGGCAGGAACCACACTTCACAGAAGTCTATAAATTTAATCATTTGATACTTGGTCAACATGTTATCTACAAAATAAATTTTGTTGTGATATCTCTTGTCTTTTTTGGTGTTGCAATTTGGGTGGCCAGCAGTGTATTATAGGTTTTGGAGATGGGTGGTAATTACCAATACCGAAACAAAATTACAGGTTTTCTTAGCTATGATATTTTAATATTGTTTTAGCTTTATTTTTAAGACTTCAGGGACCAACTTATACGACGACCTTAGTTGTAACTGCTGTCCTATACCAGTACTGGTATGCTTTTTAATATCCAATTGTGTCTCTCCGCTCAATAGGACTCCTGGTTATACATTATTCTGGTATCTTCTGTTGGATGTAAAATCTGATTGCTTCTCAATTTCAAACGCATTTTTGGGAGGAAATAAATTGAGCAGAAAAATTTTACAAATTTACATGCTAGCAAAAAGTTGCGCCTTTTTGCCTCTTCACCACAATAGCATTTATTATCATAAAAACAGGGCTATCATAGGCGACTAAAAGGCGATTTTTGGTACTATTTTTCAACTTTCGCGACAAAGGGTATCTTTTTAAGCAAAATCGTCTCGAAAGCTAATTTCAAAACTTTGACGACTTTTCAAAAAAAGTCGCCAAAAGTCAGCTGAAGTTTATCTCCCTTTTTCATTTAACTAATTGCTGAAAATTTCGAGAAAATTTTCTTAGGCATACAATTTCAAAGTTTGGGCGCCAAGCCGTGGTAACCATAAAAGAAAAAATCCTAATCTGTGGTCGCTAAATTGTCATAAAAACCTTTATTAAGAAAATATTTAGTTTTTTAATTTTAAAATTTGAATTTCTTGGTGAGATCTTCATGTCTGTTTTATACTTTATAGCACATTTTGTGTTTGGGCCGATTCATTTTGTATCAGAGCAACTAAAATTGGCTACTCAAATAGGATTGAGAGACTTTTTATTCTTATTTTTTTAAAATTTATGCTACTAATGCTGTTTCACAAGTGTTTTGGCTGTGGTAGCCTTGTAAGAACAACTCGGTAATCGAACTAGAACTCAAAACCAGTAAAAACGAGTATTGAATTTCAACTTATTATTTACTTTTAATTTGCAAACCAAGTTAACCCTCCAAGTGACTTCGACAAGATATCTCGTCCATCAAGATCTGACCAATTTTACTAACGACGAGATGCCTCGTCATAAAGATATTACCGAATTTTTTTTATTTGGAAGAGATCAAAAGATTTGGTCCGTTTTCTTCTAACGACGTGGGACGACAAGATCTTGATGGAAGATATATCTCTTTCATAAAGGTCTGGTCAGTTTTGCTAATGACAAGATACCTCATCGATTTAACCACCAGGAGGGTTAAGTGGTGTTGATATTAGGGAAGGAGAATTCCTACTTCACATATCGTCTGTGTTATGTAAAAAGGACGTATCAACCAATTCAGCATTTTTCAGGAAAACAGTTTGAAATGTTTAACATTTCATTGCGCAGATTTAAAATTTGGGGAAGACTTAATTAAAAGTTCCATAAATTTTGAAAGGTATCTTTAAATTTTTGAAATGTTAAAAATTTCAAACTGCTTTCCTGAAAAATGCTGAATTGGTTGATTCGCCCTTTTTACAAAACACCGACGATATAACTGTAGACTCCAGAGGTTTTAAAATTAGGTAGGTAGTTAATTAACGTTACACTGGAGAGGTAGAACGTCATTAGAAGAAAACGGACAAGATCTTGATCTCGTCATCATCAAGAAATTGGCAATAGTTTGATGGACGAAATATTCCGCCATAAGTAAAATTAGTCAGATCGTGATGGACGAGATAGGTAGGCAGTTAACTAACGTCACACTGGAGCAAGAGTCATTGGTGACGGTTCGGGATTAATTCCGGAGGGAAAGATCGAGGACAACACCTCGATATTTTGAACCACGGTCAGATGACGAGGTCAACACCTGAGGTGACACCCCACTCTCCAAACTTCCACACCATGCCAACGTGAGGACATTTGAGGGCACGAGAGATTTAGAATTGCATCAGCCCCCGTGTACCCTCCGGAATTGAATAGGTAGCAGTAGAAAGCATTTTTAAAGTAAAAAGAATGGTTTAAAAGTGTGGCTAAATAATTTAGGGATAAAATTAATTAATGATAAATGCTTAGGGCGGGCCCTGCTTTTAAAAACACTTTTTATATTGAGCTGGATTGTTTGATTAGTAACCAACTCCTTTTAAGTAAGCTTCCTTTGGATATCGTATTACCATGGTCTATGGTTGAATCGAGTCTCTAACTCGCAACCCTCCCGTTTATAACTAGGAAAAACATATTCTTGCATTAGTCCATAATTGGTGGTTGTCTCGACGAGGTATCTTGTCGTTAGCAAAATTGACCAGATCTTGATGAACAAGGTATCTCGTCATTAGAAGAAGACTGACCAGATCTTGATCTCGTCATCATGAGAAAATCGGCAATTTCTTGATGACGAGATATCTCGTCTCTTGCAAAATTGGTCAGATCTTGATGGACGATATATCTCGTCGAAACCACTTGGAGGGTTAATGGTAGCACAATAAAAAAATTCGAAGTGATCGAAAGATTATTTCGGATGAACGAATCAGTCGAAAAATAATTAAACTTCAGGTTCTCCAAAGTTTTCTTGGGGCCGCGGTAGAAGAGAATAACAGATTAGCAATCGGAGGGTTGCGAGTTCGAAATTCGGTCCAGACAAAGACCGTCGTGTACACTGGGGCTGGTACACGTTAAATCTGTCTTGGCCTCAAATACCTCGTCCATCAAGTAGGAAAAATACAGTCCATATCTTGATATCGACAACATAAAAAATCGGCAATATCTTGATGCCGGGATATCTCGTCATAGCAAAAATAATCAGATCTTGATGGACGAGATATCTCGTCGAAACCACTTGGAGGGGTAAGGCAAGACCAAGTCCTCCTGCTACTGGGTTAACCTTGGAATCTTTTTTGCCGTCAAAGAAAAACGGTTTCTGTTTTTTGGCTTGTTACGCTGTCTGGACTTTGCTTTTTAATTCTACCGCAGTCACCTATTTCGTTTTAAAAAGCCTGTGGGGGTGGCCTGTAACTCGATTTCGCATAGTTCATGGGTCATTGAACGAAGAAGGAAACGAATTCTAGAAATGAATGAAATCTGCGTTACCTAAGGTAACGGCGGCTGCGGCTGGAAAACAGATGAAAATGTAAAACAGAAAAAAATGGGAAATAATAAGTCTTTGGGATTTAAATAAAAATTAATCAGAGTGATATTCGTAAAAGAACATGTCCAGGAAAAGTATTAGAAAACGTGGGATGAGAGTGTTATAATATGCAGGATAAGAATTAAAGTACATAATATGTAGGATAAGAGTAAAAGTATAAGAATATGTAGAATAAGAATTTAATAAGGTATAAGAATATCTTGGACAATAATGAAAGTATCAGAAAATGTAGGGCAAGAATAAAAGTATCATAATATGTAGGATAAGAAAAAGTATTAGATATGTAGGATAAAAATACAAGTACCTTAAAATATAGATTAAAAATAAAACAGGAGAAGAATAAAAGAATTAGAATTGTAGGATAAGAATAAAAGTATTAGAATATGTAGAATAAGAATTAAATAGGGGATAAGAAAAAGTATCAGAATATCGAGGACAAGAACAGAAGTATCAGAAAATGTAGGGTAATAATAAAAGCATTAGAATATTTAGGATAAGAATAAAAATATCAGAAAATGTAGATTAAAAATAAAAAATAAGAATAAAAGTATCAGGATATGTAGATAAGAATAAAAGTATCATAATATGTAGGATAAGAAAAATATGAGAATATGCAGGATAAGAAAAAATATCAGAATATATAGGATAAATATAGAAGCGCCTTAAAATGTAGATCAAAATCAAAATATGATAAAATAAAAGTATCAGAATATGTAGTATAAGAATGAAAGTATTAGAATATGTAGGATAAGAATAAAGGTATAAAAATATTTAGAATAAGAATTAAATAGGATAAAAAAATTAGTATTAGGATAAGTATAAAAATGTAAGAATATGTATAGGATAAGAATAAAAGTATTAGTACTAGTAAAGAATAAGAATAAAGATTCATAATATGCAAGATAAGAAAAAGTATCAGAATATGCATCGAAAGAATAAAAATATCAGAATATGCAGAATAAGAATAAAGATATCGGAATATATAGGAATAAATAATGAAAATTAAATTTACCAGCACAAAAATGGAATCATCGCAGAGGACAAGACAATTAGGATCTGACATCTTCAAGACCACACAGACCTACTTTCATTAATTACTGTAAGATGTTGAAATTAAAACGCAACAGGGGGACATAAATTAAAACAAAACAATCGAAGAAATGCCGGAATTGAAAATAGTGATTTCAAGTATACAGCTGGCAGAGCCGCAATTGCTTATCCAAGCAACTTTAAAAGTAGAATAAATTCAAAGGTACCATTCAACGGTAATAACGTTTTTTATAAACTCATATGGGGCATAAAATTTGCTTTAGGGGTCATCTTCATATAAAATTGCGCAAAAATTTCATAATTTTCAAGGAAAACACCCAATTTTCACACGAAATTTCGAATCTATATCAAAATTCAACTTCTCAAATAAAAAATTTCAAATGATTTCGTCCTGCTGTTTCTAGATTATGAGAATCAAAACTTTGGCAATGGTAATTATTTAACGTCGCACTGGAGCAAAACAACGGGCTATTGGCGACGGTCCGGGATCCATCCCGAAGATAAAGATCCGAGGACAGATGAAAATTTATTGGATTTGTATGACGAATTTTGCACCAATTTTTCTATGGTTTGGTATTTTTTAATTAACGTCGCACTGGAGCAACATAACTGGTTATTGGCGACGGTCCGGCATCAAACCGAAGGGAAAGATCGAGGACAACACCACGTAATTTCGAGCAACGGTCAGATGACGAGAACAACACCTGAGCTGGCACCCTCCTCTCCAAACTTCCACAAAACGCCAGCATGAGGACATTTGAGGCCACGACAGATTTAACGTGCACCAGCCCCCTCTGTACACGTTGGTCTTTGGTTGGATTCGAACTCGCAACCCTCCGGTTGCTAATCTGTTACTCTTCCAACCGGGCTACCGCGGCCCTACTTTTTGTAATATTAATTCTGAAATTAATATTGGAGGAAATTATGAATAGCAGCCTTCATACACTGGTGTGCAAAACTTAAGGACAGTGAAGTCTCCGGTTGCTACTTTCAGTGAAGTTACCTTGTTAATGATCCAAAAGATACATCGGGATTTTTCGAACCAATGAGTAAAAACTAAAGGATAACAAGAACAGAAGCGAACAGTAAAGAAGCCTTTGAACTGAAGTGGTGACACTACTGCGTGCCATGAGATAGAAGGCTATCTGGGTAAACTTAAAAAAGAGAGGTAAATGAGTAAAAACTAAAGAATAACAAGAACAGAAGCGAACAGTAAAGAAGCCTTTGAACTGAAGTGGTGACACTACTGCGTGCCATGAGATAGAAGGCTATCTGGGTAAACTTAAAAAGAGAGGTAAATGAGTAAAAACTAAAGGATAACAAGAACAGAAGCGAACAGTAAAGAAGCCTTTGAACTGAAGTGGTGACACTACTACGTGCCATGAGATAGAAGGCTATCTGGGAAAACTTAAAAAGAGAGGTCCTTTGAGGCTGTATGACCACCAACACTGATGCAGGCTTTGCATACAGATAATGAGGCTCATGTGGTAGCAGAACCTATTCCTGTGTTAGAGCCTCTTCCAAAATCTGAATATGCACCAGCTTTCTACCGAATATACTTAGTTATGGAAATCTTCATAGGTTGTTTCATATAATTTTGTAACGTTTAAAAATAATGGTGTTTCGTAAGTTTTTAAGCCAGTGTATATTTTGATGGAAACCAATACAAAAGGGACTTCGAAACTAGAATGCAAAATTACAGCTCTATCCTCTTTGCAGAAGTTAGTCATTTTTTATTTAAAAAAATGACTGAAAATACATAGAATATTAACCTAAAATTAAAGAGTATGAGTTTGTAAAAAAATATAAAACTATAGGGAGGAAAGGGCTGAAATTTTGTTTTTATGTGTGTGAATTTATAGACGTTATTCCCGATTGATTGGTAACTTCGAATTTATTTTATTATGAACGGATGCGCAAATAAAGAGCAGTGTTTCAAATTTTACCCGCAGTTGTTTAACATTTAATTAAAAATTCTAACACAAATCACGATTATAAAAACATTTATTCTCCATATAATTTTATTTTTTAATAGTTCGTTTTATTCTAACATTGAGTCATTTACTTAATCTGAATCAAGTTTCATTAGTATGACTTTTTGCCACTAACATAAATGGTTTACTTCGTCGATTTGTAAACTCGTTAAAATTTTAATTCGATTATTATTTTAAACTTTAAATGTTGTAATTCGATTATTATTTTAACCCTCTAGGTGGTTGTCTCAACGAAGTATCTCGTTCGTCTAAACAACTACCGCGACCACAAAAATGACCAGATCTTGATCTCGATATCATCAAAAATTGGTAATATCTTGACGACGAGATATCTCGTCATTAGCATAATTGGTTGGATCTTGATGGACGAGATATCTCGTCGAAGTCACTCGGGGTGTTAAACTCTATAAAATTTTTAATTCGATTATTATTTTAAACTCGATAAATTTTAATTCAATTATTATTTTAAATTCGGTAGAACTTTAGTTCAATTTTTATTTTAGACTCGATGAAGGTTAATTCGATTATTATTTTAAACTCGATAACATTTGAATTCGATTATTACTTTAAACTCGATAAATTTTAATTCGATTATTATTTTAAACTCAATAAAATTTGTGTATGTATGTGAATTCAACTATTATTTTAAACTTAATAAAATTTTAGTTCGATTATTTTAAACTCGATTAAATTTTAATTCGATTGCTATTTTAAACTCGACAGCATTTTAATTCGATTATTATTTTAAACTCGTTAAAATTTTAATACGATTATTATTTTAACCCTCTGGTGGTTGTCTCGACGAAGTATCTCGTCTTAACAATTACCAAGACCGCAAAACTGACCAGATCTTGATCTCGATATCATTGAAAATCGGTAATATCTTCATGACGAGATATCTCGTCATTAGCAAAATTGGTCGCATCTTGATGGACGAGATATTTCGTCGAACCACGTGGGAAATTAAACTCAATAAAATTTTAATTTGATTAGTATTTTAAACTCGATAAAATTTTAATTCGATTTTCTTTTAAACTCGATAAAATCTGAACTCGATTATTATTATAAACTCGTTAAAATAATACG
This sequence comes from Meta bourneti, assembly GCA_933210815.1. NCBI lineage: Eukaryota > Metazoa > Arthropoda > Arachnida > Araneae > Tetragnathidae > Meta > Meta bourneti. The sequence goes on from OW119934.1 coordinate 95,399,538, forward strand.
AAATTCGATACAATTGCGTGTTCTTTGATTGACCTTCGGGCAACTGCAGAAGCTTAGTTGATGGTGTGGGCAGGATCAGCAGCCTCTGGCGAGAATGTCTAGTGGGGTGGCATTTCAGAAATACTTGTGGTTTTTCTTTCAATATATTATCTAGGATTTTTATATTTTAAAGTATAGGCCCCAGGTGGCGTAACGAACATTTACAACTGGGAATGCTGAGATTGGATTTACTCTACTATGAACGACGCGTAAAATAAAGACGGTTTTTACATCTAGTCAGTCAAGAAAACGTAGGATAGAAATGACCTTGAGGGTAGAAATGTCAGTACGTGATTTTCCCTTCAAGATTGTGAATAGGCTCTTTTGTGGTTTGGTTTGTCAGATAATTGGCGTAGAAAAATCGTCAAAATATCGGATAAACGTTCTTCCGATATCAGAATATCCTTTATGATAAAATTGCAACACTAACAAAACATTTAATACATAGGACACAAGCGAAAATAATGTTTTACCTCTGGTGTCCTATGTAAGAATATTGTTTGCAACTCGATAACGAAATAGGAAGGAAAGATTTTATCTTTCCAGGGGCTTTCTTGAAACTGCAGTTTGATAGATCATGCTCAAGGACCAACTGCACACATCAGCTGGACTGAGGCTAGCATCGAAGGGAAGCAATGGCAGGTAGGTTAGAGGAGGTGTTAGGGGTGCCTATTGCGTATGGCAAACGCCACTAGCCATTCAGATACCAAAATCACCAAACGCTGGGACCATTGGACGTCAGTCACGTGGTTCGGTAACAAAGAGACCGAATATAGTCGGGACGATAGAGTGCGAGCAAAAATGCACATTAAAAATCGAAGCTGCATTAAACCAAGTTTTGTTTTTAACAAAACATTCGATAAATAGGACAGAAGCCATAAAAGATTATCTGCAACTCGACAACGAAATAGGAAGCAACGGGGCATAGATTTTATCTTTCCAAGTGCAACAGACAGAAGAGAGCGTCTTGAAGATGTAGCTTGATACATCATGCGCTGGACATATCAGCTGGACTGAGCTAACATCAATGGAACGGATGGGTTGTTAGGTTAGGAATGGCGGTTAGGGGAATAGTCCAGCGGTCGATAGGAATGAAATCCTGATGACGCTACCGATATCGGATTTGATTGTAAGCTTGTGATAAAATATGAGACAGACATTTAATGAATATTAAAAAAAATTAATTCGTCCAAGTTTTCATTTGATATAAAAATTCCACTTTTAACAATGTGAAATAAAATCCTGGCGATACTAACAATTTCCAACTTACCTGTTATTGATAAAATATGATACAGAAACATTTAGTGAATATTCTGGTAAGTCCTGGTCTCTATTTGGTATGCAAATTCCACTTTTAACAATGCGAAATGAAATCGTGGTGATGCAACCAATTTCGAACTTACCTGTTATTGATAAAATATGACACAGAGACATTTAGTGAATATTCCGATAAATCCTGGTCTTGATTTGGCATAAAAGTTCCACTCTTAACAATACAAAACGAAATCCTGGTGAAGCTAGCAATTTAGAATATATCTATAACCTAGTGATGAAGTGGTTCAAAATTACGAGGCGTTGTCATTGAATCTTTCCCTTCGGGATTGATCCCGGACTGTCTCCAATAATCCGTTGTGTTGCTCCAGTGCGACGTTAATTAACTACCTACCTAGTGATGAAATATGAGACAGAGACGTTTAGTGAATATTTTAAGTCTAAGTCTTCATTTGGCAAGCAATTTCCACTTTCTAAAATGCGTGAGTCCTGGTGACGCTATCAATTTCGAACTTCCCTGTTATCTAGTGATAAAATCTTATTAGTCCAAATCTTCATTTGGCATAAAAACTAGTTTGTGTGTGAACAATGCGAAATGAAATCCTGGTGGACTCTACCAATTTGGAACTTACCTGTTAACTAGCTATACAATGAGACAGGGGCCATTTAGGGAATATGCTAAGTCCAAATCTTCATTTGGCATAAAAATTACACCTTTAACAATATGAAATGAAATCCTGGCGACGCTACCAATTTAGCCGATACTTTTCTCCCTCCCAATTGAGCGATGTGATTGCAACTCTTGCAACCTCCCCAAACCCAGGTAAGCGAAGGTAAATACGACCTGTTCACCTCCCCAGCTAATGGGAAAGGAACTTATTCCTTCTAGCTGACGTTTGAATTCACTCATAATTACGATAGTAAATCAGTAGCTGGAGTTGACTGATGGTACGTTAATTTGTTTGAATTTGCTCCCCGTAAACGGGTTTGTCATGTCATTTCACGCACCACCATGGCTCGATTGAGACGCATTGTTTCCAACGGCTGCGTGCTGTTGAATTTTAAAGAGAGACTTCTCAATCATCTGATAGTTTACCCTCCAAAAGTGTTTTCCCTTCGATCTCTCAGATTGGGCAAGGGGGAGTTCCATTCATTTTTATCGATTTTGTCAAGCTCCATCAATGGGAATTGCTGCGATTTCTAATTAATACCCTCTTTGTCGGATATATCAATGTCAGAGTTGAAAGCGTGTTAATAAACCGATGTAAACCTAGTCGCACTTTTGTTGCGGTGCGAATTTTTAACATTTTGTGAGTGGAATCTTTCAAATATTTCCTTGGGATTGAATTGCTCTTCTTGTTCAAATAAGACAAAGGGATTGATTGATTGGTTTCAGTTTTTGGTTGGATGAGTTCGCATCGTGTTGAATAACAATCTGATCGGAAATTGCATTAAGCTCTTGTGTCTATTATTTCGAAAAAGTAATTAATGTAAAGGAATCAATTGCAGATTTTTTGTGTCGAAAACATTAAAGTACACCAGAAAAAAATACGTAGGATTTTTTAAGCAGTAAGTAGATGTATTTAACCCTCCTTTAGTCGCACTGGTCCAAACAGGTTAACTGTGGCTTTTTTTAATGCTTTTCGATTGCATTAAGCTCTCGTGTCTAAAATTTCGAAAAAGCAATTAATGTAAAGGAATTAATTGCAGATTTTTTGTTGTTGAAAATATTAAAATATACCAGAAAAGTACGTAGGATTTTTAAGCAGTAAATAGATGTCTTAACCCTCCGTTAGTCTCCCTGGTCCTGACAGGTGCACGGTGATTTTTCAATTGCATTAAGCTCTCGTGTCTATTATTTCGAAAAAGTAATTCATGTAAAGGAATCAATTGCAGATTTTTTGTTGAAAATATTAAAGTATACCAGAAAAATCCGTTGTATTTTTTGTCAGTTTAAACATGTGTACTCAACTCTCCGTTAGTCTCAATGCTCCTGGCAGGTGCATGTGACTTTTTTCAATTTCTTTCAACTTTTTGGTAGGTAGGTGTTGAATCAACGTGGCACAGAAGCAGCACAGCAGGCAATAGGGGACTGTCCGGGATCGATCACTAAGGAAAAGATCCGAGGTCAACCCCTCGTAACTTTGAGCTACGGTCAGATGACGAGGTCTATACCTGAGCTGGCACGCCATTCTCTAAACTTCCACACCATGCCAACGTGAGGACATTTGAAGCCATGACAGATTTAAAGTGCCCCAACCCCGTTTACACGAAGGTCGTTTGGTTGGATCGAATCTCGAACTCGAAACCTTCAGGTTGCTAATCCGCGACTCTACCAGCTTAGCTACCATGGCACCTTATAGATACACAGATCTATAAGATACTTGTACATATATTGTTCTAAAATATGTGTGTATATATTTTAGCTTCTAAATACAAATGGATCTCTAGAGAATAACAAACACATGGGATTTCTTATTCATTTGTTATTTCAGAGGAATCGTGTTATACATAAACCGATGTCCGAGTAGTGTAGCGTTGTTTTTATCTCGCAGCATACTTAATGGCTAAATAACAATATCCTTTTAAAGAATCCATGGATTCTTTCAACCTTTAGATTGATTCCATTGGTCCTTTTCTTAGATTGGAATCTTTCTATAAACGATTATATCGCTCTTCTTATCTTTATAAGAATTTTCAAGGATAATTTCAACCTTTGAAATATTATACGATACTTCCCTTAGAATCGAATCCTTTGGAAAGATTCTATTGTTCCTTTCTTTAGAATAGAATCTAATGGAATAATGTTGTTTCTTTCCTTAGAATAGAATCCTTTGGAAAGATTCTGGTGCTTTTCTTAGAATAACAACATTCGGAAAGATTTTATCGGGGCTTTTCTTAGAATAGAATCCTTTGGAATGGTTCTATTGATTCTTTCTTTGGAATAGAGTCCTTTGGAAAGATTCTATCCCTCATTTTCGTGAAATAGTCTTTTGGAAAGATTCTATCCGTCATTTTCATAGAATAGAATCCTTTTAAAATAGCACACTTTTTTTTTAATAAAATCCACAGGCATTTTAGTTAAAAAAAAGTCTGCAAATTTTATAACAATCAAATAATAACGGCAAAAGTTTGTTTTGAAAGCCACTATCCCTTAAGAATGTTCGATTTTCTAAAAGAACGTCCTTCACGTACCAAGAAAATAATTTCGGATGGCTCTGTTTTTTTTCTTACGGTTTCTTAAAGGCCGGAATGTTAAATTATCATTATGTGTTATAATTGTTTCGACTGTTTTCAGACTGTTGACATATTTAGACGTATATTTGACCTGTGATTTACGAAACTTCGAGTTTTTCTGATTTGACTAGCTTCAGTATGAATTTATTATTGCCTTTTAAGTCCTAAAAACACTCGTAAGATTTCCGAGAAGGGCAACTTTGTTTTTACCCCACAACTTAATGTCTAAATAACCATACCACTTGGTTGAAAGAATTCATGGATTATTTCAACCTTTGAAATATATCGATACTTCCCTTAAAATATAATCCTTTAGTAAGATTCTTTAGTCATTTCCTTATAATAGAATCCGTTGGAAAGATTCTATTTTTCCTTTCCTTAGAATTGAATCATTTGGGAAGATTCTATTGTTCCTTTCATTAGAATAGAATCTTTTGGAATACTATTGTTTCTCTCCTTAGAATACATTCCGTTGGTGCTTTTCTTAGAAAACAACCCTTCGGGAAGATAACCTTTAAAATATAATCCTTTAGTAAGATTCTTTAGTCATTTCCTTATAATAGAATCCGTTGGAAAGATTCTATTTTTCCTTTCCTTAGAATTGAATCATTTGGGAAGATTCTATTGTTCCTTTCATTAGAATAGAATCTTTTGGAATACTATTGTTTCTTTCCTTAGAATACATTCCGTTGGTGCTTTTCTTAGAAAACAACCCTTCGGGAAGATTCTGTTGCTTTCCTTAGAATAGCAACCTTTGGAAAGATTCTGTTGGTGCTTTCCTTAGAATGGAACCCTTTGGTATGATTCTGTTGGTACTTTCTTTAGAATAGAATCTAAATGGAATAATGTTTTCTTTCCTTAGAATAGAATCATTGGAAATATATTGCTACTTTCCTTAAGATGGAATCCTTTGGAAAGTTTATATTGATCAAGAAGATCAAAACTGTTAGAAGTCATGAAGGAGAGACTGCAGGTTGCACGGTAGAATTATGCGTGAGAATCCCTCAGAGGGTTAAAGTAGAATTTTCAGGAGTAAAGAGAGCAAAAACTGTTTCGTGCATTTATAGTATTTTATTTGCCGAGATAGTTTATAAATCAGAAATTTATGGTGGAAGGGCCATATTGAGCCAAACTGTGCCAAACACAACGTCAAGTACTGGACACAAGGAAAGTTTTACTGGCACAGAAGAGAGAAATACACACCTGGTCAGTTCGGCAATCGAACCTGCTCCGGCTACAACTAGCAGATTGCTAACGCTGTGGCAAACCCACTGAGACACGGTCGTTTCAGATAAGTTTTAAGGAAGTGAACCATTAAATTAATTTTAACCCTCTGAGGGGTTTGCACGCTTAATTCACCTTTCAACCTATAGTCTTCTCAGCATAACTTCTAGCTTATTTTGACTTCCTTGACCAATATAATCTTTCCAAAGGATTCTATTCTGAGGAAGTGAGCAATAGAATATTTCCAAAGGATTCCATTCTAAAGAAAGGACCGATATTGTCTTTCCAAAGGATTATAATCTAAGGAAAGGCCCAATAGAATCTTTCCGAAGGATTCTATTCTACAGAATGGGTCATCGAATCGTTTCAAAGGATTCTTTTCCAAGCGAAGGACCAATAAAATCGTTCCTAAGAAAGATTTTATTCTAAGAAAAGGATCCATAAAATCTTCTAAGAGTTGAAAGAATCCCTGGAATTTTAAGAAAGATGCGCTTATTTAGAGTCATTAAGTGTGTTGCAGTGTAAAGGCAACACACACTACACACTACGGAAATTTCGAGACGATCAGAGGGTTAAAGAAGGGCCCATTAAACTATACAGCCTGCTATTCAAAACTAAACAAATAAGCTTCTGAATAAACAATTGGAGGGGAACGCTGGACCAATTAGACGTCCACAATTCAATCACAAACGCACGCCACAGATAAGGCAACATGCCTTTTGATAGATCTCCCCTGCGTAGTTTTTCAACTCTTTTATGTGAGCTGTTATGTGTTAAGATGAGCGTTTCCATGTTCGGATGCTCCTTTTGAAAGAATCCCGAGCGTGATGGGAGAGCGAGCTTTAATTATGTTATTATGATAATGATATGAAGGACCTGTTTAAGGGTAACTGGGCCTTTCACCCGCTGACGTCACATCAAACACTCGCTGATGGGAATCAGGGAGGGTACTTTTATATAAAACCGTGGCGAATCAGAAACGCTTCTCAAAGAGAATTAAAAATGCGCTCATTTTCGAGCACCTGTTGCTCTTCTCCTTAACCCTCCTGGTGGTTGTCACGATGAGGTATCATCATTAGAAGAAAACTGACCCAATCTTTATGAACGAGATGTCTTGTCACTAGAAGAAAACTGCCTAGAACTTTATGGACAAGATATCTCGTCAAAGAAGAAAAATGACCAGATTTTTATGGACGAGATGCCTTGTCAAAGGGAGAAAATGACCAGATCTTTATGGACAAGATATCTCGTTAAAAGAAGAAAGCTGACCAGATCTTTACGGAGGAGATATCTCGTCATTAGAAGAAAACCGACCAGATCTTTATGGGTTGTATTTATATTAAGGGGTTGTATTCATATTAAATTATATACAGATTTCATAATTTCCAATGTCAACACCCAGTTGTGAATCTATATCAAAATTTAACCTAGAGTACCAAGTTTTAAGTCATTTCTTATCGCTGTTTCCAGATTATAAGCTTGGAAAATTCGGAGCACCTGATGTTAATCCTATAAGTGGTTTCCACGAAATATCTCGTCTGACCAATTTTGCAAATGACGAGATATCTCGTCAAGATATTGCCGATTTTTTTTATTATGACGAAATAAAGATCTGGTCGGTTTTCCTATAACAACGAGATATCTCGTTCATCAAGATCTGGCGAGTTTTGATAATGACGAGATACCTCGTTAAGACAACCACCAGGAGGGTTAAATTAGCTCTAGGGATTGTTATTTATATCTTAAAAAATGATCTTCCTATCACTTTGAAATTTGTTTACGTTTCTATAAAAAACCCAAACAAAATCAACATGAAGTTCAATCGCGGAAAAAAACCGAACCACCCCTCCTCATTCGAGCAATTTTAACAGTAGAGAAAATTGGAAGATGGCGTTTGACAGGAACTAATGTCTTCTATAAATTCAAATGCATAAAATTTGCATAAGGGGCCGTCTTTATATTAAATTGAGCACCAACTTTATAATTTCCAATAGAAACCCCTATTTCGATACACAATTTCGAATCTATATCAAAATTTAACTTTAGATACCAAATTTCATGTCATTAGGTCTTACCGTTTCGAAGTTATGAGTACAGAAAGATTGGAGCTCTTAGACCTTATGGATATCTTCCAAAATAATATTTCTATCTCTCTGATATTTTGTAACATGTTACTGTTAAGGAACCCAAACAAAATCCATCTAATATTTTGTTGTATAAATAGTTTTTAGTATGCAATAATAATTATTAAATTAATGTTTGAAAAAATTATGAATATCTTACTATATTTTGATGGGAATCGATTCAGAAGGACTTCCAATATGATCATGCAAAATTTCAGCTCATTCCAATCGTTAGTTTTTGAGTTACATTAAATTTTCCTCATTATTGCGATTTTAGGGATAACCAAAAGTTTAAAAAACGTCTGACAAACCTCGGATAATAATTCTCGGATCGTTTGCACATGTAATTCTCCAATCGTTTTCACTTGCATAATAAATATAATAATTATCGGATCGTTTACACGTACTGACAAATACGTTTGAAATAGTGTTCAAATTTGAAATTCCGGTAACTATAAATATAATTAATCCCGATTTACGAATAGCGATTTTCAATGTGGAGATGATCTCTGAAATTGACTGCAATTTTAATATTGAATATCTCCGGATATAAAGATAGTAATGAAATTTCATATTTAGACTAATTTAAAGATGCCGAATCTGATTAAGGCATCAAAACATTGTTTCTATTGAAAATTTTGTTGTATGTGCAAAATTTGATATGAAGATGGCCATAATGCAATTTTTTTTGCATTTGAATTTGTATAGAACGTTATTCCCTATTGAATGATATCTTTGAATTTGCTGTACTATAAATAGTGCTCTAAATAAAAGGGGATGGTTTGTTTTTTTCCCGACTGTACCTTTGTTAAATTTTAATATGCAATTTTTTTTAAATTATGAAATTAATGTTCGAAAAAATTATGAATGGCAACCTTCACTTATTTTGAAATAAATCGATTTAAAAGGATTTATTTTACAACAATGACAAATTTCAGCGCTTTCCCCGAAGAATATTTTTTATTGTGATAAATTTGATATTTTTGTCAAAAAATAACTTATTTCTACTAAGAGAAAAAAAATCTCAAGAATATGTTTGAATTTGCTCTACTATTAAGGACACATGAATAAAGAGGGATGATTCGACCTTTTTCCTCAGCTTACCTTTTCTTCGAATATACTGAAGATACTGGTTTTAGTTTTTGTATATTAATATAGGTATATACTTATGCACAGAAGTGAGAATTTCGTATTATATTGGCATAATGTTTTTCAAAAACTACATTATGTTGTATAAATTGAAGAAAGTTTTAAAAATTTCTGATTTCCCCCTAAAATATTCGTAAAACATTGCTTTACACAACCAAACGGTCATTCAGCACAATCTAAGATGCCCGTTGAACAAGTCGGGAAAGTTTTACCTCCTTGTTGGAGGAATGAATCATCTAAGTTAGAAGGGGGGGGGGACGTGCATTTTGTTGAAAACAATTTTTTAAAGTTAACAATTAACACGCAAAGGGTAAGTTACAGGAATTGAACCTGCGCCGCTTACAACTCACAAGTTTCTAGCGCAGCGGGAAACCCACTGGTCACGGCAACCTCGAATTTTTGGAAGGAAACACATTACGTAGTAATTGTAATTTTCGTGTGAACTAAAAATGTGTCTTGTTACCTTCACCACCTCATCACTTGCTGTAGTTTTGGAAATGGGCTAAGGAAAAAAATGGAATGTCAAAATATTCATGATTTCCGTTGGTAATTTACCCTTAACCGAGAATGCCGGTAATTTGGAGACCCAGCTTGGATCTCAGAATAATCCCCCAAATTAAAGTCACTGTTTAAATATATTTCATTATACTGTTACTCAATAAAAATCAACAACGCGCGCCTTTTGTTACCTTGTACATTTACAATTCGGGGAATTCGTTATTGGAATTTCCGTCGGTAATTTACATGTAACTAGAATGTCGGTAATTTGAAGGCCCTGACGTGGATCCCCCAAGTTTATGTCACTGTTTGTTAGGAAATTCGTAATGTCTTGCAAAAAATGAACTAAATAAAGAAAATCCAAACAGACATTGTTAACCAGGGATTCAACTGCATTCCGCGATAAGCAACCAAAAGCAACAGCGCGTGCCTTTTGTTACATTGTAACACTTGGCAATTCAGGTAATTTGTCATTATTTCGTCGGTAATATAACGGAAACGAGAACGCCGGTAGTTTGGAGACCCTAACTTCGATCCCCAAGTTAACCTCACTGTTTATAAGGGAATTCGTAAAGCGTCTTCCAAGAAATACTGTAAATAAAATCCAAACAGACGTTCGTTAACCAGGGATTCAACTGCATATCGCGATAAGTAACCAAAAACAACAACACGTGCCTTTTGTAACATTGTTACACTAGCAATTCGGGCAATTCGTCATTAGAATTTTTATCGGTAATTTACCGGCAACGCGAATGTCGGTAATTTGGAGATCCTAACATGGATCTCCCAATAATTTCTTCCAATAACTCGCACCTTTTGCTACTTTGTTGCACTTGCAATTCAGATAATTCGTTATTAGAATTTCAGTAGGTAATTTACCGGTAACAAGAATGCCAGTAATTTGGAAACCCAAACTTGGATTCTCCAAGTTGACGTCACTGCTTATAAGGGAATTCGTAAAGCGTCTTTCAAGAAATGAGCTAAATAAAGAAAATCCACAACGACGTTCGTTAACCAGGGAACCGACTGCATACCGCGATAAGCAATCAAAAGCAACAACAACGCGCGGCTTTTGTTACATTGTTACACTTGCAATTCGAGTAATGCGCCATTAAAATTTGAACTCTAACTTAGATCCCCAATAATTCCTTCAGTTGACGTCACTGTAAGGAAATTCGTAAAGCGTCTTCCAAGAAATGATCTAAATAAAGAAAATCCAAACAGACGTTCGTTAACCAGGGATCCGACTGCATACAGCGATAAGCAACAACAACGCGCGCCTTTTGTTACATTGTTACACTTGCACGATGGTCGTGACAGACCCCATTCTACTGTATTACCCGACACGAAATAAACGCCGAATCCGACGCTGTATTAAAAAGCAAACAGTAAAAAAAAACCCAAGACGCCTGATCTGGAAAATATTCGTGAAATTTGAAAAGCTGTGGGCGGCGCTGGCGTTGGTGAGGGCATCTGCAGGAACTGAGACCGTGAGAGGGATATGTCTAACCGACTGATACCGGCGGTATCATTTACACTCGTTAGAAGAGCTATTACGGGGAGACTTTCATGTGTTTATGTCTTGAGTCTCCCTTCGTCATTAGACAGTGATTAATAAGAGAGACTTGTATGGGGTTGGGGGAAGTTTTCGTCTCCTTCGCGATGAAGATCCATCATTTTTATGCACGTTTTGCAACATTTGTACAATGAAATAATCAGCGAAGCATGTGGGAATGCTCTGTTTCGCAGATGGTCCTCACGCAATATGACTGAACTGTACAGGGTGGGCCACGAAAAAGCAGCTCATTTTAAACGTTCTAGGTCCCATTCTTAGGTTACCTGCGAAAATTCAGTATCATCAGTGTGGTTTGGGTAGAATGAAAGTTCTGGATTGACAGATCCCATCGGATGTGACAATGTTGGTTTAGTTCTGGTTCTTGGTTGGATTAAATCTGAGGATCATCCAGTTCTTGAACAAAAACTGATGGGATTTGGTTGTTTTCGGATTTCATGGCTCAGGGCCATATTTGGCCAAGCTGCGCCAATCGCAAGACAAAAAACACAATGAGTGATGAAAAGCAAAAAGCAGAAGGGTAGGCGAGGGTAAAAATGAAATGGACAAAAAGATCACTCAGATACCTCAGGGTTGTGATGGCCGTACACACCTATAGAAGATGTGCCCCTGAGGGTAAGACTGATGACAAGTCCAACCATTTAGAGATCTGACTCCGGTAGCCTATAAGGTACAGGATTGTCACGAAAAAGTATCCTGTCTCGTTCTGATTTTAAACTTTCTAGGTTCCATGAGGTTAGGTTACCTGCGAAAATTCAGTATCATCAGTGTGGTTTGGGTAGAGATGAAAGTTCTGGATTGACAGATCCCATGGGATGTAACAATGTTGAGTTAGTTCTGGTTCTTGATTGGATTAACCATGGAATCTGAGGATCATCCAGTTCTTGACCAGACTGATGAGAAGTCCAGCAGTTAGGAGATCCGACTCCAACAGCCTTTAAGGTACAGGGTGGGTCAAGAAAAAGCAGCCTATCTCGGTCTCGTTACTATACGTGGAATTTTCCACGAATTATGGTTAAAGACGTACGGTATTCTCACCTATCTTTACATAAGATGTTGAAAAAGATCTCCTTGAACATCAATGCACCTCTGTACACGTCGCAGCATATTTTGAGACACTCGTTGCAACTTACTGACATCAATGTTCCGTATAGCAATCAATCTCTCTAATTAATTCATGGATTCTTTCAACCATTAGAGAAATATTATTTTGGTCCTTTCCTTAGAATAGAATCATTTGGAAAGATTCTATTTGTCAAGGAGGTCAAAACTGGTTAGAAATCATGCAAGGGAGATTGCAGGTTGCAAGATGGAATTATGAGTGTGAACCTCTCAGTGGGTTAAAATTAACTGCTGCTAAAGGAAATTATGAAGTTTGTGCGCAATTTGAGAATAAGACGCATGGGAATATATGGATGCTATTCCCATGCGTACCGAATGAAGTCATTGAAATTTTCTAATATGAACGAGGTACAGGGAAAGATATTACGTTTCTTCCACGTCTGTACGTGAAAAACGTTGATGTGATTTCTAATATGTAAAATTATATCTGTACTAATTATTTATTTAAATGCTGTTTCTCTACAGAAAAATATCCAATTACATAGAAAAAACAATGTATGATTCGTATAATACAAGAAATAGACATACAATATACAGTTAGATAAGAGATAAAACACTTCACCAAAACATTACTTATTGAATCAAAACCATTAAAAAGTATGTCATCCTCGAGGAAGAAGTATAGAGTTTAAAAATCTCCTTGTTAACCCTCCAAGTGGTTTTGATAAGATATCTCGTTCATCAAGATTGACCAATTTGGCTAATGACGAGAAATCTCGTCATCAGGGTATTGCCGATTTTTTTATGGTGATGAGATCGAGACTTGGTCAGTTTTCTTCTAATGACGAGATACCTCTTCGAGACAATCACCAAGAGGACTAAACTGGCACATACCTTCTTATATAAAGGTGTAACAAAATATAATTTAGTTTCTAGTGAAAAACCTAAAATCAATACAAGAAACTAAAAATCAATTTCGTTACGTTGGACGTTATAAATTTTTTCGTTAAAGAGCACTATATCTACGGAGCTTCAAAGTAATGAAGCCGAAATTTATTTTACCATTCAGAAGAATGTGCATTTGAAGACTCATAATTCCTAAAATAAATATATCTCAAGAATTTATGTCTTCTTTCAAGATTCCTCCATAATATGGCAGTCGTAATAAGGATTTCAAATTACAGATCCATATTAAAATCCTGATCTACCATAAGCATTAAATAATAAAATTATAGTATTAGCATTACAAAAATCTCTTGTATTTCTCTTGATCTAACTAAGCATTATTATTGTTGGTAATTATTGCACAGTAGAATTTCGAAGCTGTAAAAAAGGAATTACAATTGCTGAATTTATCACCAGTTTAACAACAGAAACTGCTCGTGATTCTTGGAGGACAAGATAAAGCGTGATATAATAAGGGCCATAAAAACTTGCATATTTGAAATGACAAAGCCCAAATTGTACATTAATGTGCACGCTTTTTTATTTAAAGTTCAGTATAGATACACAAAATACATCTTTCATCGCTCATAGTAAACAAAAGTAAAAAGGTTGATATAACAAAGACTTACTGTATTTTAATTACAGAATTTCGCTGTGGGGTTAGTGCATCGTATTTCACATAGCTCATATTGTAAATAGATATAAAAAAGTGCAATACAGTCGAATGCGTGATGTAACTAAGGGTAACTATTTTAATACCAGAATTATGTTTTTTAGAGCAAGGCATTTTTCATCGCTCGTATAGCAACAAGAGTAAAAAAACTGATAAAACGAAGAGTTACTGTTTTTTAATTTCAGAATTTCGCTTTTTCAGTGCAGCGAATTTTTCCTAGCTCATATTGCAAACAAAAGCAAAAAGGGTGACGTAACTAAGGGCTACTGTATTTTAATATGAGAATTTTGCTCTTTCAGCGTCACACTTTCATCTCTCATATTGGAAACAGATGTAACAAAGAGCGATTACCTGAATGCGTGATATAACGAAGGGTTACTGTATTATAATGCCAGTATTACGTTTTTCATGTACGCTCATATTGTAAACAAAAGTAAAAAGGCTGCATCGTATTTCTCAGAGACGAATACGCGATGTAACGAAGGGTAAATATACACTGCTGGCCACCCAAATTGCAACACCAAGAAAGACAAGAGATATCACAACAAAATTTATTTTGTAGATAACATGTTGACCAAGTATCAAATGATTAAATTTATAGACTTCTGTGAAGTGTGGTTCCTGCCAAAATCAGTAGCCAGAGTAGCCGCCATTGTTGGAGATCACCGCTGCCACACGCCTCGGCATTGATTCAAAGAGACTTTGGATGTGTTCTTGGGGTACAGCAGACCAAGCAGCTTCCACACGTTGCCAAAGTTGATCTGGTGTGGCAGCTGGGGATGTATTCTGGGTCAATCGTTGAGCAACCATGGACCACATGTTTTCTATCGGCGAAAGATCCGGAGAGCGAGCTGGCCAGGGAAGCAATTCAATCTGGCGATTGACGAAGAACCCTTGGACAATGCGTGCCACGTGTGGTCGCGCATTATCCTGTTGAAATATGGCTGTGGGCAAGCCCTGAAGGTAAGGAAGGACAACTGGCTCCAACACCTCGGAGATGTAGCGCTGGCTGTTTAAAGTACCGGCCATGCGTACTAGAGGAGTGCGAGAGTGATATCCAATACCGCCCCATACCATAATACCCGGTGCAGGACCAGTGTGGCGGTGCATAACGCAGCTGTTCAGCATCCTCTCTCCACGGTGTCTCCAGACTCGAATCCGACCATCGTGGTGTTGCAGACAGAAGCGTGACTCGTCAGTAAAGACAATTTCATTCCATTCTGCCGTCCACATCCTTCTTTCATCGCACCATTGGCGGCGGAAACGTCTGTGGTTCTGCGTCAAGGGTAGACGAAGCAATGGACGTCTTGCGGACAGACCACTCTGCTGTAAACGGCGTCGAATGGTACGCGCAGACACTGGATGATGCGGTACAGACTGAATGTGCTGTGCTATGGTTCGTGATGTGACTGAGCGATCCGTCACTGCCATACGCACAATATGCCTGTCATCACGTGAAGTGGTGCACTGAGGTGGATGCGATCGAACACGTCGGTCCGTCGTACCCTCCTGCATCCAACGATCACATATCCGCATTACAGTTGTTTGGTTTCGTCCAACACGACTACCGATTTCCCTGAAAGATAATCCACAATCTCGGTAGGCCACTATCCTTCCTCTGTCGAACTCGGATACTTGATCAAAAGATGATCGCTGTTTTCTAAAGGGATAATTGATCGTTTTTTTGAAAAAACCACAAGAAAAACACAATTGCCGTACTTGAAATCGTCGAAATCGCCAAGCCTTAAATAGCGCTTTGAAGTGGCGCCACAGGCGCGCGTGATGTGCGTCTGCGCTGAAATTCTAATCATTTGCATATCTCACGTCCGCTAATGCATGTTGTAAATTTCATATTATTTGCATGCTTCCTTCAGGGTGTTGCATTTACGGTGGCCAGCAGTGTATTTTAATACCATAATTATGTTTTTCAAAGTAACACATCTTTCATCGTTCGTATAACAAACGGGAGTATAAGACGGTGATAAAATGTAGGGTTACTGTAGTTAAATGCTAGAATTACGTTTTTTCTAAGCAACTCATCTTTCATCGCTCATATTGTAAACAAAATTAAAAGGGTTGATATACTGTAGGGAAACTGTATTTTAATGCGAGAATTCTGGTGTTTCAGTGGCACAACAACATATTTTTCATCGCTCATATTGTAAACAGATAAGAAAAAGTGGTACAGCTGAATGCGTGGTGTAACGAAGGGTTACTGTATCACAATGTCAGAAGTGTACGCTTTCTCAAAACAACGCATCTTTCATCTCGCTCATATTGTAAACTTAAGTATAAAGGTTGATATAACGAAGGGTTACTGTATTGTAATGCCAGAATTATATACATTTCTTCAGTGCATCGCATCTTTCATCGCGCATATTGTAAACAAAAGCAAAAAGGTTGACGTAACGAAAGGTTACTGTATTTTAATGCGAGAATTACGTTGTTTTAGCTGAACCTCAACGTATTTTTTTATCTTTCATAATGTAAAAAGACAAAAACAAGCGATATAGACGAATGAGTAATGCAACGAAGGATTACTTTATTTTAGTAGCAAAATTACGTATCTTCAATGCCTCGTATCTTTCACTGCTCATATTGTAAATAAAAGGAAAGGAGTTACATTGTATTTTAATACGAGAATTCTGCTGTTTCAGTGGAACCACAACGTATATTTCATCGCTCATATTGTAAACAGATGTAAAAAAGAGCAATATAGCCGAATGCGTGATGTAACGAAGGGTTAATGTATCTTAATGCTAAAATTATGGTTTCTCAGTGCAACGCATCTTTCATCACTCATATTGTAAACAAAGATTGCTATTTCAGCGGAACCGCAACGTATTTTTCATAACTCATAGTGTAAACAGATGTAAAACAAGAGCGATATAGCTGATTGAGCGAGGTAACGAAGGGTTACAGTATTTCAATGTGTGAATTCTGCTGTTTTAGCGCACCAGGAACGTATATTTTATCCTTCATATTGTAAACATGTAAAAAGAGCGATATCGTGAAATGATTGATGTAACGAAGGGTTACTGTATTTTAATGCCGGAATTTCTCTTTTCAGTACAACTCATGTCTCATCGCTCATATTGCAAAAAATGAAAAGATTGATATAACTATTTTAATGTGTTACTGTATTCTAATGTCGAGAATTCATCTGTTTCGGTGGAACCGCAACGTACTTTATATCGTTCATATTGTAAACAGATGTAAAAAAGAGCGATATAACGAAGGGTTACTGCATTTAATGCCAATGGACGCTGTTTGACCGCAACGCATTTTCATCGCTCATATTGCAAACAAAAGTAAAACGGTTGACAACGAAGGGTAACTGCATTTTAAGACGAGAATTCTGCTGTTTCAGCGGAACCGCAACGTATTTTATATCGTTCATATTGAAAACAGTTGTAAAAAAGAGCACTGTAACGAAGGGTTACTGTATTTTAATGCCAAAGGGACGCTGTTTGAGTGCAACGCATTTTTCATCATTTATATTGCAAAAAAAGTAAAACGGTTGACGCAACGAAGGGTAACTGTATTTCAAGATGATAATTTTGCTGTTTTAACGGAACCGCAACGTATTTTATATCGCTCATATTGTAAGCAGTTGTAAAAAAGAGCGCTGTAACGAAGTGTTACTGCATTTTAATGCCAAAGGACGCTCTTTTTGAGCGCAACGCATTTTTCATCGCTCATACTGTAAACAGAAAGACGCTATCCTGCCAGCACGTGTACGTGCCCGACATGCTATCAGCCCAATAAACACACACCGATTGCAAAGACAAATCCGTTGCGATGAATTTATCTGGATACGACCGTAAATATGAAAGAAAAGCTGGCCCGATGAATAAATATTCATGCATCGTTTAAAAAAGAGGACACCCACCTTGACCTCTCTGACGTCGTCATTCGTCAAAGGACACAATCCAGGGATGATGAATCGTTAGTCGCAGCAGAGGCATGCAGCCCACTGCGATAGCATCCATCGCTGCTCAGACGAAGACCGCACAGGCTTTACCTGTGCCGCCATGGCGACAGATCTCGGCATATTACGACGAGGCAGCATCAATTTCATGCAAGGTGGCTGCAACCCCCCGTGGTGAGCTGGAAAATATTGCCTTCTTGCTTTGAAACGCATGGTGCTTTCCTCTTGGGGCTCAGATTTTCCTTAATCCACTTGACTTTTTTAGGAAAATGATGCCGTCTTTTGTCCTGAATCAAAATTTATGTAGTTAAAAAGACAAAGAAATTAAATAGCCCCATTTAATTGTTTCTTTACAGAAAAATATTCAATTACAGACAACAAAAAAATATGATCCAAAAAATGCAAAAAATACACATAAATATAGTTACTTAAGAGATAAAACAAAAAACACTTCTCTAAAGCAGATTTCTTAATGAATTCAGAAGTTCACTAGAACGAATTTACCTTTACACAATACTTTAAAAACAGCTGGAACCGAGACAATTTTGGCCAATTATCGATTGTAATGAATTATTACTTTAAATAAGTAATTATTTCTAACTCCCAGATAAATTACTCTCGCTAAAAAGAAATTCATATAAAATAACTCTCCCGAGTCATTTTTTTGTCCAAGTGCATTAATGTGGATTAACCCGACACATTAAAACTACTATTAATAGCTCAGATTTAGTGACAATACTGTGCTTTTTAGATCCAATTCTATGCATCGGCATCTTACGTATGTTGATAGTCTTGGTCCTCTCACTACCTATCATGTATATCTTATAACATTAAGGGGACAGTGAACTTTCAAAACAAACTTTTGGATTATTATAAGTTATTATTTGATTGTTCTAAAATTTGCACACTAGTTTTTTTTACTAAAATTCCTAAAAAAGTTCTGTACAAAAATATTAAGTCACGCGGAAGTTATTACTTTCGATAAGTTAGCAAAAAACTTTCGATAAGTTAGCAAAAATTGATAGGTCTCATGTTCATTAATTTTTCATATGCTGTAAAAACTTTAATTCACATAATAGTTTGTAAACATAGATCAAATCAATCCTCCATTTGGTAAGTGTCACTCAATTGTAAAGCAAAAAATATTCTAACTAAAATACCTAAAATTTTGAAAAAGAAATAAAGCATAGGTTGGGCAACATTTTAAACCAAAATTTTAAAATTTGGAAGCATGATAAATTCCTCATTTGCACTTAAGAATTTCAAGGAAATCAATTCAAACCTGATGCGCTCGGAACATTTTGAATTCAGAAGCAGACTGTTGTCTACTAAAAAGCCTGTATGTAAAGTGGTTCAAAACGTTAAGTCATTCGGAAGTTATTACATAGAAAGTGGCAAAAAATTTTGATAAATTTGCAAAAATTGATAGGTCTCATGAGCCTTGATTTAACATGTACTGTCAAAATTTTAATTCAAATAAGTTTATATACATATAAATCAAATTAATTCCATTTAGTAAGTGTATCGATCAATTGTAAAGCAAAAAGAATTGTACCAAAACACCTAAAATTTTGCAAAAAGATATAAGTAAAGACATTTAAACCAAAAGTTCAAAATTTGGAAGCTTGATTAATTTTTCATTTGTACTTAGATATATACACAAATTTCAAGCATTATTTCCCCCCAAAATTCAAGTAAATCAATTTAAGCAGGTTCGCAGGGAACATTTTTAAATCGGAAGATGTCCAAAAATCAATCGGTGAAAAACGCTTTTTTTTATATAGTAGATTTACTATACTTATCTAATTTATGTTTAACGTCGTTGCATGTAACTCCGTCAAAAATGATCATATTTGAAAAATTATTTTTGATATGCACAGATTTTGATATCAATTACGTTTTAAACTCATCTGCACTTAAAAATTTCAAGGAAATTAATTTAAACCTGATGCGCAGGGAACCGTTTGATATCAAAAGATTGTCAAAAAATTTCAATCGAAGAAAAATGCGTGTATACACAGTAGACTTACTATACTTATCTACTATATGTTTAATGTCGTGTATGTGTATTTAAGTCAAAAATGATCGTAATTGAAAATTTCTTTTCCTATCCAGAGTTTGATATCAATTAATTTGTAAAGCTAAAAAAATCTACGAATTTTCGATCAATTGTGGTGATTTTGAAAGCTTACTGTACCCTTAACGTATAGCTATATAAAAAGGAGCCTAATGAATCCCGACAAAAGTAACTATCACTAAATTGACCATTCCGTGAAATCAGAAGATATATGAACCATTTTGTAGGAAACAATTTTCCACGAAAAAAAAAACCCCGCAAGATTAATAAATTTTTCTTAAATGCCACCAGGGACCGCTGACCCTGTCACCCCCCAACTTAGCTACCCCTCTGCCTTTGCCAGGGTTCTCAAGATTCTAGATCTCAATCCTAGAAGAAAAGGAATCGCAACATCTTCCCCATGGAAGTCGCATACCTAGAAAAGATTATAAAATTCGATCTCTTTTTTGCTTTACGTGAATAAGGTCAGACCGTACTTTTTAATCATATTCTGGGTTTTTTTGTGTCATAAAAACTTGTTAGTCGGTTTTAATCCCTAACTGGGTTCGTTTTTGCTGATGCTAAGCTTAACAAAGGTTTACTTCCACGATTGGATGACAGCGAGTTTATTTAAAATTGGGATCATGAACCGAATGGCAAGAAATAAGATTCAAGCTAGGGCATTTAGATCTTCTACGAACGGTACACCTTACAAATTGTGACGAAGGAATAAGATTCAAGCTGGGAATTTAGATCTACGAACAGAACAAATAAATTGTGACGAATACATAACATTCAAGGGAAGGCATTTCAATCTACAAACGGTGAATTTTACAAATTGTGAGGAAGGAATTAGATTCTAGCCAGACATTTAAACCTTCTACGAACGTAGTATATAAATTGCGACGAATAAATAACGTTCAAGGAAGGGCATTTCAATCTTCTACGAACGGTACATCTTACAAATTGTGAGGAAGGAATAAGATTCAAGCCGGGAGATTTAGGTCTTCTACGAACGGAACATATTGCAAATTGCTACGAAGAAATAACATTCAACGGAGGGCATTTGAATCTTCTACGAACGGCGCATCTTAAATATTGTGAAAGAGGAATAAGATTCCAGCTATGCATTTAGATACCATAGTTTTCCAAATTTTTTGGCTCAACGCTCCTTTTCAAAGACAATTCTCTTTGGCTCCCCTCTGGAAAACTTTCTTAACTAATAATAAATTGTTTATGTAACAAATTGTTGTAAAAGAATGTTTATGTAGCTGTGTGTGTAATTTTAGAATTTTAAAAAGTTAGTTTGGAATTGACCTTGGAACTAAACTTATAAAGCTATTTATTAAAATGAAATAACAAAAATAAACTGCATATAAACACATTAGATTGCTTACTATTGTGCCCACTTTGCGACACAGTGTCTTATACAAACAGTGCATTTTACAAATCATAACGTAATTAGTGCTCATCAGGCACCCTCTTAATGGGTGGGCAAACTGGGAAGTTGCCCAGGGCTCCACAATTTAAGGGCCCTGGGTGAACTTGCAAATTAAAAAAAATTCCAACAAAAAAATTTTACTAACTTTTGCGCTTACAAAAGATAAAAAGGGCCGCGGTAGCCAGGTTGGTAGAGGAGCGGTTTAGCAATCGGAGGGTTACAAGTTTGAAATTCGATCCAACCAAAGACCGTCGTGTACGTGAGAGCTGGTGCGCGTTAAATCTGCCGCGGCATCAAATGTTCTCATGTTGGCGTGATGTGGAAGTTTGGAGAGTGGGGTGCCAGCTCAGGTGCTCTGTTCTCGTCATCTAATCGTGGTTCAAAATTACGAGGTTGTTATCTTTGGGTCTTTCTCTAAGGGATGGAACCTGGACCGTCTCCAATAGCCCGTTGTGCTGCTCCTGTGTGATGTTAATTCACCTACTTACCTATCTAAAAACGATAAAATGAATTAATACTGAATTGTTCAGACTATTATTTATAGAGGGTATTTCAAAACTTACAGTAAAAACTTTAAGGGGAGGTATGGAGCCTCAAAATAAAAAACCATTCAAATTGAGGTACATGTCCGCAAGTTAGAGGGTACACTTGAGTACAGATATGATATGTACGCAAGTACCTCGGTATGCCAGTGTGTGGACAAAATTTTTACTTCTCCGAATTTTAGTTTGACAGCAGTGGCTTATATCATTCCGTGAAATATTTCGATTTCAAACAGTTTGGTGCAAACGCATGAAGGTTTGGTAATTTGGCATACATCTGTTGGAAGTTTGGATACAATCTAACAGCGCTCGTCCTTTTCAGTTAGCTGCCCTATATGCTAGATGCAAGTCAGCCACCTCACCATTCTTAAAATGATGCACGTTACCTGTGTGAACTCAGGGTCTAAAATGAGAGATGGGAGTACTCGAATACAAAAGTACTCGAACACAAAAGCAATCGAACACAAAAGTACTCGAACACAAAAGTACTCGAACACAAAAGTACTCGAACACAAAAGTACTCGAACGCGAAAGTACTCGAATACAAAAGTACTCGAATACAAAAGTACTGATTGTGGTCAACACCAATTAGGTCAAACGCCAAACGGTCGCCAAGAAGGCGATAAATTACATTTTAAAGTAACCCCGATATGTGTCGAGCGACAGCATTCGGACAGCAGAAATGCTTACACTGAAAATCCCTCTCATAAACTAATTTCCTCAACACAACCCCTTAACTTTACAACCTCCTCGTAAGATACAATTTTCCAATATGACCTAAGGTATCCCAGTGATACCAATAAAATAATACTGCCGTTGCAATATATTTAAAAAGCGTAACCTTAAATCATAGCAATACGTAAACACAGAGAGGATGCTTTATGACTACTAATAGTAGTAGGCACTGGGGAGAAAAACCTTATGCCTCAAGGGACGACAGGTTTCCTCCGGGCCCTTCAAGACGTCTAGTCACATATCTCGTCTTGCACCTAAATATATTTCTTCTACATATATGACATAACTGAATGGACTCCTGCCATATTTCGAGACATAAAAGCTTGACACATTGCGTGATTTGTTGGTTCCTACTTCCCACTCCAGAACTTCCGGGAGTAAATTATGGTACGTCCCCCACCATGCTAATGAACGCATGAACGTCAAGTAAATAACAGCGGACAAAGATAAAAATCAACACAGACCACACGCGTGTTTTTATTTCGCTGTAGTTACCGCGAATAGGCCACTCGGACTCGGGGAATTCTTATCTGTATGTATAGTTTTAATAGAAAATAAATATGCTAAATTTTGCTGTGAAATTTTTTGTAACAATGATAACCATAGCCAGCAGGCAGTGCAGAGGGGGAGAACTACAGGGACTCAAGCCTTTGCCCTTTTGCTCTTTGAGTTAAAAATGCCCTTTCCCAAGAATGTATTGAACTTGAATTTTGATGACAAAGATCAAAATCGACACAGACACATACGTGTTATTATTTCGTGTTTGTTTCTGACTTTTGATTCTCAAGAATTCGTGTCTGTCTATAGTTTTAATAGGGTATAAATATGCTAAATTTTGGTTTTAATTTTTTATAACTAGCGACAAAGATCAAAATCAACGCAAACCACACGCGTGTTTGTTTACGACTTTTGACTTACAGGAGAACTCTTATTTATCTCTAAAGTTTCAGTAGAAAAGAAATGTTTAATTTTGATGTGACATTTTTTATAACAATGGATAAACCTAGTCAGCAGGGAATCTTTGAGCTAAACATGCCTTTTCCCGAGAATATCGTAATCTTAAAATTTGATGGCAGACAAAAATCAAAATCGACACACAAAATCGAAACACTCGATATGATGGCAACACATTACACGCATTTTATTATTTCGCGTTTGTTTCTGACTTTTGATTCGCAGGAATTCGTGTATAGATCTATACTTTTAATAGGAAATGAATATGCTAAATTTTGCTGTGAAATTTTTTATCAAATAATAAATAACCCTAGTCAGCAAGCAGCGCAGAGAGGAGGGTTACAGCGTTCAAGCCACTGCCTTTTTGTCTGAGTTAAAAGTGCCCGGTAACGCTAACTTGAGGGAATTATGGAAGTGGGTAAGATCCTAGTTGGTAATAGGTAAAGGCCGAGCATTTTGGACCCCTTACTTTAAATTCAACTAAATCTAGATGGATTGAACCCTGTTAAACAACATGTTTTGAGGGAATGTAGCATGCAACAGGTCAATTACCAGTAGTAAAATTTATTAATCTATGAAACTCTTACACGAAAATAATGAAATCTACAAAATGTAAATGCGAGTAATTTGGATTGTAAGCTTGTATATTGGGTCCGTTGGTGGTGTAATTTGAATTTCAATATAAAAGTAGTTTTTAATCCTTACATGAGGTTAAAATAAAAATGTGAGATCATTACACTGGGATAATAATAAAACATGTTTTTATTGGTATTTATTAATTTGATACCAAATTCTTGAATGCACTTATCTATTCGTGAAGCATTGTCTCCTGTGAAAATTCTATTAGAACTTAAATTGTTTGAAATGTAATTTTTCTCAACTCGCTTCTTGCAGAACCTTCTCCTTTGCGCTGAAGGTTCTTCAATTGAGACAAAGAACCTAACCTAAGCACCTTCTTTGAACTAGGGTACAAAGAACCTTTTACTTTAAGTAAAAGGTTCTTCAAGAGGTACACAAAGCATAACCTAAGCACCTTTGTAAATAAGGTACAAAGAACCTTCTACTTTAAATAGAAGGTGCTTTGTATCTTAGATACAGAAACGAGTATTGGTGTTAATTAGGAGGTTATGAGACATTTATTTATACTTTCACATTAACGGTCTCTTCCTGATAACACTCAAGGGGGCTGGTGCACGTTAAATCTGTCGTGGCCTCAAATGTCCTCACGTTGGCGTGGTGTGGAAGTTTGGAGAGTGGGGTGCCAGCTCAGGTGTTGCCTCGTCATCTGACCGTGGTTCAAAATTACGTGGTGTTGTCCTCGGATCTTTCCCTTTGGGATTGATCCCGGACCGTCACCAATAGCCCATTGTGTTGCTCCAGTGTGACGTTAATTGAAATACCCAATACCCAATACCCTGATAACACTCCTCATATTTAACATCAAGTCTCTATATCATCCATTGCCCCTGATATTAACGTTATGGATTTTATTTCCCAGAAATGCTTTCATTTTTAAATTTAGGCTCAATTGTTTTTTGAAGTTTCCGGATTTTTCTTGTTAGGAGATTCATTCAGGTCTACTACAGATGCTATACGACATTTTCAAAATTTTCTCAAACCATTGGTACGTAATGAAAGAATCTGGTTAATTAAGTAAACTGAAATATAACCTGGACCCTCGGAATGAATGGAAGGACAAAGTTTAGATTGCAGTTACACAGATGCTCTGCCTCGATCCTACTGGGCTTTAGGTTGATCGAGGACAGCTGATAAAGCAATGTTTAAGTCAGTAAAAACAGCTGGTACACCGATCGATGCTAAGTTTTGTTTGATGTCTCTTTAGATTAATTTTTGATATGTTGTACCGTCCTGGACGAATCAATGATTCCAACAGACTCCTTCACAAATGTTTACTACAGATGGTATACGACATTTTCAAACTTTCTCAAACCACTGGTATGCAATGTAAGAATCGGATTGATTAAGTAAGGTGGAATATAATCTTGACCCTCGGAATGGATGGACGGACAAAGTTTAGATTACAGTTACACAGATGCTCTGTCTCGATCCTACTGGGCTTCAAGTTGATCAAGGACAGCTGATAAAACAATGTATGAGTCAGTAAAAACAGCTGGCACGCTGATCAGTGCTATGCTTTGTTTGGTGTCTCTGGCGCAATTTTTGATATGTTGTACCTTCCTCGACGAAGAAATGACTCCCAAGAGAATCCTTCACAATTACCCAAAGTCACTTTCATATTCTTATCTTTCCATTTGCCATATCACCGGCTTATTTTGAAATTTTGAAAAACAAACCCAGATTAATAATCCAATTTAAATTCACGTCGACAAGAAACAGCTTTCTCCAAAAATACAAAAGCAACAAAACTTGTTTCGAAATTTTCATTTAAAATCACAACCAGGGTTAATCTTTGGAAATTTTAATGAATTCAACTCTAACCTATTGCCGTTTTAATCTAGGGAGAGATCCGTTCCGGTGTCCTTCATTCTTGGCACACACTTACCCGTACCATTTAAAAAAATTCAAAGGTAGTAAAGCAAGAGCTCTACGACGTTAACTGGTTGGTAACTGAAGTGGTACAACCTTCATTACACAAAATAAATGGGTTCATGAGCGAAATTGAATTATTGTTAATTCAAGCAAATGATTGAAAAAGAGCAACGTTTGAAATTGAACATGACACCGCATAAAGAGAACTACAATTGAAATAAAACTCAATCGATCAATAAATCGTCTTTACGATGGGATGCAAAAGGATTCTCAGTCTTGGAAGTAGCGATGATATTATATATCTTGATTCAATATAGTATTCAAACAAAACAAAATTTATACCTTAAACTTAAAACGGGATTCCCTGAGAATTCTAAAGTTTATATCGTAGGATTTCAAGTGAAACGCAGTAAGTCAATATTTTCAAGATATGAGATTTTTAGCTTTTCTAAACCTGAATGTGGTGATATTTAGACTGGTGAAGTCCATTATGTCATTTTTCTTTCTTTGCATGATGGTTAGATTTCTTTTTCAAAAACACATCTAGTGAATAAAGCTTTGGGAGTAGAATTTCCCCCTTTCGTTTTTCTTCTCACAATTATTTTTTGACTTGTGTGTTTTTTTTTAGTGTGTTTCACTTGTAAGCTGATGAGAAATACCTTTCACTTCTCAAGATTCGTCAGTTGTTTCTGAAAAATGTAGTGATTTATTAACCATTATGTGATTTGGAACACCAGGCCAAATGAAACGCCATCACACACTTTAAATTGCATGTTAGAGTGAAAAATCTTCATAACTAGATGTAACTTTGAGAAGTATTTAAACTTGCAAAATTTAACTATGAAAAAGTATTCCTATAGATTATGATGAACGAATTTAAAAGCTTTGCTTCGTTTGTTTACAGCTTTATTCAGGAAAGTTTGGATGTTGAGTACTTAATTTTGGATGGTAAGCATTGTCCCTACTGCTATAATATATCCATTAGGTCAATCACAATCTCAAATCACAGTCTGAGAAAGTGCATTTAAAGATTTGAAAAAGAATTAAAAAGCAGCTGTCAAGATCCATTCAATTTGCTCTATCTCCGCTTCCATTCACCGTATAGGCAAAATAAATACAGTTTTGTAAAGAAAAAGTTTAAATATTAAGAATATATGGAATCAAATGAAATGTGAAACTTTAGTCACAAATCGCCTTTCAACGTAGTCAGATACTTTAAGTAGAAATTTCAATCCTTTGTAAAGAAAATCAATCCAAACAGGTCCGTTTCAAATGTGCACATTTGAAACGGAATAAAATGAACTGAACCATCCTTCCAGTGAAGTCAGGACTTTTCGGTAACAAAGTGATCTCCGAATCAGCGACACTACTGACCTCAGAGGGCAGCCAAAGATAAGGAGTTACCCACCAAAAAGCCATTTCTTCCAAGAAAGGACTCCCTTCATCTTTTGAGCACTTAATTCGGTAGTTACCTCGTTAAGCAGAACGCTCGTATGTCTTTGTCAAAAAGCACTTCTCTTAACTCTCCATTCCAACTTCTCCGGTGGTCACCCCACGCCTCCTCAGGTCTGGGGGCGAGAGCTGTGTTGAGGGGTCAGACCACAAATACACGAGCAATTTAGCAATTTGCGGAGGGTCACGACCGAGGGGAACGGTTTCGATATCTGGCATTGGCAAACAGATTTCGGAGCGATAAGATAGATGGTGTTTCGCTTTAAAAATATGTGCGTCTCTTTTCTTAGCATTTCAAGTCACTTTCCTTTACAGATATCTATGACTCGAGTGTAATTCATTGATTTGAGCAGAAAACGAAAACTAAGAAACCGTTCATGATCAATATTAGCCCTTCTGGTGGTTGCCTCGAAGAGGTATCTGAGGTATTCAGATAAACTGAATAGATCTTGATGAACGAGGTATCCCGTCATTAGAAAAGAACTGACCAGATCTCTTGACCTTGTCGCACAAAAAAACCGGCATTATCTTGTAAAAATCCCGATGTACCTTTTGTATCATTTTCCCACATCCAGGTCTGCACTCATCAACAGCAAAGTAGCAGCAGCTAATTTCACTGTTCCTTAAGTTTTGCACAACAGTGTATGAAGGCTGCTATTCACAATTTCCTTGAATATTAATTTCATAATTAAAATTACATACTAGAAATGAACTTTAAAAATCTTTAAAAAGTAGATTCGTTGAGAGTTCTTTAACCATCCTGGTGGTTGTTTCGACGATGTATCTCGTCTCATTAGCAAAACTGACCAGATCTTGATGGATGAGATACCTCGTCTTTAGAAAAGAACTGACCAGATATAGATTTCGTCACAAAAAGTTGGCATTATTTTGATGACGAGATATCTCGTCATTAGCAAAATTTGTCAGATCTTGATGGACGAGATATCTGGTCAAAACCACTTGGAGGGCTTAGGTGTATGTATACACTAGAAGATTTAAAAATAATTTTGACTTTAAAAATCCAGTTATTTTACAATAGGTCATTGATTTATGCTTAAAATCATTTCAGTGTGAAAAAATCAGATTAAGCTAATCATTAATTTTCTAATTTAGATATAATTAACTAATTAGCATGTTTTTTGAACAGTGATATCTCAAATTCTAGTTTGTTCGAAAAGGCAATTCTTGTTGGAAATTATTCCTATAATATTGTTCTTTGTGTTTTGACCCTCAATCAAGTTGCTAGAGGGAATAGGTTTTTACAATTTTTTCATCAAGGAAGAATGAAAAGTCAAGATTATTTCAGGAATTTTAACATTTGAAAACCAACTAAATATTAATTTTTTAACTAGTCTCCTGATTTAGGGACAAAACGTCCCCTGTATTATATAAATTACAATGATACAAAAATAATTATAATAGATCAATTCATTGTTGAGTTATCACCATTTGAACAGGGCATCATAATGCAAAAATAAAGTTCTTCAGAAATTGTGTTTAAAGTTTTGGAAACATGTTTGGACTGGGGACAGTATCTTACGAAAAACCCTTGTGACTAGAAAAGCATTCAGAAAATTACAAGACCTTGGTATCGTTTGAAAGCTAAGGAGTTGAAAAGTATTTTGAAGCATTAAAAAATTGATATTCTCTGGTCAATTTTCGTTATTTCAAGTCTATACATCCGCCGTAATTACATGTGAGAAACTTTAATGTCAATGAAAGTCCGGTTAATTATATCATATTTATGTTACTTTTAAGCCTCCAAGTGGTCTCGACGACTAGATGTCTCGTCCATCAAAATCTTAACCAATTTTGCTTATGACGAGATATCTCGTCATAAGCAAAATTGATCAAATCAAGATATTGTTGATTTTTTATGATGATGAGATTAAGATCTGGTCAGTTTTCGACTAATGACAAGATATCTCGTCCATTACGATCTGGTCAGTTTTCCTAATGACGAGTTACCTTGTCGAGATAACCACTAGGAGTGTTAAATGATCACACAACTAATTCAATACGCAACTCATTCAGTCAAACCTAATTAAGACGAACTCTCTTAATAAGAATTACTGATAATACGAACTAAATTCCGGTCCCCACTCAATATGTGTATTCAAATAATGATAACTCATTCGCGTAAGAAAAATTCGGGTTATACTAATCTCAGGTTAAGACGAACAAATTTTCGAAACTTCAGAGCAAACGGATTCTTTCAATCGTATTATCAGAAACGTCAAGTGTCTCCGAAATTATAGAAGATTTGTTTGTGGAAGAGAATGAAGGAAGAAAAATAAATGTAGATTCTGATGAAGACTAAGGAATAAGAGTGCCTACTTTAAAAGTTACTGATGGCTTAGAAATCGTTCACCTCTTTTTGTTTGGAAGTGAAAATTCATCTGCTCAGTTAAAAAACATTGACCGCATCGAAGATTTTCTTAAAGAATGCATAAAAAACAAAACACAAAAATCAATAACAGAATTATTTCAAGACAAAAATTGCGTAATCAAGAAATATATCTATGCAATTAGGATTTATCTATATAATCTGTGATGAAGAATACTATTTAGCTATGAACCAAGAATTGTACTGTTAGTAATGTAAATACATTTTTTTATTTATTTTTGAAATGATGCTTTTTTCTGAATTCGGATAACACGAACTGCGGTTAATACGAATTTTTTACGGTCCAACTAAATGCGTCTTAACGAAGTTTGACTGTACAATCGTTTTAAACAGCACTTGCGTCGTTGTTGCACCCGAAAAACTAACCTCCTGTATCAAAATCTGAATCACACCTAACACTTGCGTTGTTCTTTATCTGAAGGATGATGAGAAACACTTGAAATTTGAACAATGACGTAATTATCTGTAGCGGCTGAGTATTACTACAGCTCTTTGTTCTACAGAAAGATGAATCATGTCAAAGACAATTGGCATATTTAACTCAAAATTCTCATATTTTGAACTTGCGACATTGTTATTCGGATTAATATAACGAATCAGAAGTTACCAGTACTAGATCTTGAAGGACGAGATATCTCGTCATTAGAAGAAAACTGACCGAATCTTGATCTCGTCATCATCAAAAATCTACAATATCTTGATGACGAGATATCCCGTCATTAGCAAAATTGGTCAGATCTTGATGGACGAGATATCTCGTCAAAACAACTTGGAGGGTTGACTCAAAATACCTATATTTATTGGGTTATATACGGCATTGTTATTCAGGATTGACATAACGAAGCAGAAGTTTCTAGTATTTGGATTAAACGTAATACATAGGCTCGGGTTATAACGGCTGAGTTGAAAATCGCTCCAAAGACGTTCTATCGAATGGTCGTTACATCGAGAATTCCTTTTCCGTTTTTTTTTTCTGGGAGGGGGCAGGGTGCTGAAGGGAATGCCGATTTTCACTCCTTTTAAATTTTTGTGATTTCAGAACACTTCGTCGTTTAAGAAACTATCCTTAATGACTAAATATCCCGTTGTGTTGCACCGGTGTGACGCAAATTCAACTACCTACATGCCTATCTTAACGAATAAGAGTATCAAATAAAGCATGGACTGCAGTATATTAAAAATTTAAACATGAATAACTAAAGTTAAGCTATGAGGATTGAAAAAAAGTCAATTTTTAATGCGAAGCGCCACAGAAATGAATAAAACAAAAAGTTGAAAACATGCTGCATACTTCCATTCGTTCTGTAAATTTACATAAAAACTTACATTAAACTTACATACTTTCTGATTTTCTTTAACAATTCTAGTAATTGTGTCTACTCTGAAAGCCGACTGGATTATTAAGGAGGCCATTTTTTAAATGATTGATGCCATGAAAGTATTAGTTGCCATTTCGTTGACTTTCAAAAATGTCCCATGACACATGATTGATAAGTAAAGAGAAACACGAGCATTTGTCGATACGGTGATGACACTAGGTTGGTTTAATTCGCATTAATGATATGGAATTATTAGACGTAATACGATACTTATTTTTTCGTACCGCTCAACTTTCCGTACTGGCCATTTAGTACCGGTCTGATTTTAAAGACTCATTCACGTCAAAAAATGGCTTCATGTGTGACTTCCGGTTCATTCGTTTGTACGAAGGGGTTTCAAGGAGAGCGCTTATGGGGTTCGAGCCCTCTCCGAAATAGATTTTTTGTCAAAAAAATCAAAATAGACGCTAATTTAATCAACATAAATCGAAGTGTGGTCTACCTTAGAAGTAAAGTATATGTAGATATGTTAATTATAAAAGTAAAATATATCACGAAAGAAGACTGGGACATACCCGAAATTGTTTTCTGATTACGTGCCAGTCTCATGTAATAGCAAGATAATCTTAACATATCCATTTTCGATAAAAATTAACAATATGTATTTCATTCAAATGGATTAGTTGTGTTTTACAGTGCATTGTCATATTTAGCACAGCCAGTCAAATAGGTTCAAGGGTCATTTTATATACTTCAAGGGAAAAAAATGTGTCGTAATGATGCTTAATAATGAACCATAACTTTAAATATACATTGTTTTAGTTTACGTTACATTCATTTGTTGCAATTGTAACCGCTAATGTGGTATGATATACAACCCCTAGTATACTTCTTGATCAAACAAAAATCATTCAATTACTGACCTTGTGTCTGAGTGTTTATTTCGGTAGAAATTTTATGACACGTTCAGAAATGATCATAAGTATTCATAAGCTTTAAATATCTTTACAATAAATTTATGCATTTCTTTAGTTTACGTTGCATCATGTGTCATATCTGTGTCATACGTTGCATATATGTGTCATATGTAACACTTAATGTAATAAGATACTTCTTAATCAAACAAAAATCATTCAGTTATTGATCATTTTGTGTATGAGTTTTCCCTGGTAGACGTTTTTTGAAAAGTAGAAACGATCGAAGGTATACCATGAACTTTAAATAACTTTACAGAATTTACAACAATAAATGTTGCTTTAGTTAACGTTGCATCCATGAATTGTAATCATAACCCTTATTGTAATACAATATTTCCTCATCAAACAAAAATCATCCAATTACTAACCTTCTTATGCATGAAATTTTTAGTAGATTTTTGACACGTAGAAACGATCATGAATATTCATAAGTTCATGAACTTTAAATAATTTTGAAGTGCAAAAATAAATTAGCATGGTATTAGTTTAAGTAGCATTCATGTATTGCAATTGTAACCCTTAATACAATAAGATACTTCTAAATCAAACAAAAATATTTCAATTATTGACGTTCTTGTGTATGAGTTTTCCCCGGTAGAAGTTATTTCACACGCAGAAATAGACAGTAATATGTGTAGCGGTGTAACTTATAAGTATGTATGTATATATAAATATATAAATATATATATATATATATATATATATATATATATATATATATATATATATATATATATATATTCATAAGTTCACATGAACTTTAAATGCATTTGTAGAACTTTGCGACAATAAATGTTAAAGGTTTTAGTTAACAGTGCATTCAGTATTGTAATTGTAATCCTTAATGTATAAGATACTTCTTAATCAAACAAAAATCTTTCAATTACTGACTTCCTTGTGTCTGAGTGTTTCGGTTAGAATTTATTTGACACGCACAGAAGCGATTCCTAAGTATTCATAAGTTCATCATTCAAACGTAATGATTACGAGCACCCTAAAAAACGAGTTCAATTTGTTAGCTTAATGGTCGAACCGAATGGGAGTTATTCCTAAATGGAGTATTCAATGGCATCATTAGCACTTTCTCCCCCTTCATTATCTCAAAGTACTCTTTAGTAAAATGCATCTTCAAAGTGGAAGCCCTGGAATTACGAAGGACCAAAGCAATCATTTAACATAATAGAAGAGGCGCTGCCTCCAGATGAAGCATGTGAAGTGTGAACAGTGCAATGGAACCCGAATCATTACTCTAATCACTCACTGCGAATCGTGCTCACCACTCCTCCACATATGTTCCACGAATTCCGTTTCTTTCAACCTCTTAGAAACGAGCTTCCACGCACCACTTTACATGTTTTGGTTTTGTTTTGTTTTTGGAGGGGAATCGAAAGAAAGAAACCTTGACGAATCCGGTCTCTGAGGGTCATGGCAAACAGCGAAACGTGAGCAACAGTGTAAAATGATAAATATGGCAAATTTATTCCAGTTTCGCTACAAATTGTGTTTATTTGGAGTGTCTTCCGATGCCCTCCATCCTATATTCGTAAAGTATACCACTTTACATGTTTTGTTTTTGGAGGGGAATCGAAAGAGAAAGAAACTTTGAGAACTCCGGTCTCTGAGGGTCATGGCTAACAGCGAAACCTGAGCAACGGTGTAAAATGATAAATATGGCAAATTTATTCCAGTTTCGCTACAAATTGTATTTATTTGGAGTGTCTTCCGATGCCCTCCATCCTATATTTGTATAGTATACCACTTTACATGTGGTGGTTTTCTTTTGTTTTTGGAGGGGAATCGAAAGAAACCATGATGAATCCGGTCACTGAGGGTCAACAATGAACAACCGCAAACAGCGAATCATGAGCAACAGTATAAAATGAAAAATATGGCAAATTTATTCCAGTTTCACTACAAATTGTGTTCATTTGAAGTGTCTTCCTATGCCCTCCATCCTATATTTGTATAGTACCCCCAGGGTGGCCATAAAACAAATCTGTAGCTAAATCGAATCAACGGAATGGAACTAAATTCGGTATTGAGACTTTTGAAGATATGGGGAAATGCATTCCGTGAAAACAAAAAGTTAGTACCAAAAGTCGCCGATAGGGGGAAATTTAGCACAGGGCCACGCTAGCCATGTTGGAAGAGCAACGGATTAGCAACGGGGGTTGCGAGTTCAAAATTCGGTCTAGCCAAAGACCGTCGTATACACGGGGGCTGGGCCGGGCTCAAATATCCTCACGTTGGCATGGTGTGGAAAATTGGAGAGTGGGGTGCCAGCTCAGGGTCAACAATGTCCTCGTCATCTGACCGTGGTTCGAAATTAGGAGGCATTGTTCTAGGATCTTTCCCTTAGGGATTGATCCCGAAACGTCGTAAATAGCTCGTTGTGTTGCTCCATGTGACGTTAATTAACTACCTAACTACATATCAGAATCCTTCAAATTTGCGGCAAAAACTATACTGAAATTTCTATCATCATGGTACTAGAGTTTTCCTTTCCTGACTAGGTTTACATACGCGGAAAAATAAATCGAACCACCCCTTTTATTCACGCATCGTTCATTGTAGAACACATTCATTCTCGGCACCTCCAGTTGTACATGTTACGCGACACTACTGTTACTCATTTTCTGAGAAAAGGATTGCCTCATGTTAATTATTGCCTTCGAAAAAGTTCCCAATTCCTTGGAAGTGCTTGAAGCATCCGTCCTCGACTCAGAAGCCAGACATCACGCAAAGCTCTGCGAAATGAATACTAATAGAAAATAACGTGTTACTATCTTATCACACTTTTTATACTTTTCACGAGCAAATTTATTTAATCTTTTTTTGTATATATGTGAGTGCATGCTACAAAGACATTGTGAGTGATGTCCATCTCTGTGCGTTCATTGTCAGCAAAAATATGGTATGAATCGAAGATAACATCCGCTTGTAAACATTACCTTTTACGTCTTTATCTCTGTGGCGCACACGAAACGAGAATTTTATCTTGTTAAGAATATTAGATTTCACCTGAAACTTCTTACTTACACGTTTTTGAGTTAGCCTTGCAATCATTCATCTTTTTTCTACTTAAAACTGCGAGCGCTTTTTATCCGAATTGTTTCTGCATGATTCTATAATTTCAGATTCAGAGCCGGTATGTTGCATATTGGATGCTTGTCTGAGATAATCGGCTGATTTATTTTTTTCAACTTCTGTTGGACGTTGGCGTGTTTTTTAAAACTTTTTTGGAAGATTACGGGTGGTGAGTAATCGGCAATGCGGTGAGTCCTCATAACATTTTTCTTTGGGTAGTTCAGTTAGTCTCACTTGAGTAACACAGCCATAGAGGAATTATAAAAGTAGAATGATCAATGGTAACTTCTATATGTACCCAGGATCATGCAACCAAAGCTAATAGTAACCTGACCCTTAGATTACTTTCCTCTGCTGGGTGGGACGTAAAATTCATGATTGGTCCACGGAACGGAGAAGACGCCCATCTGTTGATTCATCATCTGATTGGTTCATTGATTAATCATCTGATAATTTGAGACTTTGGCGATTTAACCACTTTTGTCGCCACTCTATAGAAATGCACACTCACACACCTTCCCTGTCATAAGATGTTATACAGCCAAACGAAGTGATGATCTGCCAAATTGGCCACACAAGTCCATTTTTCACCGAGCGTGACTACTAGTTGACATGTTGGCCACACCACATTTTGAAGCTCTTTTCAACAACAATACTCAGTCTACTTATTTTATACGTCTATGAACACAACGGGTTATTGGCGAAGGTCCGGGATCAATCCCGAACGGAAAGATCCGAGGACAACGCCTCGTAATTTTGAATCACGGTCAAATGACGAGAACGACACCCTTATATAGCATCCCACTTTCCAAACTTCCCCACCAGCGTGAGGAAATGTGGAGCCACGATAGATTTAATTTGCACCAGCCCCCACGTACACGACGGTCTTTAGTTGGATTGAATTTCGTACTCACAACCATCTGGTTGCTAATCTGCTACTCTTCCAACCGGGCTACCGGGGATCACATTTCTATGGGATGAGTTTAGAAAGTGGTCATCCTCATGGTATTGATTTGTGGAATCATATTTTTGAAGGGAACTCTTCCCCCTCAAATTTCAATATCTGTCCCCTTATTCAACAAGATGGGTGTTTTAACGAATTTAAAAACTTTAAAAAAAGTTTATATACAATATCAAAAAACTGATCTGAGCAAAATAATTTTTATTGGAATTTCTTTTGATAGACCACATGCACAGAAATTCGTCTTTTCCTTCAGTACATAACGCGCGCAATATACCCGTAGTTCAAAATTACGTGGAGTTGTCTTCGATCTTTCATTTGGGATTGATGCCGGACCGTCGCCTATAGCCCGTTCAGTTGCTCTAGTGCGACGTTAATTAATTACCATTACACGCAATATATTACGCCATCATTTCCATAGATGTGAAATATATGTAGAATGAGCAGTGCTGTTAAGAGAAGCTTCAGAAAGTGGGACCAACGTGTCGACTAGTAGTCACGTGACTCTGTGGTAGTAGCTTTGTGGAAAATTGACTTGGTTGGTTGATTTGACATTTTATCGCCTCGTTTGGTGATATAGCCTTTTATGACAGGGGGCCGCTGTAGCCCAGTTGGAAGAATAACGAACTAGCAAACGGCGGGTTGCGAGTTCGAATCTAACCGAAGACCGTTGTATACAAAGGGGGGGGGGAATTTCAATTAACGTCACACTGGAGCAACACAATGGGCTATTGGTGACGGTCCGGGATCAATCCCAAAGGGAAAGATCCGAGGACAACACCACGTAATTTTGAACCACGGTCAGATGACGAGGCAACACCTGAGCTGGCACCCCACTCTCCAAACTTCCACACCACGCCAACGTGAGGACATTTGAGGCCACGATAGATTTAACGTGCACCAGCCCCCTTTGTACACGACGGTGTTTGGCTGGATTCGAACTCGCAACCCTTCGGTTGCAAGTCCGTTACTCTTCCAACCGGGCTACCGCGGCCCCCTGTATACAAAGGTGGCTGGTGCTCGTTAAATCTGTCGTTGTCTCAGATGTCCTCACGTTGGTGTGGTGTGGAAATTTTGAGAGTGGGGTTCCAGCTCAAGTGTGACCTCGTCATCTGACCGTGTTTCGAAATTACGCGGTGTTTCCTCGGATCTTTGCCTTGGGGATTGATCCCGGACTGTTGCCGGTAGCCCGTTGTGTTGCTACAGGGCGACGTTGTTTAAAATACCTACCTACCTACCTGAAAAAAGAGTGGAATTTTCTCCACCTATTTTGAACTTTCTCCATGAATCTAAACTTTCATTTGAGTTTGATGTAGAATTTTAGTGAATCCCTTTACCCTCCTAGTAGTTGTCTCTCGTCATTAACAAAATTGACCAGATCTTGATGGATGGCCGCTAGAAGAAAACTGACCAGATCTTGATCTCGTCATCATCAAAAAATCGGCAATATATTGATGACGTTATATCTCCTCATTTACAAAATTATTCAGATCTTGATGAACAAAATATCTCGTGGAAGCCACGGGGAGGGTTAAACACTAGTAGCTTAGTGAAACATTTGCAACTGGGAAACCCGAAGTTGAATTTCTTCTATGAACTATGAGTAATTTTGACTATGAACTATGAGTAATTAATGAGACTTTGGATTTGGTGGTTCGATTTATTTTGCCACAGCTGTATATCTAGTAAATCATGACTCGTCCCAGTCAAATACCGCGTAGGGCCGCGGTGGCCCGGTTGGAAGAGTAACGAACTAGCAACCGAAGGGTTGCGAGTTCGAATCCAGCCAAACACCGTCGTGTACAAAGGGGGCTGGTGCACGTTAAATCTGTCGTGGCCTCAAATGTCCTCACGTTGGCGTGGTGTGGAAGTTTGGAGAGTGGGGTGCCAACTCAGGTGTTGCCTCGTCATCTGACCGTGGTTCAAAAATTACGTGGTGTTGTCCTCGGATCTTTCCTTTGGGATTGATCCCGGACCGTCACCAATAGCCCGTTGTGTTGCTCCAGTGTGACGTTAATTGAAAAATACCAAAATACCTAATACCAAATACCGCGTAGCCCGTTGTGTTGCTCTAGCGCGACGTTAATTACCATTACCGAGTCAGTCATGAAAACCTCTTGTATCATGATAGGTAGGTTGGTAATTGAATTAACGTCGCACTGGAGCAGCACAATGGGCTATTGGTGGCGGTCAATCCCCAACGGAAAGATCCGAAGACACAACACCACGTAACTTTGAACCACGGTCAGATGTTTTATTATTATTATTATTATTTCAATTAACGTCACACTGGAGCAACACAACGGGCTATTGGTGACGGTCCGGGATCAATCCCAAAGGGAAAGATCCGAGGACAACACCACGTAATTTTGAACCATGGTCAGATGACGAGGCAACACCTGAGCTGGCACCCCACTCTCCAAACTTCCAGACCACGCCAACGTGAGGATATTTGAGGCCACGACAGATTTAATATGCACCATCCCCTTGTACATGAGGTATTTGACGGGACCTAGTTTCGAACTTGCAACCCACGAGTTGCTTATCCGACGTTCTTCTAACTGGGCTACCGTGCTGGCGTATCGTGATAGAAATGTCAGTTCGTGGTTTTTGCCAGCTTTGAAGGATTGTTAGTTGTTTCGGAAACGGTGATTCTCCCCAATCTTCAAGGGCCGCGGTGGCCCGGTTGGAAGAGCAACGGACTAGCAACCGAAGGGTTGCGAGTTCAAATCCAGCCAAACACCGCCGTGTACAAAGGGGGCTGATGCACGTTAAATCTGTCGTGGCCTCAAATGTCCTCACGTTGGCGTGGTGTGGAAGTTTGGAGAGTGGGGTGCCAGCTCAGGTGTTGCCTCGTCATCTGACCGTGGTTCAAAATTACGTGGTGTTGTCCTCGGATCTTTCCCTTTGGGATTGATCCCGGACCGTCACCAATAGCCCATTGTGTTGCTCCAGTGTGACGTTAATTGAAATTCCCCCCCCCCAATCTTCAAAAACGGTGGGATTCAGTGGGTTTCTAGCAACCTGCGAGTTTTAGATGGCTCATGTTCCATTCCTGTAACTTACTCTGGCTGTATTTCTCTCTTCTATGTCAATAAAACCATCCCGGTGTGTATTGTCCACTTCATGAAGCTGCCTGTCTTGTGTTTGGCGCCGCTTGGCCCACTATGGCCCTCGCGCCATAAAATTCAATCAACCAGAATCAATGCAAAATCAACGGAAGGGGGGGGTATTTCAATTAACGTCACACTAGAGCAACACAACGGGCTATTGGTGACGGTCCGGGATCAATCCCAAAGGGAAAGATCCGTGGACAACACCACGTAATTTTGAACCATGGTCAGATGACGAGGCAACACCTGAGCTGGCACCCCACTCTCCAAACTTCCACACCACGCCAACGTGAGGACATTTGAGGCCACGACAGATTTAACGTGCACCAGCCCCTTTGTACACGACGGTGTTTGGCTGGATTCGAACTCGCAACCCTTCGGTTGCTAGTCCGTTACTCTTCCAACCGGGCCACCGCGGCCCTCCATCCAAAGGATTCTTTTCTAATTAAAGGACCAATAGAATCTTTTCGATAGATTTTATTCTAAGGAAAGTACCACCAACAATGTATTCTATTGTAAGGGGGGGGGTATTTCAATTAACGTCACACTGGAGCAACACAACGGGCTATTGGTGACGGTCCGGGATCAATCCCAAAGGGAAAGGTCCGAGGACAACACCACGTAATTTTGAACCACGGTCAGATGACGAGGCAACACCTGAGCTGGCACCCCACTCTCCAAACTTCCACACCACGCCAACATGAGGACATTTGAGGCCACGACAGATTTAACGTGCACCAGCCCCCTTTGTACACGACGGTGTTTGGCTGGATTCGAACTCGCAACCCTTCGGTTGCTAGTTCGTTACTCTTCCAACCGGGCCACCGCGGCCCTTCTATTCTAAGGAAAGGGAAATTGGGAATTGGGAATTTCAATTAACGTCACACTGGAGCAACACAATGGGCTATTGGTGACGGTCCGGGATCACTCCCAAAGGGAAAGATCCGAGGACAACACCACGTAATTTTGAACCACGGTCAGATGACGAGGCAACACCTGAGCTGGCACCCCACTCTCCAAACTTCCACACCACGCCAACATGAGGACATTTGAGGCCACGACAGATTTAACGTGCACCAGCCCCCTTTGTACACGACGGTGTTTGGCTGGATTCGAACTCGCAACCCTTCGGTTGCTAGTTCGTTACTCTTCCAACCGGGCCACCGCGGCCCTTCTATTCTAAGGAAAGGAAAAACAAAATATGTGCAAAGGATTATATTCTAAGGTTGGTAGGTAGGTATTTAATTAGCGTCGCACAGGAGCAACACAACGGGCTATTGGCGATGGTCCCAGATCAAACCCGAATTGAAAAATCCGAGAACATGTAATTTTGAACCACGGTCAGATGACGAGGTCACACCTGAGCTGGCACTCCACTCTCCAAACTTCCACACCATTCCAACGTGACGACATTTGAGGCAACGACAGATTTAACGTGCACCTGCCCCCTTTATACACGACGGTCTTTTGGTCGGATTCAAACTCGCAATCCTCCGATTGCTAATCTGTTACACTTCCAACCGAGCTACTGCGGCCCATCAATTGTGGAAGTGCTTGTTTACGTTCCAACCTATCACCTTATTTAAAGAATAGACTCGTCCAAAACCACGTGACTCAACTACCTTCTCGCGGGATTCGAACTATCCCCTGCTTCCCATTGATGCTAGTCTCAGTCCAGCTCATATGCGCAGTTCATCCTTGCGCATGACCACTCATGACGACTCTGTTAGGACTCCTTGTCACCAAACCATGCTTCAAGATAGCGCGCTATCTTCTCTCTGCTGGCTCTTGGAGCTTGTTATAAAATCCCTGCACGTTCACTGCATAGTTCGTTGTCGAGTTACACACAATATTCTTTCATTTCTTGCGTCACATTTATCGAATGAGTTGTTAAATATCGGTCCAGGATAAATACTTCTAATTATAAAAATGTTGCAGAGGCAAAATGTTTCTTGATTTCTGAACAAATATAAAATCTAACTTGTTATACGTTCCCCGTAGAGAAGTTATTCCAATTAGTAAGTATTTCATTGTCTCATTTATCACACAGTTTCCTCTACGTACGATCAAAGCTAGTTTTTTTTTTTTTTTTTTTTATTTCAATTAACGTCACACTGGAGCAACACAATGGGCTATTGGTGACGGTCCGGGATCAATCCCAAAGGGAAAGATCCGAGGACAACACCACGTAATTTTGAACCATGGTCAGATGACGAGGCAACACCTGAGCTGGCACCCCACTCTCCAAACTTCCACACCACGCCAACGTGAGGACATTTGAGGCCACGACAGATTTAACGTGCACCAGCCCCCTTTGTACACGACGGTGTTTGGCTGGATTCGAACTCGCAACCCTTCGGTTGCTAGTTCGTTACTCTTCCAACCGGGCCACCGCGGCCCCAACGATCAAAGCTAGAGGAGATTTGCTTTATCAAGTATTCCAACGAAAAGAGGGTTGGGCTACAAATTTAATTGTAGTAGAGATATGCACCTTTCACGGAAGTTATTTCATGCAAATTTACACCTAATTTCATTCCTCATTATTAACCTGCTATTTTGAATCCATCTCTTATTTTAGTAGGCTGATCTTTCCCATTGGGATTGATCCTGGACCGTCGCCAATAGCCCGTTGTGTTGCTCCAGTGTGACGGTAATTAAAATACCTACCTACCGTTGTCGAGGTTACAGACAATATTCTTTCATTTCTTGCGTCACATTTATCGAATGAGTTGTTAAATATCGGTCCAGGAAAAATACTTCTAATTATAAAAATGTTGCAGAGGCAAAATGTTTCTTATGATTTCTGAATAAATATAACATCTAACTTATTATACGTTCCCCGTAG
The DNA here is from genome assembly GCA_933210815.1 of Meta bourneti. Classification (NCBI taxonomy): domain Eukaryota; kingdom Metazoa; phylum Arthropoda; class Arachnida; order Araneae; family Tetragnathidae; genus Meta; species Meta bourneti. The sequence goes on from OW119934.1 coordinate 95,441,664, forward strand.
AGAAGTTATTCCAATTAGTAAGTATTTCATTGTCTCATTAATCACACAGTTTGCTCTACGTACGATCAAAGCTAGAGGAGATTTGCTTAATCAAGTATTCCAACAAAAAGAGGGTTCGGCTACAAATTGAATTGTAGTAGAGATATGCACCTTTCACGGAAGTTATTTCATGCAAATTTACACCTAATTTCATTCCTCATTATTAACCTGCTATTTTGAATCCATCTCTTATTTTAGCAGGCGGATCTTTCCCATCGGGATTGATCTCGGACCGGTGTCCCCAAGTTGGCGTGGTGTGGAATTTTGAAGAGTGGAGTGCCAGCTCAGTTTTGATCTCGTTATCTGACCGTGGTTCAATATTACCTCGAATCTTTCACTTCAGGATTGATCCCGGGCCGTCACCAGTAGCCCTTTGTGTTGTTCCAGTGCTACATAAGTTTGACTACAAGCAAATGTTTTACCGAACTTTTATTCATCACCACCACCACTCTGGGCAGATCGTTGACAATCGCTATAAATCGCTAATCGTTTCTCCTCGCAAGACTACGTACACGAGACAGACTAAAAATGAAAGCGACAGGGGATTATATTATTCAAAATATTCTTTTGAAGGAAATGAATTCTTTTTTAAAAATGGTATTTGCGTTTAGTTTATTTAATTCAGCCAAAGTAGGTAACGTCGCACTGGAGCAACACAACGGGCTATGGGTGACGGTACAGGATCAACCCCCGAAGGGAAAGAACCGAGGACAAAACCACGTAATTTTGAACCACGGTCAGATGACGAGGTCACACCTGAACTGGCACCCCACTCTCCAAACTTCCACACCACGCCAAAGTGAGGACATTTGAGGCCATGGCAGAATTAACGTGCACCATCCCCTTTGTACACGATGGTCTTTGGTTGGATTCGAACTCGAAACCCTCCGGTTGCTAAACCGTTACACTTCCAACCGGGTTACTGCGGCCCGGGAAAAAGAAGGGAAATGTTGAAACGAACTGATTCCTCGATTAGACATTTGAAGTGAAGCACAAAGATAAAATAGATAAAATAAAAATGAATGAAAGTGGGAACCGAACTCGGGTCGGCGGAGCTATGCTGCATTCTAGAAATTCATGTAAACATAATCAATATATAAGCAAGTGTTTTTTAAATCTAATATTTCTCAAAAAGGGTTGAGTGTTACCACCTGCCTCTTTGCCTTTGAATTCCTCTTGTGGATATTATAATATAAAAAAAATTCCAATTCCCAAGTTCACGCCCTCTCCTTGTGAAACCAGGTTTTTGCTAATTGGAATTTATTTTCTACAAGAGCAGTATAGAAAGTTAGATGTATTTTTACAGAAATAGTACCCACAATGGTTTAACCTTTATTAAAGACATTTTGTACCGATTGACTAATTGGAATTTCCTTCCTACAAGGGGAGTATGGAAAGTTGGTTGTATTTTACAGAAATACTACCCACAATGGTTTAACCTTTATTAAAGACATTTTGTGCTGATTGGCTAATTGGAATTTCTTTTCTACAAGGACAGCCTAAAGGCTTGGACGTATTTTTACAGAAATAATACCCCAAATTGACTTAACATCTATTAGAGATTTAGAACTGAAAAACTTTACAGTTGGAAGTATATGCCCTGAAACAATACAAGATACATGCCAAATACAATAAGATACATGCCAAAATGCATCATTTGGGAATATCCTATGTAGTACAACAGCAACATCTACTACATTCCCAAAACTAATGCAACAGCTTGTGTGCTTACTAGAAGCATCTCTGTATCAGATTCTGTTCATTATGTTTTATTTATTAACAAATCTTTTTTGCATCATTAATTGAAGGATGACCCATCATCACGTCTTCCAACAACATCGAAAATGAAAAACTTACTATTTCTATGTATTGTTATATGCATTGTTCGATTGTATGACTAATTGAATCGATTGTATGAATAAGTAAAACACGAATCAGCGCTTCTACTAAAAACCTTTCTCAATTCACCTAGGATTCTAGTATCTGACTTTTATGTTAACAAACTTTTCAACAGCATCAAACGAACTGTCATCTCACCATTCGTGAAATGAGGAACGTTACCTGTGCGAATTCAGGGTCTAAAATGAGAGATGGGAGTATTCGTATAAAAGAGTACTTCTGTATGCTTAAAAGTATTCGTTGTACTCGATTCTTTCTCGTATTCGAATACAGTCGTATTTATCTAAAGTATTCGAATACCAAAGTACTCGAATACTAAAGTGTTCTGATACCAAAATACTCGAATTCCAAATTATCCGAAGTATTCTGAAGTATATTGAAGTATTCATCCAATTAATTTTTATTAAAAAAGGCCTGATATCGAAGTTGACTGATCCTTACTACTGATTAGTCGTTTTTAGTCGTGGTTGTATCTAGAGATTTGAGATAATTTGGCATTCGAATACAAAATAACTCATGTACTCGATACTTAAAAGTTTTCGTTGTACTCGATACTTTCTCGTATTCGAATACCAAAGTATTCAGCCAAAGAATTTAAATACCAAAGAATTCGAATGCAAAAGTGCTCGGATACCAAAGTATTCGGATACCAAAATACTCTATTACCAAAGTACTAAAATTCCAAAGTATTCATTCTAAGAATGTATTCATCCAACTAATTTTTATAAAAAAGGCCTGATATCGCAGTTGACTGACCGTTACTGATGATTAGTCGTTTTTTGATATGTATTCGATACTATCTCTTACTCGAATTCCAAGTATTCGATTCTAAAAAGTACTCGATTCTGTTGCTCTACCTGTAACGTTTGTCTAATTATCCCAACCCGAAATATGAGAAGACAGTGACCCATGGTACAAGTTAGCCGACCAACCCGTAGACACACAGCTACATAAATAGTTCAGATATTGCCTCGTCATCTGACCATGGTTCAAAATTACGCGGTGTTGTCCTTGGTCTTTCCCTTTGAAATTGATCCCGGACCGTCACTAATAGCCCGTTGTGTTGCTCCAGTGTGAAGTTAATTAAAATACCTACCTACATAAATAGTTTGGTGATAATAAAAACTATACACGTAACTTTTGCAATTTATTATTGGTTGAGAGAGGTTTCCAGAGGGACCCCAAAAATTGTCTTTATAAAGGGGACATTGAGCGAAAAAAAAGCTTTTGAAACTGAAGTACACACTCAGCACACCACTCAGGAGCGGCTCTGCTTGTAACTTTTGACGAATCATCCCAACCCAAGAGGGTAGGGCTCTGGTGCAGAAGGGCGATAAAAGAGCCAAAAAGCAAGAAATGCGAGAAGACAGTGACCCGTGGTAGAAGTTAGCCGATCAGCCCGTGGACAATAATCCATCTAGATTTAATCTTCCCTTTTTACAAGCAACTGACATTGACACAACCAGTTGGTTCTGTCATGTGTCCTTCTACTCCTGTGGCTGTTCGGACTTGCGGGGTGAATCGTCCCAAACTGCGTCCTGCATATAGAGTGGGACCGCGGAACTCTCACAAAGCACATCACTTATTTACAACTGTCAAAACTGCGACTATATTTACCGGGTAACCCCCGCGTTTGTTACATTTGATCCCCGAATCTTCGGCAGAGAGGAGATGCTTCGGTTTGACACACGTATTTGTTCTCGGGATTTTTTGTCTCTTTTTTTAATCATTATCATTTTTTTCCTCCCCGCATGCTATTGTTCCTGCCAGAAATTCTTCCCTGTCAACTGTCTGGTCGGGGAACTCAGCGTGCTTTCGACGCCTTCATCACAAGCGGACTTCGAGAAGCGTTTTTTGCTGCTTCTAATATGTTACCGTTACAGAGTCATTAACCACTCGGATTAATGGTCTGAGGAGTCGTGCCAAGATAACCACAAAGCATAGCAGCTTGGAAATGCTGCGTAATCCTTGTCTTAAAATAAAAGCCCAACCTATGTTATTGCTAAATTTATTGAACTAATTTTTCTAATATCAGTCATTAACCACTCGGATTAATGGCCTGAGGAGTCGTTCCAAGATAACCACAAAACATAACAACTTAGAAATGCTGTGTAATCTTTTTTATATAAAATACCAACCTAAGCTATTGTTAAATTTATTGCGTGTAAACCTAACTACCTTTAAAAATAAAAGCCCCATCTAAAAGCTATTGCTAAATTTAGTGAACTAATTTTTTAAAAATAAAAGCCCAACCTAAGAGTAATCCTTTTATAAAATAAAAGCCTAACCTTAGCTATTGCTAAATTTATTGAACTAATTTTTTTGGAATAAAAGTATCCGAAATTAACCTTTACAGGGGTGGTGGTATGCCTGTCATTCCACCTCCTTAACACTCCGAGAGGTTTCGACGAGATATCTCGTCCATCAAGATATTGCTGATTAATTGACGATGACGAGATCAAGATCTGGTCAGTTTTCTTCTAATGACTAGATATCTCGTCCATCAAGATTTGGTAATGGGTTTGTAATCCTTTTTAAAATAAAAGCCCAACCTAAGCCATAGCTAAATTTAATGAACTAATTTTTTGAATCTGAAATTAACTCTTACAGGGGTAGTGGTATGTCTGGCGTTCCACCTCCTTTACCCTCCGAGAGGTTTCGACGAGATATCTCGTTCATCAAGATCTGACTTATTTTGCTAATGACGAGATAAATCGTCATCAAGATATTGCCGATTTTTTGACGATGACGAGATCAAGATCTGGTCAGTTTTCTTCTAATGATGAGATATCTCGTCCATCAAGATCTGCTAATGATGAGATACTTCGTCAAGTCAATCACCAGGACTAAAATGATTAAGGCGAAGCATATAAATATCATGCCTAACCCTCTGAGCGTCACAAGATTTGCGAGTAGTGTAGCACTGCTTTTACCCCACAAGACAAATAATGACTAAATAACCACATCAATTGGTTAAAAGAATTCTATGGTCATGGTCAAAACTGGTAAGAAGTTTTGCAAGTGAAACTGCAGGCTGCAGAACGTATCTATGCGCGTGAACACGTCAGAGGGTTAAAGATATGAGACATGAATATACTGAAAATACAGTAATACCCTCGTTGTATCGCGCATTCGGCTATATCGTCCTTTTTTACCTGTCTCAATTTTGGTTCAAAATTACGTGGTGTTGTCCTCGGATCATTCCCTTTGGGATTGATCCCGGACCGTCACCAATAGCCCGTTGTGACGCTCCAGTGTGATAATAACGATGATTCAATAACGCTCCAGTGTGACGTTAATTGAAACACCCCCCCCCCCCCTGTCTCAATTTTCGTTTTAAGAGCATCAAAGGAAATCTCATTCTATTTCTTTACAATTGGAAGCTCAAAGGTAATTTGTTACAAGCAACTGTCCTAAACTGAATCAGTATGAGATTTGGGTGTCCCCAAAACGCAAGGAAAACTAATGTTCAAAAATAATCTCGGATTCATATTAGAAGGAATATCACCCTTTTTTACGTGTTACTCAATTAATTTTCGTTTTACAAATAGTTTATTCTTCTAGGAAATCTGTCTATTTCTTTAGAATTGGAAGCTCAAAGGTCATTGTTTCAGGCACTTGTCCTATTTAATAAAAATTTGTTTGTCTTGAATTTATATGAAAAGTTTAGGAATTTATGTATAAAAATATTCTACCATCAGTTTCATATCCAAAGGATCTCACATCTATTTTGCGTTTAACTTGTAGTTTTACATAGCTTTAATCTAAAAACAATTGTGTGTGTGTCATGTGACTATGGTTCAGATCATTCCCTTCGGGATTGATCTTGGACCGTCGCCAATACCACTTTGTGTTGCTCTAGTGCGACATAAATTGAACTACCAACCAAACATTTAATTAAAAAATATGTAGCTTAATGTATCATTTGTGCCTTTTTTATATCCAACAATAATTTATTTACTAGGGAATGTCTGATAAAACTTTTTATAAAGTTTGCTGAATGTTAATTTCTCAAGTGCAAATTTGAATTAAGTGTGTCTTCTTTTTGAGAATCTGACCCCGCAATTTGGTTTGCAGAGTTCAAATCTTAGTTAATAGTTTCTAGAATTTCAAATGATGGAATTAAGTTTCGTGCAGTTGTCGCTGCACTTGGTTCTAGAGTTTTGAATGTGTTCGCAAGTTATAAACCTGTGGAAGACAACACTTAGAAACTCTTAAGCAAAGCCTAGTCCTTCTACGAGCAAGCGGTTGATAGGGTTTTATGACACAAGGGGCCATATTTGCCAAACGGTGCCATACAAAGTCAAGCAAATGGACATACCACTGGAAGCTTTGCTGGCAAAGATGAGAAATACACTCAGGGAGGAATCTAACCTGCATCGCCCACAACTTGTATGTTGCTAGCGCAGTGGTTAAAGTCACTGAGTCACTGCGAACATCATTTCGAAAGAAGGGGAGTACCTCATTTGGAATTAGACCAAGATTCCTTGACTGAAGTAAAATATCTTGTTTCATCAGCATTCTCACTGAGTAATTTAATCTTTTCAATTCTTTTTTACCTTACATCTAAGAGTTTTAGTTTAGGAAATGTTTAATGTGTTAGAAGTTCAAAAAGTTTGACTCAAAATAACATATCAATTGGAAGATTGATACCGTATAGAATTTATTATGTTTATTTAAAGTGGTTGTTAACGCTACAACCTAAAGTTATCTTGATGTGATTACTGCAATTTCGGTCCATGGATTGGTCTCATTTGTAGTGCATAAAGTGACAGTAAAAGTTAAAAAGTTTGACTAAACATAAGGTTAATCAACTGGAAGATCGATACCACTGTAGCATTGACAGAGATTATTCAACAATGATTTTCTTAACTTATAGATACGATAGCTGCAATATCGGTCTATTTTGGGTCTCGTTTATAGAGTATGTGTATAAGATGATAGTTAAAAGTATAAAGAGTGAGATTGAAAATAATGTTATCAATCGCAAGATCGATACCCTCCAGCATTGACTGAATTTACGTATTTAACAGTGATTTATGTAACCTATACACACAACCTAAAGAAATCTAGATCTGGTTACTGCAATTTCGATCCATTTATTAGTCTCGATTATAATACTTAAGATGGTAGATAGTTGGGGCATACACACAAATATGCAGATTTGACCTTTAAATCTATTACATTTATGATTGCAAAAAGAAATTTAAAAATATTCGCAAGGATATGCCAAAATTGATTAACGTTTATGTGAATGAATTCTTATTAATAGGTATTCATCACAGTGGATTATATCCTTCCTTTTTAACCATTTCGTAAACCCCTTGAATCATGTCCAGAGTTCACCATTTTGTATTATCATCTGAATGCTGAGTATAATTAAGATAAATGGATTCCGGGCATAATACAGAAAGAGAAAATGCTCTAATTGACACTGCGCCAAACTTTTTCCTTTTCAAATCCTTCTAAACATGCATGTGCATGTATCAAAATCAGGTAGACCGGTTTGGATCGTAAAGATAAATCCACGTCGTAAATTATCTTTCATTTCTTAAATTCCTCTTCTACTTTACTGCACTCTGACTACGAGGAGGAACAATTTTTCTGAGTAGAAACATAAATATGATCGTAATTCTGAAAGAAAAATTATATTTTCGGCGTTTTTTAAATTCGAATATAAATAAGTAGATTAGAATTTTTTGATAAAAATAATAAATATTAACCCTCCAAGTTTCGACGAGATATCTCATCCATCGAGGTCTGAAAAAGTTTGCTAATGGCAAGATATCTCGTCATCAAGATATTTCCGATATTTTTTGATGATGATGAGATCAAGATCTGGTCAGTTTTCTACTAATGACGAGATATCTCGTCCATCAAGAGCTGATCAGTTTTACTAATGACGAGATACCTCGTCGAGACAATCATCAGGAGGGTTAAAAAATAAGTGTGACTATAAAATGTTGGATGAAGTTGACAATTTTTCTGAATTAAATGTTACCCTTCCTTTCTCAGAGAATTAACTAATTTTAAATTTATTGCACCTCTGCATCCCTTTGTACCAACATATCCATTCAATTAAACTATGAAATATAATTTTTATTTCCTTTAATTTGAGATCAATTGGATTTAAATAATAATTCGATGGTTTTAAGTTAAATTAAAATTTGTATTATATAATATTCAAAAATATTCTACCGTATTTAATTTCATATTAAAAAGCCCGAGCAAAGTAGTTTTATAATATTTTGATTAAAAAACTTTAGTTAAAAATCAAAGTTAAAAAAATTCCTTATTTAAATAATATTCAGTTTTTATCTAATGAAATTTGATTAATTTTGGCCTAGTAATAGCTGTATTTCAAGTCCAAATGCAGTTGGAATAAAACTTTTCACGTTTATTTATATCTTGGATTTCCATATCCATAAACACGAATGTATTAACCCTCCTGTTGGTTGTCTCGATCTCGTCACTAGTAAAACTGACCAGATCTTGATGGACGAGATATATCGTCATTGGAAAGAGAACTGACCAGATCTTGATCTCGTCATCATCAAAAAATACGCCATATCTTGACGAGATGTCTCGTCATGAGGCAAAATCGATCAGATCTTGATGAATGAGATCTCGTTGAAACCACATGCACGGTTAAAAGCTAGTTTTCTCATTAAACATCTGGGAAAGGGCAGTGTTGTAAAACAAATCAGGATTCCATACAGGTCTATTGTTACTTTTGATTAGTAAGTTAGTGCAATTTTAAAACACACTGCCTACTTTATTACGGCAAGAATTTTCAAATTTCATATATGTCCACTATCGTTGAGTCCCATGATCCTAACATAGATGAACTAGATATTGTTCGATGCCTTACAATTTTATAATTTTGATGGGAATTATTTAGACTGACCAGATCTCGTCATGTTTCCAATGGCGATATATCTCGTCCATCAAGATCTGGTCAGTTTTACTAGTGGCGAGATCGAGACAACTATCGAGGTCAACAACCTTTCTGTCCAAACTTTCTCAGTGCTACTACACCAATGGGTGGTGACCAACTGCTGGAAGGCAAAATATTTGGATGGATTGCATTTTATTACCTTGTCCAACAATTATTTTGCTATCTTTCAGTTATTTTTATTGCCCTTTAGCTGCTTTGGGATGCATTTTAATCGGTGCAAGTTTGTAAGCTATATCGAAAGTTTAGCGTAGACGTATACTAATATTTTCAAATACTTGAGGGCAGCGTTGGCCCGGTCGGAAGAGTAACGGACTAGCAACCGGAGGGTTACGAGTTCGAATCCAACCAAAAGACCGTCGTGTACAAAGGGGGTTGGTGCACGTTAAATCTGTCGTGGCCTCAAATGTCCTCACGTTGGCGTGGTGTGAAAGTTTGGAGAGTGGGGTGCCAGCTCAGGTGTTGCCTCGTCATCTGACAGTGGTTCAAAATTACGTCGGACCTTTCCCCTTGGGATTTATCCCAGACCGTCGTCAATAGCCCGTTGTGTTGCTCTAGTGCCACGTTAATTAATTACCAATTACCTAATATTTGTTATTGAGATTAACCCTCCAAGTGTTTTGAACGAGATATCTCTTCCATCAAGATCCTGACCCATTTTACTACTCATGAGATATCTCATCATCAAGATATTGCCGATTTTTTTATTACGAATTCAAGATCTCTTCAGTTTTTCTAAAAACGAGATATCTCGTCCACCAATATGTGGTCAGTTTCGCTGAATGACGACACAACCACCAGGAGGGTTAAATTAGGTTTTCATTCTACACTGCTGGCCATTGAAAATGCAACTCTGAAGCAAGAGATATCAAGCCATATTTATTATACAAATAACATAAGAGAAAGTGGTGAAATGATTGAAATTACAGCTCCGTTCACTTGCGGAACGCGAAATCAGTACTTTGTGTAGCCGCTATTGGACCAATACTGGTGCAATAACAGCTGCTACACAGATTGGCATTCAAAGAAAGAGGCTTTGGTTGTGTGTTTGGGGTATGTCAGTTCATACTGCTTTCGTACGTCGCCTAAGTTCATCTGGCTTATCCGCGGGTGGTCTGTAGTGTACCAATTATTGGGACAATCATCGACCAGACGTGCTCGATGGGCGACAGGTCTCTTGAGCGGGTGAAGTGAAGAAATGAATCTTGGTGGACATCGAGGAATTGTTGCACTTTGCATGCCACGTGTGATCGCGCATTATCCAGTTGAAAACTGGCCACAAGTAAGCCTTGTATGTAAGTTGGAAAACAGGCTGCAAAACTTCAGTTCGTCCCTCCTGTGCCCACCGATTCCACATTCGCATCGCAGTGGCTTGGTTTCGTCCAACACGAGCACCGATTTCTCGGAACAATAATCCGCAGTCTCGATAAGCCACAATTCTTTCTGTCACTCAGAAACGTGCTTGTATGACTGCCGTATTTTTGAACATGGTATATATATATATATATATAATTAAGCTTCCTATACACAGAAACAGCAAAACACAATTCTAATACTTAAAACCGGATATCTATTCTCTCTTCCGTTGTGTTGCTCCAGTGAGATGTTAATTAAAAAATACCAAAAATACCAATACTATTCTTCCTTTTCATACGGGAGAGATCGTCGTGGCTCAGATTTGCTCACTACGCTAGCAACCTGCGAGTTGTAGGCGGCGCAGATTCGATTCCACCCTGGGTGTATTTCTCATTTTCTGTGTCAGTAAAACTTTCCTTGTATGTTTGTACGTCCATTACTTGACGTTTTCTGTTTGGTTCAGCTTCTCCAAATATGGCCCTTGCGCCATAAAACCCAACCAACCCTATTTATACTGCTTATAGGGGTTACGTTAATTAAAAAATACCAAAAATACCAATACTATTCTTCCTTTGCATTGTTTGCCCAGTTATTATTCAGTACGTTTGCTCTTTTACCTTTATTTTGTTGATACAAGTTTAGATAGATATAGCTCAATTCTAATCTAGCACATACTCACACGCAATATTTGTTTAATACCCTTAAGAATTTTTTTATTTATTTCCCTCTCAATTTTAATTTATAGTAGTAGATGGCGCAGGTTCGCTTCCTATAGCTTACTCTGAATGTATTTCTCTCTTTGGTAACAGTAGAACCCCTTGTGTGTGTATGTCTATTACTTGACGTTGTCTATTTTGTGTTTGGCGCAACTTGGCCAGATATGACCCTTGCGCCGTAAATCCCAACCAACCAATATTAATTTACTACCCTTTAACTTTATTTTTAATTACAAATTATTTATCAACGAACTTAATTCATACAATACTATTGACATCAGAGAAAAGACATTTCTGATAGACTGGCCATGGGGGTTCTTCAGAAGCTCTTGGGGTGCCTGATTTACTTACTTCGCATGAGTTGTCCAAGACAAAAATTTCGAATAATTCCTGGTACCCGGGTATCTAGTACCTGAATCATGACTGGTACCCGGGAAAAATTCCGGATCTATTCTTGTTTTACAAAGGAGAAAAGAGGACTCAAATGTCTTTTGAGTCCTTTTTTCAAAAAGATTGCGAAGTGGGCACCTTAGGAGCATGAAATTCCTGAATGATCAGAAATCATTCTCGTTTGTTCCAAGTTCTAGGGCAACAAACCTCTAATAATCACATTCTTTCCTGTACTGGAATGATCCCTTCAGACTTAATGCAGGATACTGATGACATAATAATTTCTTTAAAAGACAAATGAATTATTGGACCTGGTCTAACAGGCCTCTAAACCAGAAGGAATAAGCAACAACACTATGATTTAGGAATATATTTTTCAAAAGGACAATACTTTACACGGTCAAGAATAAGACTGGTTAACCCTCGGGGTAGTTGTCTCGGCTGTGGGTATCTCGTCATTAGCAAATCTGACCAGATCTTGATGGACGAGGTAACTCGTCATTTGAAAAAATCTGACCAGATCTTGATCTCGTCATCATAACAAAGTCGGCAACATCTTAATGACAATATACCTCATCATTAGCATAATTAGTTAGATCGTGATGAACGAGATATCTCGTCAAAACCACTTGGAGGGTTAAAAGCTCAGGAAAAAACAAATATGCATGAAACCATGAGCGTAAATGTATATTTCTGTACCTTAGTAGAAAAAGGGCCAATGTCCTTTTGCAAATTTTCGATAAGACCTGTTTTAGCAATTTTAATTATTTTTGTTTTTAATGCAGCGTACAAAAATTATTTTCCAATGTTTTGATTGTTTCATAATGTATTGACCGGATTATATTCGTACTTTTTCTACAGGGTGATTCGGAACTCATGGGACCAACTTCAAGGGGTGTTAAAGCACATTAAACAATAATTTTTGGTATAGCAATGTATGGGCGCTAGTGACGCCTTTAGGAGTAAACACAAGAATTGCGTAGAAAATGAAACACAATTTTTATTTACATCATTATTTTAAAATAACTTATTTACAATGATTTTTTACAATAATTGTTCAAAGGTGGGACCACCAACATTAATGCAAGTTTGGCAGCGTCGATGCATGGATTGGCAGACTTTTTCACCGCTAGAATGCACTGTTTGGTTTAGTGTTCTTGAGCATCGTTCCTTGGCTGGAAGCCGGCAGTTGAAAGACGGGTTTCACAAGCTTTCCACGCTGCCAAGCTTGTATTAATGTTGGTGGTCGCCTGTAAAAAAATCATTGTAAATAAGTTTTTGTAAATAATGATGTAAATAAATATTTTGTTTCACTTCGTGCGTAATTCTTGTGTTTGCGCCTAAACGCGTCACTTGCGCCCATACATTGCTGTACAAAAAATGATTCCTTTGTTGTGCTCTAACACCCCTTGAAGTTTGACCCATAAGTTAGGAATCGCCCTGTTTCATTACCTTGAGGTGATATGTGAACATAGCTCAAAATAATCGAATCTGGACATTTGCCCTTTTTCTGACAAGGTACAGATTTATATTCATAGTTCTCTTATGGATCTAAAAAGTTGAAACCACACCATCATTGAACCGCAACCACAGTTCATCGCCAAGTGCAATTCGAAGCGAGCAACCCTGCCAAGTCGAGAACTTCTTTTTCCTTCTTTTTCCCCAAGTCCTTTCCTCTTTACGGTAAAATACTTTTTTCTTTTTCATCTCCTCCCCGTGATTTACAAAAGAAGTCAATATGATAAATCTCACTGCCCTAAGCCCACGAATTAAACGTTATTATTCAAAGCCGTGAAATTGAAAAATGAAACGAATTGCGAATTGCTTATGGCAACCTTAACAAGTGAAAAAGCCCTCGATTCTAATGATTCTTAATCTGAAATAGACAGATCGCTTTTTATTTTTTCTCTTCCTTTTCATCTCTTTTTTTCAGTCCTATCCCTCTTACAGACATGCGTGCACAACTACTCCACTAGGATATTTGCCACGGAGGACCACAAAATGCAGGTCCTCTCTGAAAGCGGATGTTGAAAAAGAGAGAAGGGGGAAAAAGAGACGATTTCACAGCAAATGAGTCGTCATTTTATGAGAGGTTCATTTGTTAACAATTACGGTCATTTGTTGAGGGGGCGAACACAACACGCAAGCTTCGCGCGGTCGTCCTCTTCTTTTGTGCGGAACAGTCACGAGGGCTGTCTCGTTAACACGTTTTTCATTAGCTGAGGAGATTCGCGGTCTCCGGCCATTGTTCGAGCACAGAGCCGAACCTGATCGATTTTTGATGGCCGAACATTACTACAATACACAATCGGCCACCTCGTGAAATGGCCGGTGAAGAAAGGGTAATCAGTCAGGCAGCTCGTTTATCTACTCGTGGACGACATTTGCAGTTAGGAGTCCAACTTATCTCTGTTCCGAGCTGCAGTGTAAGCTGTTCGGTGGAATGGTAATAGATAGGGCGGTAAACTTGTGCCTGTAATTGACGCTAACCTTTCTTATTGCAATGACACGTTGCGGATTGTAATGACTGGCATCACAATTACGGTCTGGTATACTGCAGACTCGCATGCAAAAATTGTTTTTTGACTAGAGCGTCTTGGCTGTCCTCAGATTTGTTACCTACAAGAGCTTTACTGCTTGAATTAAATTTTAAATGCAAAGGTTTATTGAGGAATTTCATTAAGTTAGATTCACAGACTCCGGTCATTGTGTTAAAGCAGAGCCAAATCTGATGTGTTTTTGATGACCGAACGTCACAAAAGCAGCTAATTTGAGAAATGTCCAATAAAGAAATAGTAACAAATCGACCAGCTTGTCGGACGACATTTGTAGTTAGGAGACCAACTTATCAGACTATTTATTGTTCAAGCTCAAAGCCGAATCTGACAGATTTCTCAGATGGCCGAAAGTTACTACATTTTACAATCGGCTACCTAATGAAATGGCCGGTGAAAAAAGGGTAATCAGTCAGGCAGCTCGTTTATCTACTCGTGGATGACAATTGCAGTTAGGAGTCCAACTTATATCTGTTCCAAGCAGCAGTGTAAGCTGTTCAGTGGAATGGTAATAGATAGGGCAGCAAACTAGTTCCTGTAATTGACTCTAACCTAATTGCAATGACACATTGCGAGCTGTAATGACTTACATCACAATTGCGATCTGGTAAAAAGGTTCAGAATCGAATTTCTGCAGCCTCGCATGCAAAATTGTTTTTTTGACAAGAACACCTTGGCTGTCTTCCGACTAAGCAGGAAAGCTCTTGTTATCTAAAATCCTCTTGTTATCCTGTTTGAATTAATTTTGTTTCAATGCCCGCGTATGGATCGTATGATCCGTCAAGCTTTTAATTAAATATAAATGCATAGATTTGTAAAATTTCATTAAGTGTAAAGATTCAGACTCCACTTATTGTCCAAGTACAGAGCCGAATCTGATCGACTTTTCAGATGGCCGAACATTACTTCATTTCACAATCGGTCAACTCGAGAAGTGGCCAGCGAATAAAGGGCAATCAAATCGAATAGCTCGTTGGACATTTGAGTTAGGAGTTCCACATTTTTTTTCAAGCAGCTGGATTGCAGTGTAGGCTTCTCTATGGAATGGTAATGGATAGGACGGTAGGACGATAAACTTGTGTCTGTAATTGACTCTAACCTTTCTTATTGCAATGACACGTTGCGGACTATAAGGACTGGTATTGCAATAACGATTTGGTATGGCGTTTTAGAATTGAATTTACTGTAGCATCGCCTGCAAAAATTCTGTTTTTGACAAGAACATCCAGAGTGTCCATGAAAAAGACAGGAAGCCTCTCGTCATCTGGAAGAACGTTAAAACTTTTCTGTTTGAGTTAAATTTTACTCGCAAGATTTAACCCTTCAAGTGATTTCGATGAGATATCTCGTCCATCAAGATCTGACCAATTTTGCTAAAGACGAGATATCTCGTTCATCAAGATATGGTCAATTTTTCTAATGATGAGATACCTCGTCGAGACAACCACCAGAAGGGTTAATATAAAATCTCAGTAAATAAGTTTCCACAATTGTATGAGAGGATCATTTGTTAACAATTAGTGTCATTTGTTGAGGGAGCAAACATAACAAGCAAGGACCATGCAGTCGTCCTTTTCTTTTGTGAGATGCAGTCACGAGGCTACCTCATTAACATGGTTTTCATTAACCCTCTGAGCGTCGCGATTTCCGAGTAATGTAGTGCTGCTTTTACCTCACAACACATCTAATGACTAAATAACCACATATTTTTAAAGAATCAATCGATTATTTCAATCTTTAAAAAGATTCCATTAGTCCTCTCCTTAGAATAGAATCTTTCTTTGGAATGATTTTATTGGCGATTCCGTAGAATAGAATCTCTTGGGAAGATTCTATCGCTCATTTCCCCTTAGAATAGAAATTTGCAAAGTATTGCTCATTTAATTAGAATATAATCCTTTGGAAAGGTTTAATCGGTCATTTCTTTTGTATAGAATCCTTTGGAAATATTCTATTGCATCTTTCCTTTGAATAGAATCTCTCGTTCGAACGATTCCATTGGTCCTTTACTTGGAATAGAATCCTCTGGAAAAATTCTATATCGGTCAAGAAATTTAAAACTTGTTAGAAGTCATACAAGAAGTACTGTAGTTTGCAAAGTGGAATTATGCGTATGAACCCTTCATAGGGTTAAGTGAGAAGGATTCGATTCACGAACTTCGGAAATTGCTCGAACACAGAGCGGAACCTGATTGATTTTTGGTATACTAAAATTAAAAAGAAATTGTAACATACCTAAACAAAAATATCTGGTCCTTAGAATCCTGTTGTCTGTTTAGGTCTACATGGTACAAAACAAGTTTCTTCATACCAGCTATTGATTTAACCCTCCTTGTAGTTGCCTCGCCAAGGTATCTCGTCATTACCAAAACTGACCAGATCTTGATGAATGAGATATATCGTCATTAAAAGAATAGACTGACCCTTGATCTCGTCATCATAAAAGATTGAAACGATTTCGCCATCATAAAAAATGGCACTATCTTGGTGACGAGATATCCCGTTATTATCAAAATTGGCAGATCTTGATGAACGAGATATCCTCCGAAGCCACTTGGATGATTAAATAACTCGGGAACTACATTTTTTTGAAGATACCAGGAAACTACGTATGTGTTAATACCTTTTTCTGCTTCTTTAACAATCACATTTTGGTATTCTTCTAGTTCCACCTTATTATCATTTCATTTGAAAGCGTATTTGTTTTCACAAAATCTACATTCGTTAAAATGTCACATATTTGGATTGGTCATCTATCTCAATCCTCGGCAGTTTCAATCAAACCCCACGTGGTCCAGAACCAAACTCAAGGCTAGAAGTCCACTTCTGCAGGTGACATCACTCCAGACCAAGCGTTTCGCAGTAAACATGGACTAAGGAATCACCTTTGCACGGGAAAACCCACCAATTCTACTGTGAAAAACTTACCCAAGTGTAGCGAATAGACTGCGATCCTTTTGACTTCCAACTAAAAGCATAGATGCATCTGCTCTCCTGATATTAATTTCATAACTTATATATCATACTAAAGGTTACTTTTAAAAAATATCATTACTCAGGATTTGTTTGTGTTCCTTAACCCTCCTGGAGGTTGTCTCGACGAAGTATCTCGTCGTTAATAAAACTGGCCAGATCTTGATGGACAAGATATCTCGTCATTAGAAGAAAACTGAGCTTTGATCTGGTAATCATTAAAAACTGAAACGATTTGTCATCATAAAAAATCGGCAATATCTTGATGTCGAAATATCTCCACATTAGCAAAATTGGTGAGATTTTGATGGGCGAGATATCTCGCCTAAACCACTTGGAGGGTTAAAAAAATCGGCAATATCTTGATGACGAGATGTCTCGTCATTAGCAAAATTTGTCAGATCTTGATGGAAGAGATATCGCGTCCACGATCTGGTCAATTTTGCTAAGGATGATACATCTCGTCGAGACAAAACTGCCCTATTACCCCACGGGGAATGAAGATCCAAGTGAATGTTCAGAACTGGTGATAGATTGGAACAGGTTTTTGTACCAGAGGCTGGCCATTACAGGGCAGTTTTCGACGCGAAGATAAACCACCAGGAAGGTTAATAGAAGTGAATAAAAAAGCATCGTGATAGGAATATTATTTCGGAACATTTAAATAAGTCGGATGTTAATTAGTTTAATACGAGGAGCTACATTTTACATACTCATAATCTAATAAAATAATCTGATACTTGATTATCAGGTGCTCAATTTTGGTATAGATTCGAAGAGTGGCGCCCAAATTGATTGTTGCCATTGCGTTGCGCCATCTATCCATTTAACTTTAGCGAAAAATCCTCTCATAGAGGATGTTTTACCCTATTGGTTACCTTTCAATTTCCTTTACTGTGAACGATGCACAAAGAAAGAAGAGTGTTTCGCTTTTTACCCGTAGTGATACAAAATAACTAGAACTATTCGTTGTGATTAATATGTAATAATGAATAAGTTAAACATTTCAAACTTCATTCTTAATTTATATTTTCTTATTATGTAGCAATGTTAGTTACATTTAAACAGGGTTGGTTTTTGGAAATGCAGGGCCCAATTCGATCAATATCTGAGCCATACAAAATATTAAAAGAAAAAACATTAAATGATGCTTTTTGAAATGAAGTAAATTGAATAGTTATGTAGGTAGTTGAATTTGCGTCATACTGGACTACTTTTCATGCAAGTTGTTCCAAGAATATAATAAGGGCCGCGGTAGCCCAAGACCGTCGTGTACGCGCTAGTGCTCGTTAAATCTGTCGTGGCCTCAAATGTCCTCATGTTGGTGTGATGTGAAAGTTTGGAGAATAGGTGTTGATCTCGTCACCTGACCGTGGTTCAAAATTGTGAGGTGTTGTCCATAGACTTGAAATATAAGTAGACTGATCATTGTTGTTGAGAAGAGCTTAAAAAAGTGTGATCAACGTGTGGATTGGTAGTCACGTGACTGCTCTGTGAAAATTTGACTTGGTTGGCCGATTCGGCATCTTATCGCCTCGTTTGGCGATATAACATCTTGTGACAGGGTAGGTGTGTGAATGAGCATTTCTATATTTGACGACGGTGCGCGATCAATCCCGAAGGAAACGATTCGAGGGCAACACCTCGTAAATTTGAACCACGGTCGGATGACGATGTCAAAACCTGAGCTGGCACACCACTCTCCAAACTTCCACACCAAGCCGACGCGAGGACATTTGAGACCACGACGTTTCTTAGAATAGAAACATTCGGAAAATTTTTATTGCTCCTGTCCTTAGAATGGAATCCTTTTAAAAGATTCCATTGCTCATTTCTTTAGAATAGATTCATTCGAAACGATTCTATTGGCCTATTCTGTAGAATAGAATCCCATAGAAAGATTCTATTGCTCATTTTCTTAGAATAGAATCCTTTGTAAAAAAATTATTTCTCCTTTTCTTAGATTAGAATCCCTCGGAAAATTTTATTGTTCGTTTCCTTAGAATAGAATTGTTTGGAAAGATTCTATTGTTCATTTTTTAGAATATAATTCTCTGGAAGGATTCTAATGTTCAAAAAGGTCAAAATTGGTTAAAATTCATGTAGGGAGGACTGCAGCTTGCAAATTGGAGTTAATTGTTTCGTGTTAATAATATGATAATATTTTGAGTGAGGCAATCGCATATCATTTCATTAGTGCCCTTCTTTGGTCTGCGCAACTTCCCTACCAAAATTTGAAGCACTCTAGCATTGAAACTAATGTATAGGACACCTTCAATCATTTCTAACCAGGTGGCAGGACCAACTTCAATCGCAGACACTTTTTATATCCAGTGAACGCACTTGTACCAACTCGCCATACACTACTTTCACTTGATAGAGTTCATCTCTTAATAGATAAAATCGTATAAATTCGTTGATATTATTAAACCCCGTGTTACAAATTACTTGCTCTGAAGAATTACCAGCAGTGCAATTCAACCCTCTGAGGGGTTCACAAGCATAATTCCACTTTACAACCTGCAGTCTTCCCTGCAAGACTTCTAAACAGTTTTGACCTTCTTGATCAATATAATCTTTCCAAAGGATTCTATTCTAAGGAAAGCACCAACATATTCTTTACTAAGGTCTCTATTCTAAGGAAAGAAACAACAGTATTCCAATGATTTTATTCCAAAGAAAGGAACAATATAATCTTTCCAAAGGATTCTATTATAAGGAAATGACCAACAGAATCTTATTAAAGGATTCTATTTTAAGGGAAGTATCAATATAGTACTTCAAAGGTTGAAATAATCCATGAATTCTATCAACCAATCGTTATGGTTATTTAGTCATTAGGTGTGTTGCGGAAAAGCAATGCAACACTACTCGGGAACCTCGTGACACTCATAGGGTTAAGAAAAAACATTATTTGCAATTATAATTTTAAAATGATGAATATTTCAATGTTTCGGACTGTTGACACAAAGAAGTATACATGTTTGTGACCCCTTTTTATTTGTATATTTTTAACCAATCAACCAGTCTGAATTTCTGAGACATTTTCTTCATTACACGAAATACCCACCAAATCTGCTTTTACAAACGTGACAACTATTTCGAAAAAATTAAAGTATTAAATGACACTTATTTTGAGACAAAGGAGTATAATAATATTCCTTGAATAAAAATAATTTACAAAAAATCAAATTCAGAAATTATTTGTTTTTCTATCTTCTCAATATACTAAGCGTGTTATGCATTCATCAATAATCACTAGGCACTAAATTTATCGATGCAAAGAATTTTACCATGACACTTAGAAATAATGACACGTTACATGGTGCACTAGAGAAGGATATTAAAGGTTTGAATCGTAATATGAACATTTATCTTTGATAATTTACTAAGCACTATTCAGATGGATTGCTTTTCGGTACAATGATGATATTTTGGTACAACCAGTGAAAGATTTTCCTTCGGGATTCAGTCTATTTCAATGTCCTCAATTTTTGAAAATATACTCAGATATTCAATGGAAAATGAATGGTTCAGTTATACAGCTCTCAGGTGTAATGAAAGATAATCTATATTCAACGCCTCTTGTAATTCTTATATTAAGTTTTGTAATTTACACTCATAAAAACTGATTTTGTATAGTTCCTTTAAATATTTGATAAGTGCAAGAAATATTTTGTGAACTGAATGTATTTCAGTGTGATTATTTTCAGTGACTGGTCTATTTCAGTAACCCTCATAATTTGGTTTTGGATATTACATTTAAATATTTTACAAATGTAAGAATCATTTTGTGAACTGAGAATTATGTGACAATGACCGAGTGCATTTCAGTAACATTCTTAATTTTATTTTGGATATTACCTTTAAATATTTGATAAGAGTAAGAACCACTTTGTATTCGAGAAATTGTGTGTCGGAGTGGGTACATCTCAGTAACCTCTGAATATCTCCTTTAAATATTTGATAAGTGTAAGAACTATTTTGTGAACTGAGTGTATTTAAGTGTGACTGTATTTTCAAAGTGACTGTTTATTTCAGTAACCTCATAATTTGGTTTTGAATATTACATTTAAATTTTTACAAATGCAAGAACTATTTTGTTAACTGAGCATTGTATGATGTTATGGGTATACATCCATCTCAGTAATAATCCTCATCAACTGATTTTGGATACTTCTTTTCAATATTTGATAAGCATAAGAAGTTGTCTTTGAAGACTTTGTACTCTAGAAAGTGTGACGCAGTGACTGGTACATTTCAATACCAGGCTATGAATTCCAAATTTTCACCATTAAACCTGCTTTGAAAATACTTAAAAAGGTATATAGATTCGAATGCAACTAATAAGAGAAAAGTGCAAATTGATCAGTTGTGTTTTATGTTGAGTTATTCAGATTTTAAAGTAGGCTGCTTTCCATTTTATTTTTTCACGGCGAAGATAAAATAAGAAATGAAAATCAAAACAATGGATAAGAACCTCTTGATAACAATTAACTTATTATATTCAAGAAATTTATCTTCAAGGGACTTACCTTTCATCTGCAACTTATACTGTCCGATACTATTTTTGACTTTCTTACCTTAATTCCTCTTTTCTGTGAGTTAGTTCATGATAGATTTGAAAAACAATACACGTTAAATTACATTGTTATGAATAGCCCCATCTCGAGAAAAAGTGTCACAACTCAACAAAGGAAATTTTGCAGAAGAGACAAAAAAGTGAAAATGGTTAAGAATATTTTGTTTCTCAATTAAAAATTTGTTGAATTTCGTCATATCTTTATTAACCCACTGAGGGGTTCACACGCAACCTGCAGTGTTCTCTGCATGACTTCTAACTAGTTTTTGTCTACTTGATGTATAGAATCTTTCTAACGGGTTCTATTCTAACGACAGAACCGATGGAATCTGTACAAAGGATTCTATTCTAAGGAAAGGACCAATAAAATCTTCCCAATGGATCCTATTCTAAGGAAAGGGTGGAACGGAATCCGATGGAATATTTCCAAAGGATTCTATCCTAAGGAAAGGATAGATAGAACCTATCCAAAGGATTTTATCCTTCGAAAAGGCCACTAGAATCTTTCCAACTTTTCTATTCTAACGACAGAACCGATGGAATCTGTACAAAGGATTCTATTCTAAGAAAAGGACCGAAAAAATTTTTCCAAAAGATTCTATTCTAAGGAAAGGACAAACGGAATTTATCTAAAGGTTGAAAGAATCCGTCAATATATGTGTAGTGGAGTAAAAGCAAAACAACCTTTCTCGGAAATCTCGTGACGCTCAGGGGTTAAAAATTTGCAACATACGTCTTGATCTGATTTCTACAAGTTTGAGTTCAAAAGTTGTTACTTAAAAAAGATCAGATTACTAATTCCATTTTGAGATGTGTAATTTTACTCGGGAAGATACAAAATTTATGCTATAATAACAGAGCTCAAAAGTCACAGGCGTGGCTAGGGTAGACAATCGTGCGAGATTATATCTTTTGTGGTGTGTGGTGTTCCACACGTTGAAAAATCAGTAAGTATGGCTGTAGAGAAATATCCAGAGCAACCAACTTTATTCTTATCCATCACGGCAAATTTAAAGAGAGTTGGAACAGAATTGGTTACACCAGACAGAGTCGGGCGGCAGTCCAATCTGAATAAGTTTCAAGTGATCATCAGTTTAAGAGATACAAAATTTGTCATAAGAGATCAAGTCACAGGCGCGTATAGACAGTCCTGCGAGATTGTATATATTGTGGTGTGGGGTTTCACATGTTGAAAATATTCAGTATTTATGAAGGTAGAGAAATATATAGAGTAACCAACTTTATTCTTATCCATCACAGCAAATTTAAGGAGAATTGAAATATAATTGCTTTTACTAGAGTCGGACATCAGTCCGATTTAAATAAGTTTCAAGTGATTATTAGTGTAAGGGATACAAAATTTATATCGTAATAACAGAGATCAAAAGTCAAAAGCGTGGTATAGAGTCATGTGAGATAATATTCATTGTGGTATGTGGGGTTTCACATGTTGAAAATTCATTAGATATGGAGGTAGAGAAGTATCCAGAGTAACCAAAATTATTCTTACCATCACGGCAAATTTAAGGAGAGTTGGAACAGAATTTATTGCACCAGATAGTCGAACAGCAGTTCGATCTGAATAAGTTTCAAGTGATAATCAGTGTACGGGATGCAAAATGTATGTCATAATAACAGAGATCGCTCGTGGTAAGAATGGTACAAACACTCGTGTGAGATTGTACCCATTATGGTGTGTAGTCTTACATGTTGAAAATTCAATAGCTGAGGAGGGGGTATTTCAATTAACGTCACACTGGAGCAACACAATGGGCTATTGGTGACGGTCCGGGATCAATCCCAAAGGGAAAGATCCGAGGACAACACCACGTAATTTTGAACCACGGTCAGATGACGAGGCAACACCTGAGCTGGCACCCCACTCTCCAAACTTATAGCTGAGGAGGTAAATATCCGGGATAACCAACTTTATTGTGTGTGTGTTATCCATCACAACAAATTTAAGGAGAATTGGAACAGAATTGGTTACAAAAGAGAGTATCGGACAACAGTCCGATCTGAAAAGAGTTTAAGTATCATTAGGGTAGGGGTATTCCGTTCTGTATGAGGTGTGACTTTGCTCTCTCTGCGATCTTTCTTCAAGGGCTTGGTAGAGGTGTAGTCATAGAGGAAATATGAAAGCAGAGTGAGCAATGCTAACCTTTTTATGTGCCCGGGATCATGTAACCAAAACTAATAGTAACGTGACTCTTAGACCACTTTCGTCTGCGGCTGGAAATGAAGATTCATCATCTATCTGATTGGTTCACGGGATGATAGAAAACGCCCATCCATTGATTCATCATCTGATTGGTCTACGCTACGCAAAGAAATTTGGCGATTTCACCATTTTTGTCGCCACTCTACAGAAATGTGCATTCACACATCTACACTGCCATGAGATGTTATATCACCAAAGAGGTGATAAGATGCCAAATCGGCCAACCAGGTCACTTTTTCACAGAACAGTCACGTGATTACTAGTAGACATGTTGGTCACACTTTTTGAAGCTCCTCTCAATAGCAATGCTCAGTATACTTATATTTCACATGTATGAGTGTAGTTAATGCTTTATCTCCAGAGCAACATGAATTTGGAGAAAGATTATTGGATTAGATGGAAGATTAAGACAGTTGCTTGACAGAAAAGGCGAGGTTTCTATTAGGCTCGCACGTGCATCTCTAGTGTTGCGGTGGAATTCCAGGGAATCGCAAACGGAAGAAATAAATATCGCGAGTGCGTGTAAACGAGTCTGTTTTATGCCATGATTAGTGAGGGTTAGTTGGGTGAGAAAGCTTAGAAGGTTAAATTGAAATGCAATAGACAGGCATTGGGATACGAAGCATGTGACTGAAACTATGACAGAAAATAAAATGGCAGTGAAATGGGGGTTCAGAAACAAGGATTAGTGAAAAGAAAGACTATTCTGGGCAAATTAAGGTACTTATTTGTTGTGAATATAAAATATTAAGGGTTAAATTTATAACGGTTCATGTATATATCAAAGCGTCTATATATTATCACATGTGTGTTACGCATTTCAACAGTCCACTTTTCTTTTCAATTTAATTACCTACCACTACTGATACAATCTTGTTAACAGCATACCCAAAGTATGAAAAAGACTATACAGGTGAAATTGGAATTTTTAATAATACTTGATTCATAGTTCAAAATCAGGCTTTAATGAAAATCTATTATTCCTTAAACTATTTACAATGTACACATCATAAGAACATTTTAAGGATTAAAAATCTTATTGCTTACGCTTCAGAAACACATTCAAATCTCTTGAAAGGAACTTCATGAAATGTGGCGAAAGCATTGTTCAAAACAATGTAAAATGACACTAGAGTCTATTGATGGTATATTCACTGTTTTTACAATCTCTCTTTAATTCCATAGCTAAAAATCACAATATTTTCCTTAATCTAAATTAAAGTTGTGAAAAAATTGATGTTTTTAATCTTTTAATTTCAACTCTTTACAGTACACTTAGCGAATTATTTCCTTACATGCTGTAATAGATGTTTTAATAAACACACACGTTTCAGAATAAGTAAAAATATAACTATAACTAAATGAAACACTCTTAATAAGTAACATCTCTTAACTTCTGTTAGCATATGTAAACTACTTACATTACTTTCACTTGCAATCCAGAATTGAAGTTCTTTCTGAATAAAATATTACTTACGTTGCGAAATAAATCAGTTATAAATATTCACACCCAACATTAGATGCTGATGCTAATCTTCTCTAAAATATCTTCCTCAATACCACTTACATCATACATATTATACATATTCACTTACCGAGAGCAATGCTGTACAAGAAAGTCTCTTTTTAGAGCTATTTTGTTTGAGAGTACTTAGTAACACACACAAAATATTCTAAAGAGTACTTTACGAATTTCCAGTACTCAAAAGACTAAAAACCAATGGCTTCTTAATCAACATTGCAGATTCTTAAGTCTTAATGCTATTCGATGATTCGTATAGTTTAATGAATGGAGACGGAGACAATTTCAAAATTTTAAAATTTGATAACTTATTGATAACTTAAATTTGATTTTTTACAATGCTGAAAGACATTATTGACTTTAAAAATCTTTCATCATTTTGTATTTATAAATCTCTTCATTTGGAAGTACACACAAAATTGGAAGACATTCCACTCTTATTTACACTGCTGAGGCATTACAGTCATTCTCTCGTACATTTCAAGTCATGTCTGGTTTTTCTACAAACTTTATCCTTCAGTAAAATCAGAAAAGTGTTTAATATTTGGCATGAAAGTCGTATCACCTCGGACAGAGGGACAGTCCTATCATCTGAGCCAAGGATGTAGGAGAGCCAGTAAGGTTGAAGTAGAGCTGATCTTGGCATTTTACCATAATTTCCAGAAACTGTTGGCAAAAGGAAGCATTGGCCTTTGCTGAAGGTAAACCGACAAGAGGTCCTATTTAATCCCGAGGACAACACCTCGTAATTTTTAATCCTGGTCAGATGACGAGGTCATCACCTGAATGGAGAGGGTGAAACCATAGAGGAAATATAAAAGTAGAGTGAGCAATGGTAATCTTTTTATGTGCATGTGACCAAAACTAGTAGTAACGTGACCGCCAGACTTGTTTCGTCTGCTTAGTGGAACCCAACATTCATCATTTGATTGCTCCACGGAACGGAGAAGACGACCATCAAGAAGACGATTCATCATCTGATTGGTCCATTGATTAATCATCTGACAGTCGGAAACTTTGGCAATTTCACCACTTTTGTCGCCACTCTATGGAAATGCGTTTTCTCCCCCGTATTACCCTGTCATAAGATGTTATATCGCCAAACGAGGCGATAAGGTGCTAAATCGGCCAGTCAAGTCAATTTTTCACAGACGTGATTATTAGTCGACATGTTGGTCACTTTTTGAAGTTCCTCTCAATAGCAATGCTCAGTCTACTTATATTTCACGACTATGGGTGAGACTAAGATATAATTCTGTGAACGTATTGATAACTTAATATTGTGTTTTTACAATTTTGAGACATAATTGACTTTTAAATATTTTGTCGTCCCGTATTGATAGATCTGTTCATTTGGAAGTACACGTGAAATTGGAAGACATTCCACTCTTATTTACACTGCTGAGACATTACAGTCATTCTCTCGTACATTTCAAGTCATGCCTGGTTTTCTACAAACTTTATTCTTCAGTAAAACCGGAAAAGTGCCTAATATTTGGCATAGAAGTCATGTCACCTCGGACAGAGGGACAGTCCCGTCATCTGAGCCGAGGATGGTATACAGTAAGGTTGAAGTAGAGCTGATCCTGGCATTTTACCATAAGCTCCAGAAACTATTGGCGAAAAGAAAGCATTGGCCATTGCTGACGGCAAGCCAGCAAGAGGTCCTCCATGCTGTAGCTGTAATGGAGAAGGAAGAGTTGGATAGGGTCTAGAAGCCATACGCAACTTTTCGATTTCGGCTTCCTTCAATCGCTTCTCCTTGGCCCTCCTATTTTGGAACCAGATTTTGACTTGAGTTTCTGTGAGACTTAAAGACGATGAAAACTCTGCCCTCTCTGCAATTGAGAGGTACTGCTTCGACCGGAATTTCCTTTCCAGAGCTAAGAGCTGCTGAGTTGTGAAGGGAGTCCTTGGTTTCCTATTGCTTTTGTGCCTTCGCAGGTGGCAAGTCAAAGGGGCTGGTTTGGGTGATGTGCCGTCGGAACCTAGGAAAAAGACAATAGTTTGAGAAATATATACTACCTTCGCATGTCAACTAATGAACTAGTAGGCAAACTGCCCTGCCAGTCTAATAGGCAGTGTCTCTAAATTCTGTCTTTAGGGTTAACGATTGTTGAAATGAAGAGTATAAAAGTATCTGATACCTCAAAGCACTTGCAGAGTACACTCAAAGCACTTGCATTCAAAGCACTTGTAGAGTACACTCAAAGCACTTGTAGAGTACACTCAAAGCACTGGTAGAGTACACTCAAAACACTGGTAGAGTACACTCAAAGTACTTGCATTCAAAGCACTTGTAGAGTACACTCAAAGTATTGGTAGAGTACACTCAAAGAACTTGTAGAATACACTCAAGCAACAGCTGGTCGAGTCATACTGTTATCTAATATTTTTATGTATCAGATACTTTTATATAACATGTAACTACGAATTATACGATGATATACGAAACAACAATATATAACAACGCAAGAAATAAACTTGGAGTTAGTGGTCTGATGGCCTAACAGTCAAAGGCAGTATTGGGCAGCAACTTGGAGATACTGCCTTATCCAGAAGCATTACAGTATTATATTTATTAACTGTATCATATATATATAAATTATTATTTATTAACTGTACCATACACAAATTCCATTATTCTATTTCTTCCCATCTGAATCGTTTAAGATGTAAGGAGGCATCACTATCACTTCCTTCTTGAATTAAGCGCGATAATAGTATAAAGTGGGTAGATAGATGAACTTACGTCGCACTGAAGCAACACAACGGGCTATTGGCGACAGTCTCTGATAAATCCCGAAGGCAAAGATCCGAAGAAAACGTCTCGTTATTTTGAACCACAATCAGATGACGAAACATTTTACAAGGAGAAAATTTTACTGACACTGAAGAGAGAAACACATCAAGGGTAAGTTACAGGAATGGAACCGAAGTAATATAACATTTTAATTCGTTACTCTCTCAAAGAAATGCAGAATGTGATAAAAAAAAACAATGCCATACATTTATATTGCATAAATAAAATTTTCTCAATTGCATTTAATAAAGAATATTCAACAATACTTCAATACGTAGACTCATTTATTATTCTTGCAACTTTGAAGTTATAATGTCTATTTCATTAATTTCAATGATTTTAAATTTTCTATTTAAATATATATAGCAAACAATAATTCTAAAACTAATCTGAATTCAGATCAAGAATCCAAATATGTATGTAACATTCTTAGATCTTTGTGAGCATAAAATAAAATTTATATAATAAAATGTGTTCTTGTATTTTTGAAGGGATAGGTTAGAAACATTTTAGATAGTTCCAAAGACATTCACTGAAAACTTAAAGTTTGTAAGACAAATATAACTTTTGTTCCTAATCAATAAGACGAATTAAATGAACTTCTACTTGTCCTTTTTAATCATACATTTCCTAGAGCACAATCGTGCATAAACAAAGGAGCGTATCAAGTGCGAAAAGGCGTACATGAAGTAAAGTTTTATCTAAAATAAATTCTATTCGTTATTTACCAATTTCAATTAAATACCTATGTACATTTTTTGGTAATAGTGACATATAAATAGTATGGGATGTTTAATGTTTCCAATAATCTTTATTTGTGAATCATCCGGGATCAAATCCGGGTTTGATCCCGGACCGTCGCCAATAGCCCGTTGTGTTGCTCCAGTGCGATGTTAATTAAAATACTTACCTACCTATTTGTATATCATTAAAATAAAATGACATAATTAAAACGTTAAGGTATCCGACTACCTTCGGAAAGGATTTTTTGAAATAATTTGAAATTTGACTTTTTTTGTGCATTATATTATAGAATATGGTTAAAAACTTAGAGAATAACATATAAAAAAATTAATTAATAATTTTTTAAAATTTAAACCCCAAAAAGGGGTGAAAAATAGACAAAAACTAGCACCACCGCAAAACATGATAACTTAAATTTAAATTAAGATATTCTTATTTTGTAAATTTTATTTTGAAGATTGAAACCTCCTTTAGGGAATGTACCTCTCACATCATTGTAAACCAGTTCTTTTAAAAACTGGAGAGGTTCAAGTACAACCAAGAAGAAAATCTTCCATAAATTATAGCAACGCATAACTTTTATAATTAAAAATAAAAAACTAATTAATGCACAATTACAGAAGTGGTTCATTCCCTTTATAAACTCTTTGAAAGTATTCCTACCAAATTTCATAACATTTGAAGCATAACTTTTTGAGTTTTCATGTTTTGCGTAAAAGCAAAATTCTAAAATGTCAATTTCAAGAAAAAGCTAAAAACAAAATTCAATAATGAATCTTACCTTTAAGTGGAAAATGTAGCTCTAAAATGATCCTGATTTATAAAGATCACCTTCTATAGAAGTTAAATCAACTACTTTTTTATCCTAATTGCCCTCAAAACCTTCCTGCGCTTCTTTGAAACGGGTGTTGTATGGCGCTTGGAATCACTGATTCTAATGCGATCCAAACTTTGGTAACCTTTTAATGTGAAGTAACCAAGATTTTTAATGTTCATCTTGCTTAAAACATTGGTGCAACCCTCAAATCCATCATTATATTGTATTACTGCATCATAAGCCCCTAATTTTACAGTTTTTAGGCTGACGAAAACCTCCTTCGGAACTCTCTGCCAAATAACACCATTGAAACTTTCATTGGCATTTTGAGTTTTGCCATGCAGACACTTTTTCAAAAGTTCTCTGGTGCAAAGCTCTAAATACACTGGTTTGACTACATTTAAAATATTGTTGGGCAAACCAGAATGCTTGAGCTTTTCTGGTTCTTTCCCTTCGCTTACAGCTCGCTGGTAATAGCACCAACTGTCTACACCAATAGGGCACTGGCCATGCATCGGTTTCTTTGGTGATGAAGCACAATGAAACAAAGCTGCAATTACATTTCGCTGCATCATTTGTAAGTTGCCCACGTTAGAGCGAATCGCAATGCCATAATAATTTTGTAGTCTGTCGATAAAGACATCTGATAACTTGCCTTTACCAGACAGACCTTTGGTTTTGCTTTTCAATTTTCGCAGACGTGTACCCACCCGTTTTTGAATGTGCCCAATGCATTCCAGTTTTGAAACACTTTTTTCGCCATATGTGTTTTGGACGCACAAATAGCCTTTAGAATCCCCATCACCGTAGTATTTCGTGTACTTCAGCTTCCGAGTGCTCACTGACCTCTTGAAAATTCCTCGAAATAAAACGACTTAATTGAAAAAATTAAATACAAGCATTACTTTCGCTTGATAAACGTTAATTAAATCATAGTAGCGGTTATTGAAATTCTCCTTTGAATGCTTTTCTAGCATCAATTAACAGTTAAAGTCATACAATACTATAAATGGTATGTATAACGTTAAGTTAATGAGTCTAGCAACATATTATAAATAGTATATGACGTTTTATGTTTCTCATTATCTACATTTGTATATCATTGAAATAAAGCAACATAACAAAAACGTAAATACAAGCATTAGTTTCGCATGACAAACGTTAAGTGAATCATACAAGCTATCATTCAAATCCCTTTGATTACTCTTCTAGCATCAATTAGCAGTTAGTCTTATAATATTAATAAATAGTATATGACATTAATAAGTTTAGTAATATGTTAAAATCAGTATATGGCGTTAAGTTAATGAGTCTTGTAATATTTCGTTAACAGCATGACGTTTTATGTTTCTAATTATCTACTTTGTACATAGAAATAAAAAAAGTAACTAAATACAAGCATTAGTTTCTCTTGACAAACGTTAAGTAAATCGTAGAAGCGGTCATTGAAATCCTCCTTTGAATACTTTTCCAGCATCAGTTAGCGGCTAAAGTCTTAAAATTTATTACCACTCCGTTTTGCATAAAACCCATAATTGAGTCTCGACTTGGCATAAAAACCTACTCAGTCGGCTACGAAAGCAAGAAAAAGTATCAGCTCTTTTCAGGAATCTAACACAATTATAATCCTTTCTAAGTACTTGACTTTTGACCAATGCTCAACTGTGAATCATAATTAATTTGGAGCCTTTATCCTAGGGGTGGGGTTGTCTACTCTCACGCTCAAAGCTCGAAAAAAATGGCACAATATTTTCCACTTTCCAGACTAGGCTGACTTTTTACCGCCCCTTCCAAAGCCAGCAGGCTCCTCATTCACTACGAACAGAAGCACTAATCTCCTTCCAATAACTATCCCACAGTTGGTTGTCTCATTTAAAGCAAATTGATTGCTTCCACCACCTCACTACCCACCCTACAGTAGTTCCAACGTCTCGATTCCTTACTGGTCAGTTCGCGGTGATTCCGTCTGACTCATTTCTTCATCCTGAACCAGATGGGATCTTGGCACGTGATATTGTCCGGAAAGCTTTAGATGGTCCCCTCACGCTACAGGCCCAGGCTAGTGTGGCATTCTGTCATTATTTTGCACGGTTTTTAAGTAAATTATTGCGAGTAATTTCAACATTCTTTTTGGTTCTTACCCTTACAGCGTGATGAAAGAGAACGAGACAATTGCAGCCGCTCAAACCGGCGCTGATTTAAGGATGGTGTTTTTCCTATCCCATTCTGTCGTAAATTATATCCAATCCAGATGTCGGTACGGCTGCGGATTTTTTCATCTCCTCTGAACCATGGAAGGCAGAAGTTAATGGGCAAGAAAACAAACAATAATGGGAATAATACATGCAGGTTGAGAACGGGGAATTATGTCTTTATTCTGACACCTTCGTATTGGAAACGCATGGATGACTTTCCTGCCCGCAGTAGCAGTCAAAAAATTCAACTTGAGCGACTAAGTGGTTTTGCAGTTTTCGTTTTATCGCAAATATTGGGACAAGTGGCAATTTTCATATCGGTATGGCAGATGAAATTTACAGATGTTTGTTCTATCAACAGCGCTGTAGCATTTGACACTTTCCCAATTCGTTCCAACTGTTATTGGAGGAAATTGTTTGAAACCGTCACCTGTCATTTGAGAAATTCGGTACCTTTTTGTCACATAGCTAAACGTGGTGCTCTGTTCAACGCTACAAGGAATCTGAGGTCAAACGTTTTTGCTTGGTGGATGAGATAGTATCTGCTTTCGATGGGGTTTTGAGTGAATTTAACATCATCAAGGCGATTTAACCCTCCTGGTGGTTTATCTTCGTGTCGAAAACTGCCCTGTAGTGGCCAGCCTCTGGTGCAAAAACCTGTTCCAAACTATCAACCAGTTCTTGGGGCGTAGTTGAATCAACGTCGCACTGGAGCAACACAATGGGCTATTGGGGACGGTCCGGGATCAATCCCGAAGGGAAAGATCCGTGGACAACATTAAAACCATTTTAAATCCCGCTCAGATAACGATTTAACACCAGAGCTGGCACCCCACTCCCCAAACTTCTTCACCACGCCAACGTGAGGATATTTGAGACCACGACAGATTAACGTGCACATACACGACAGTCTTTGGTTGGATCAAATTTTGAACTCGCAACCCTCCTGTTGCTAATCCGCTACTCTCCCAAACGGGTTACCGCGGCCCACCAGTTCTGGGTAATGGGCAATTTCTTTTTTCTAGTTGGATCTTCATTCGCATTGGAGTAAAAGGGAAGTTTTGCCTCTACGAGGTATCTCGTTATTAGCAAAATCGACCGGATCTTGAACGAGATCTCTCGCCGAAGGTTGGTGGGTTAATCGAATATATGATGATTCAAAAGCAGAATGCTATCAATTCGGGCTATGCAGCAAGAAGTTGAGACATTTTAAAGATTTGATTTTGTTTCACTTAGGCTGTAATCTTTAAAGGGGTATTCTTTTAAATGTTCGACCAATGACCCTTCGGCAATACTAGTGGTGAACTAGTGACCATTTGTGAAGCTCCTAACAGGGACAATCAACACCATCCATGTGCTTACATGGATGGTGTTGGGATTCTAACTCGGGGAAATACCCATACCATTAAATAACAAGGATGGTATGGGTTAGAATCCCATACCATCCATATGCGTACTTGGATGGTATGGGATTCTAACTCGGAACTACTGGGTTGCAGACAAACGCTATGACCACTATATCAGGTAGACGGCTCAAACAGGTATTGTAATAGGTAATATAATTCTGGCTAATCAAAAGATTCCAAGTTCAGTTTTTAACCCTCCAAGTGGTTTAGACGAGATATCTCGTCCAAGATCAGGTCAATTTTACTAATGGCAAGGTATCTCGTCTAGACAAAGCTGCCCGATTACTCCAAGGTGAAATGAAGATCCAAGTAGACAAAAAAAATTGTTCCTTGCCTAGAACTGGGGACAGTTTGGAACAGGTTTTTGCATCAGAGGTTGGTTACTACAGGGCAGTTTTCGACGTTAGAATAAACCACCAGGAGGATTAAGGCCAACGGTTGTTAAAATGCTGTTCAACCCTTCAAGCAGTTTCTACGAGATATCTCGTCCATTAAGATCTGCAATTTCGATACTCCTTTTGAAAAACAACAAAGAAATTACATAAATTGCAACTAAAATTCAAAGTGTGGTGCTAATGATGAGGTATCTCGTCATCAAAATATAGCCGATTTTTTTATGATGACGAGATCAAGATCTGGTCAGTTTTGCTAAAGACGAGAATCCTTGTCGAGACAACCACCAGGAGGGTTAAGGCGTTACTAAGGTTTAAAAACAAGCAATATATTATAGGTTTTGGAGATGGGTGGTAATTACCAATACCGAAACAAATTACAGGTTTTCTTAGCTATGATATTTTAATATTCTTTTAGCTTTATTTTTAAGACTTCAGGGACCAACTTATACGACGACCTTAGTTGTAACTGCTGTCCTATACCAGTACTGGTATGCTTTTTAATATCCAATTGTGTCTCTCCGCTCAATAGGACTCCTGGTTTAATACATTATTCTGGTATCTTCTGTTGGATGTAAAAACTGATTGCTTCTCAATTTCAAACGCATTTTTGGGTAACAGATTTTGTAAAATTTTTGTAAAACAGATCTCACTCAGTTAACTACTGGTTGAGTGATCACACTGTGATCTTGTGCTAAGAATTAGATGCTTATGTAACAAATACATGTAACAAAAATTTTAAAAATCTTGGAGACAGTGCTTTTTTGACTGCAATACATAACTAGTTTATACAGTCCTGTATGCAAACAAACTACAACGTTAAATTGTAGCCTATATACATAAATCAAAATAATTTGTTTGGTTAATTTCTAGGTTATATTAAATTATATTAAACACATTTTTAAATAGTAATTATAAATGCACCCGATTCTAGACTCTTTTTGAATTATTATTTTAAGGAAGAACAATGTTGATTTTTTCATGTCCATCTGCAAGTTTCAATGTAATAGCTTTTACATTTTAGACTCGACTCAGAATTCTCATAATTGAGTTATATTTATTTGATTGTTTGAGTCCTTTGAATTTTAGTTGCAATTTATGTAATTTCCTTGTTATTTTTCAAAAGGAGTATCGAAATTGCATGCGATGAATTTACATTCCTTAGCTGATACGCAAATATGACTTTAGGGAGAGTATGCGTTATAATATCATCTTTTTTTTTATCTTAGAAGGTCAATGTAATACAAAAGCAACTATCACTAATTTAACCATTCTGTGAAGTCATAAGAGAAGATGCATAAAACGTTTTTCTGAAAACTTATTTTTTCCGAGAAAAACACAAGATAAAAAATATATCTGAAATGTCGCCCCTCTAGACTTTGGCACCAGGGGCCACTGACCCTGCCTCCCCTATGCTACGCCTCTGACTTCAAAGCACAATACAACTACCTACTATACCCCTCGGGCGGCACAAAATAGCGGAAAACGACAAATTAACCTCCATGACAATCATCAAATCCTGACGAGTTACGTTGAGAGTTGCTCTGACGTGATTAATTCAGAATAACTGTAAATCGTATCAAATTATTACGTATTGCTTCAAATCTAAGACATTGCTTAACCGTCTTGGTTGTCTTGACGAGATATCTCGTCATTATCAAAGCCATTACCAGATCTTGATAGAGATATCTCGTCATTAGAAGAAAACTAATCAGATATTGATCTCATGATCATAAAAAAATCAACACTACCTTGATGACAATATATCTTGCATTAGCAAGATTGGTCAAATTTTGATGGATGAGATATCTCGTCGAAATCACTTGGAAGATTAAAAGAACTCTGGCGTAGATCGCATATATTTTATTCTTATAAAATAATATAAAGCATGTTTTTAAACTACATTTTGAAAGATAAGAATTTCTCGTGTAATAAAAAATGACCGTTGAGCGACAAATTAAATCGTCTTAGAATTTAACTGTTGTTAGTAGTAGTTAGGTAGTTCCTTGATTTACGTCGCATTGGATAATACAACGGGCTATTGGCGACGGTCCGGGATTCTACATTAAAATATTATGCTACATTTATTGTTTGCACGTTAAACAATTTAAAGGGACACAATGAAAAATTATTTTTGGTTTCCTTTTGCAACAAAATGTTTTAGTGTACCATATTCCAATATATGAAATGTCCATCTTAAAACAAAAAAAAAATCATTTTTACATAAACAATAATTAAAAAATTTTTAATTTTAAAATTTCGACTCCTTCAATTTTTTTTTCAAGTAATTTTTTGAAGTGTTGCCCAAAATTTTGTGCATGGATCTCCATGTACTATTGTAATTTATTTTGTCACAAATATTTTTATTAGTTATTGAAAAGCAATAAAAATAGAGTCATAAGTCTCTAATTTTTATCATTTTTATAAAACTACACATATTTATTTAAAAATAACTATTCTAAACCCTTATTCCATGCACAAAGTATTAAATACATCATAAAAACAAACGCAAAAAGTTTCAAATCTTCATATTAATAGCAAAATAGCCTAAGCATTTTAAATACATTGTAGCCATGAAAAACAGAAAACTGAGAACAAGTACTTTGTAGTTTAAAAGTTTGTCGGTTATACTCCTGACATTGAATGGAAAATCTTTAATAACTCACTAAATAATGTAGGTTAGAAATTTAGAGCTAAGAAATTTTGCACACATATTCCTTAACGCCGTATAATTAATATAAGACAATAAAAATCGATATGCTAAGTCATTTTAAGGGTACTATATTCCCTTAATATTTGTTTAATTACCATAATCTGCAAGGATACCATGAGTTGGAATATGTGGACTCGAAGTGCAAGAATTGCAATTCATACAACTGTAGACATTTCGTTTCTTGATATTCAAAACCGTTCAATTTAAGACATGTTTAACTTAAAATGTAGCTTCTCCAGATTGTTTTGCGGGGCTTCGGTAGCCCAGTTGGAAAAGTAACTGATTCGTAATCGGAGGGTTGCGAGTTCGAAACTAGGTCCAACCAAAGACCGCCGTGTACGCGGGGGCTGGTGCACGTTAAATCTGTCGTGTCCTCAAATATCCTCACGTTGGCGTGGTGTGCAAGTTTGGAGAGTGGGGTGTCAGTTCAGGTGTTGACCTCGTAATCTGACCGTGGTTCAAAATTACGTGGGCGGTCCAGGATCGTTCCCTTCGGGATGGATCCCGGACTGTCGCCAATAGCCCTTTGTATTGCTCCAATGTGACGTTAATTGACTACCTACCTATCTAATAGATTGTTTTGGAAAAGAAGGGGGTAGCTTTTTAAAATATTGTGTTTTTTCTTCTTTATTGAATTTTGCATATATTTTTAAAATCGATAAAAAGAAGGGTAAGAATGAAATTATATGCTCTTACTCACAATTCACATTGCAAACAAGAACACGGTCCTTCATATGCCCTTATCCCCTGTGCGACCCCATTGGAAAGTACTTTTTGAAATTATATCAGTGGTAAATTTAAACATTTAACAGTAAAAATATTAACCCTCCAAGTGATTTCGACGAGATATCTCGTCCATCAAGATCTGATCAATTTTGCTCATGACGCGATGCTCGTCATCAATATATTGCCGATATTTTTGTGATGACAAGATCACGATCTGGTCAGTTTTCTTCTAATGACGAGATATCTCGCCCAACATCTGGTAAGTTTTGTTAATGACGAGATACCTCGTCAATCACCAGGAAGGTTAAAGAAGGTACGGTAGAGTGTGGTAAAAATACAAATTTAAAAAAACTATTGGGACATAGTAGTAATCGGAGTTCAATGTGATCTTTGAAGATATGAGTGCGCACTTGCCCTATATCTCGCTCTAATTTCTTTAAATAAATTAAATCTATGCACCGTTATTAACCCTCCTGGTGGTTGTTTCTTCGGGGTATCTCGTCATTAGCAAACCTGATCAGATCTTGATGGATGAGGTATTATGTCATTAGAAAAAAACTGACCAGATCTTGATCTCGTCACCATAAAAAGTAATCGGCAATATCCGATGAGACGAGGTATCTCATCTTTAGCAAATTTGCTCAGATCTTGATGGACGAGATATCTCATCGAAACCATTTGGAGGGTTAAAGCAGGTAATCGACGCTTTAATAAAATCATTAGGTAATTTGAAATATGCTATAGTCGGATATTTAACTCTAGGAATTACTATAAATTTAAGAAAATAAAACAGATGACAACATTTACTTCTGATATCAGTCGGTTTTGCGTATGTACAGTATGAAAAACATTTACTACAGTGATTCCTTTTCCGTGCATATACACAGTGTGTCAAATAAGTTTTAAGACTCGTCCCAGAGCGCTGGTTGTAATGGCGCTGTGAGTGTAAATGCGCATGCGTCATAACGTCCATCGTCTGGTGACACACTGCCAACAAGTTGTGCGCATTTCGTTAAGTATCTGAGAGAAGGCGAGCGTTCATTGCAGAAGGGAATTTTTTTCATGTTGATTTTTTAAGATAGAGCAAAGAGCTGTAATTAAATTTAACGCAAAACTTGGTAAAAGTGCTTCGGAAACATACCAACTCATGAAACAAGTTTACAGTGACTGTTGTTTAAGTAGATCAAATGTTTTTGTGTGGCACAAAACTTTTTTGGACGGAAGAGATACGGTAGAAGATCATCAGCATAGTGGAAGACCATTTTCATCTAGAACACCTGAAGTTCTTGAAAAAGTACGAAATTTCGTAACAAACGATCGCTGTGCGTCACTGAGAATGATGGAAGACTCTTTAAATATCAACAAAGAAACAATTCGAACCATCCTGATTGAAGATTTGGGCAAAACAAAAGTGTGTGCTGAATTTGTTCCACACACTTTAACCCCTGAACAAAAAGCAATGAGAAGTGCACATTGCAGAGACATCATTTCAGCCGCTGAAAACGATCCAAACTTCTTGAAGTCCATTGTTACAGGTGATGAAACCTGGTGTTTCCAATATGATCCTGAAACAAAGCGACAAAGTGCGGAATGGAAGTCACCAAATTCACCGCAAGCCAAAAAACCAAGAAAAGTTCCATCCAAAATCAAAACAATGCTCATTACATTCTTCGATAGTAAAGGTATTATCCACAAAGAATTTGTTCCAACTGGACAAACAATTACAGGTCAAAACTACTTAGCTGTTTAAAGCGTTTGATGGCCAGAATTCGTCGCATTCGTCCAGACTATAGGACTGAAAGCAGTTGGTGTTTGTTACACGACAATGCACCCAGTCACACCTCCCTTATTGTTCGTCTATTTTTGGCAAAAAATAATGTCTGTGTGTTGAACCATCCACCGTATTCACCTGATTTAGCACCCTGTGACTACTCCTTATTCCCAAAACTTAAAATGAAGTTAAAAGGGTGTTATTTTGAGGATATTTCGACCATACAAGAAGCTCCGACGCGTGCTTTGCAGTTTGCAGGCCATTCCACAAAGTGATTTACAACAGGCGTTCGATTTATTAATAAATCGCTGTAAAATGTGCATTGAAGCCGGAGGGTCCTATTTTGAATAAAAAACCAAAACAGGTATTAATTTCTTGTTTCCATTTCTTTTTACAGACCCAGTCTTAAAACTTATTTGACGCACTGTGTATTTCGGCATTTTCTCCTTTTGAGAAGTAGTCATGTAAGCTTATTTCTTTCATGATAAAGTATATTTTCAGCTTTCTTGTTTAATAGGAAAGAAATTGCAGTAAATTTGGAAAAAATTGGGACTATTTGACTACTTTTTACTGAAAAGTTTTCAGATAAAAGATTCTTAATAACTTTGGAGAAAAAGCAACTAGTTTTAACTGAAAATCATTCAGATTAAAGATTCTAAATAACATTGGACAAAAAGGAACTAAATATACTAAAAAGTATCCAAATAAGCAATTCAGAGTAACTGGACAAAAGGCAACTAATTTTTATCAAAAAATATTCAGACAAAAGATTGTAATTATGAACAATTAGAGAATGCTTAAATTTATGTTGGATTCTTGGGAATTTTTTGTATTACAGCGCTGTTTTATTGGTTTTAGAAAGTATATTATCCGGATTATAACTGTATGGGGAATAACTTTAAAGGGGTTACGTTATAAATCTGCAAGACAACGCCAAGCATATTCTTCTATAAGGACAGAGCAAAAACAGAAATTGACCCGCAGTCATGATTGGAGCCCGACGTGACCAATCACCTTTAATTTGAATAAAAATAAATATACAACTCAAAAAGGAAACTAAGAAGTTCCATTGAGCAGCTGATTGGAGTTGCGGAAACGCTTTTCTTTTTAAAGTCGAAAAGTAAATTAGAATCTATTTATTGTAAATTCCTTTTTATGCACCGTCATAACATATTTTAGTGCAATTTATTGGTTTCAAAGAGTATACTATACGAATTCTACTGTATGGGGAATAACTTTAAAGGTTACTTAATAAATCTGCAAGACAACGACAAGTATATTCTTCTATAAGGACAGATCAGAAACAGAAATTGAACCGCAATCATGATTCGAACCCGAAGCGACTAATCAGCCTTTAATTTAAATAACAGTATAACAAGTATACAGCTCAATAACAAGTATACAGCTCAAAAAGAAACTAAGTTCCATTTAACAGGAATCAGCGTTGCGAAAACGCTTTTCTTTTTTTTTTGTTTTTTCTCACTTAGGTTCTATCACCGTTATAAAATATTCTGGTGCCATTTATTGGTTTTAACCCTCCAAGTGGTTTCGACGAGATATCTCGTCCATCAAGATCTGACCCATTTTTCTAATGACGAGATATCTCGGCATCACGATTTTGCCAATATTTCGATGATGACGAGATCAAGATCTGGTCAGTTTTTATAATTACGCGATATTTCGTTCATCAAGATGTGGTCAGTTTTCTTCTTATGACGAGACACTTCGTCGAGAAAACCACCAGGAGGTTTAAAGAGCATATCCTGATTCTACTGTGTGTGGAATAACTTTAGGGTTACGTTATAAATCTGCAAGGCAACGCCAAGCATATTCCTTTATAAGGACAGAGCAAAAAGAAATCTCGAACCGAATCATGATTCAAGCCTGACGTGATCCATCAGCTTTTAATTTAAATAACAATAAATATACAGCTTAAAAAGAAACTAAGTTCCATTTAGCACTGATCGGAGTTGCGAAAACGCTTTTCTATTTAAGTTTTAGAAGTATATTGGCATCTATGCATCGCTATAAAATATTTTTGTGCAATTTATTGGTTTTCAAGAACATAGTATCCCGATTCTACCACGTAACTTTAAGGTTACAGTTATAAATCTGCAAGGCAACGCCAGGCATATTCCTTTATAAGGACAGAGCAAAAACAGAAATCGAACCGCAATCATGATTCAAGCCCGACGTGACCAATCAGCCATTAATTTAAATAACAATAAATATACAACGTAAAAAGGAGAAACTAAGTTCCATTTAGCAGCTGATCGGCATTGCGGAAACGCTTTTCTTTTTAAGTTTTAAAAGTAAATTAGCGGTTATGATTGGCGTTTATCATTAATTGGTGCAAAATCCATCGGGGAGATAGTAATCACGTTGAGGTTTTAACGCCTCCTTCGCGGAATGACAAATAAACAAGGAAATGAAAAACTCAAGTACCCGTCGCTAATAGGCACACCAACCGAATCCTCACCACACAGCAACAAAACAGCAAAACTGAAAACGACTTGAGTAATTTGTTGGGAGATTATTAAAAGCAGCGCACTCAAATGAAGTACGCCCTGATTGAACATGAGGCCACACCACTCTGGCGAAACGCTGCGAATTTGGAAAAATTACCCGAGTATTTGGCTAGCATTTTGTTGACAATTCGTTTCGGCATTTGCCTGCGAATTCATTAAAAAAGAACATTTATTACTTCTGCCATCTTCGTTATAGATTTGACAGTATAACGGATTGATCCCTGACACGCAAGGCGATCGAGATTAGGTCTCTTTCTTTCGTCTTTTCTCCGATTCTGGCTCGCCACGCCCATTCCGAAACGGGAAAAAATTTAGGAACGGAAAATTGGTTTTGAGTGGCAAGGAAAGGATCTGGGAAAGTGAGATGGCAGGGGCTGATAAGGGGGCGGGCACCGAGGGGCAGTGGAATGAAATGGGGCCTTCCGTATGCTGTTCCTTCACGCCGTTTCTGCTGTAAATTAATTTTTATCGCTGTCGGATCGGCGACTTCGTGTACGGCTTTATCTCCCCTGGATCAGTTCGTTTCGTTTCTTCGGGAGTTCTGGCGAGGAGAGAAAAAGTCGCTTTATATTCCTCGCAAATGAGAAATGTTTCTGTTTTCCTTTAACCTTTCTCGCGGAAACGGTATAATCCGTGATACTCGGTAATGCGCACTTTATCAAAACTCGTTTCGACGTCTGGTGTGGCGGTGGGAGAAATTCGGAAGCTCCGTGCACGACTGAATGCAGAACATGGCCCACACCGAAATGTCGGGATGGAGGTTTGGCCACGTACGTGAATCCAAGTGAGCATTGGAATGAAAAGTTAGTTGCGACCAATATACAACTACACACATTAACGTAACACCGAAATGTTTGGATGGAGGTTTGGCCACGTACGTGAATCCAAGTGAGCATTGGAATGAAAAGTTAGTTGCGACCAATATACAACTACACACATTAACGTAACACCGAAATGTTTGGATGGAGGTTTGGCCACGTACATGAATCCAAGTGATCATTGGAACGAAAAGTTAGTTGCGACCAATATACAACTACACACATTCGCGTAACACCGAAATGTTGGGATGGAGGTTTGGCCACGTACGTGAATCCAAGTGAGCATTGGAATGAAAAGTTAGTTGCGTCAAATATAATGTTCGCGTAACTCGCAATTGATATACACTGTACTGATAAAATTCAGGAGTAAGAAACAAAATATAGCATTTATCTAGGGTCTGACTATAAATTTAACATCCACATAGGTAACTAACTACAGAGCCAACTACCAGTGAGTAGACTGATATTTAAGGAAGGAATAGATATAGAAATGTGCAAATGTTTTATATCAAAATCTAAACAACTGAAGTATCAGTCCCTAAATATCCATATTTAGAATATTAAATACGTACCATCATGGTCACAAGTCCTAGGGGATTAAATCAATTTGACTAGTCAATAATTTCATGAAGGGGCGCCAGCACAGTTCAGTCCCCTAGGACGAAAGTATTCATCACTGTTGTTCTGACAACAGAAATCACTTTACAATGGTTGTGTTCGCCCAAATACTTTTATCGACACAGAAATAACCTTAAGAAAATGTTCAAAACTTCCTTCACGAAATATATTTGTTATTTTTCTATCACTTTTAAAGCGCTGACACGGTTGGAACATATGAGAATAAGTGAGATGTTACTCCAGTGAGGAAAACATCCATATTCTTCTTACTTTCATATTTCATACAGAATGATTAATTTAATCCTCCTGGTGGTAGTCTCGACGAGTTATCTCGTCATTAGCAAAACTGAACAGGGATCTTGAACTCGTCATCATCAAAAACGGCAATATCGTCATCATTCAGCAATCTTGATGAAGAGATATCTCGTCATTTACTAAATTGATAAGATCTTGATGGACAAGATACCTTATCAAAAGCACTTGGAGGGTTAACAAACCATTAATTTATTTATTAAATTTAAAAACTGAACAGATTTTGATGGACGAGATATCTCGCTATTAGAAAAACTGACCTGATCTTGATCTCGTCATCATTAAAAAACTGTAATAACTTCATCATCATACATTTAATCGCAAATCTTGATGACGAGATATCTCGTC
The DNA here is from genome assembly GCA_933210815.1 of Meta bourneti. Lineage (NCBI taxonomy): Eukaryota > Metazoa > Arthropoda > Arachnida > Araneae > Tetragnathidae > Meta > Meta bourneti. Next base: position 95,485,063 of record OW119934.1, read on the forward strand.
TTTAGCCAAATCTTGATGTCAAAACCCCTTAGAGGATTAACAAATCATTAATTAATTTATTAAATGTTAATTTATTTAATTTACGGTGCAAAAGTATGTATACAGGGTGAGTCTAAATTGTTTTTACAAAATAAGAGGGGTGATTGTACCCATCCAGACGAGTAATAATTACCATGGAACGTAGGATCGCATTCCACTCTGAGAGGCAGAAAAGAGTAAAATTAGAATTTCAACATGAACTTACAAGTGTTCGGAAAGCGAATGAACGATACCAAAAGTTGCACAATCTGATTTATTGATCAGAGAAAAACTCACAGCAAGTGCTCATAGTGGCTGCCACGCGTGTTGTTGCACAGTTCACACCGGCGAAGGAATGACTGGCGCACCCTCTCGAAGATTCCTGGTGTTGTGTTAATTTTGTCTGTGGCAACACCGATTCTCGCTACGAGATCTTCAGCCGAGTTCACAAGAGTCTGGTACACTAAAGATTTCATGTGCCCCCAGAAGAAAAAGTCCAGTGGGTTGAGGTCCGGTGAGCGAGGAGGCCAAGCCACAGGTCCGCCACGTCCGATCCATCGATCAATAAATCAGATTGTGCAACTTTTGGTATCGTTCATTCGTTTTCCCAACACTGTTATAAGTTCATGTTGAAATTCTAATTTTACTCTTTTCTGCCTCAGAGTGGAATGCGACCCTATGTTCCATGGTAATTATTGCTCGTCTGGATGGGTACTATCACCCCTCTTATTTTGTAAAAGCAATTTAGACTCACCCTGTATATATATAGAGAGAGATTTCTCTTTAGTTGTATATGTTTGAAAAGATTAAGTAGGAAATGTTTGATTTTCGTATATATTGGGTATTCCCAGTATATATTGGGTTCTCTTATTTGATTTTTGGTGATGGTCTATATATACTATTAGCTTAAAAGAGTTTCATTTACAATGAGGTTTTCCATTTATAGCCAGAATATAAAACTAAGAGCAAAATAAACTAAGGTCTTTCTGATTAACAGGCTATGAATTATAAGGCGATTGGTTGGGTGTATGGCGCAAGGGCCATATTTGACCAAGCTGCATCAAACACAAGACAGACAATGTCAAATAATTTACATACACAAGGAAAGTTTTACTGACGCAGCAGAAAGAAAGGTAAGTTACAGGAAAGAAGTTTGCGTCTCCTACAACTCGCAAGTTACTAGGGCAGGAGGCAAACCCACTGTGCCACGGCGGCCCCTGAACTTTAAAATGACTAATGTAAGCATAATGATTAATGTAAACGTAATGATTAATATATAAGATAAACACCTCAGTTCATCTAAGTACACAAGTGTGGTACAATAGTGGTTCCGCGAATATCTACAAATCACAAAATTACACCCAAATACTATTAAGAAAACTTGAACCTTGTTTCTGGAAAATTTACATTTTACTTTTGTGTCGCTATTGAGAGATTGGTACAATTCAGAGATGTCAATATGCGAGATTATTCAATCACGCAGAGAGAATGAAGTCCATAATCATAGCTCTCATACTTCGTAACGAATTATATTATTATATTATGTAATGAATATTAGTTAATAAAATAAGAGCATTTTAAAGATAAGATTATTTCATTTGAAGAAATTATTTTGCTACAAGTATTTCTTGCATTTATAGTATTTTATTTGTATATATTTTTAAATTTATTTGTAAAGATATTTTAAAAAAATTAGATACTATCAGATTAAAGGAAGGGGGCTCAGCCTCCGGAGCTCCTCCCTTGAGCTACGCCCCCAAGGGGCAGAAACTCCTCCCATGGTCAGGTAGCTTAGACAAAATTAAATGTTCATTAAAAAATGTGTAATTGATTTTTGATTCTCCCATCATCTTTTTAAAAACAAATTTATAACTTTTTCAAAAGTAAACAAAACGTCAAATTAACTATTCATTTATACAGCGTATAGTTTATTTTCCCTTAGCCTCTGAAATTTTTTCACCCTCCTGGTGGTTACTTTGACGAGGTATCGCGTCATTAGCACATCTTGATGGACGAGATATCTCGTCATTAGAAAAAACTGGCCAGATTTTGATCTTGTCATCATAAAAAAATCGGCAATATTTTGATGACGACATCTCGTCATTAGCAAAATTGGTCAGATCTTCATGAACGAAATATCTCGTCGAAACTACTTGGATGGTTAATAACTTCAGTGACGTAGCTAATAGTGGTTAATAGGGTCATAGGGACGGCGACAAGTATCTATAGCGGCGGCATATCAGTTATATTTATTTGAAAATTGAGTAACTTTCCTTGGAAAAACTAAAACTTTTAATTGTAAGCACAATTTTGTCCCCGTCAGTATTTTTCAATATTATGTGTGTGAAGTGAATGCTTTCAATCACTCTTTAGAAAGATGCAACGTTTAAAGTCAGTCCTTCCTTTCATATAACCAATCGTATCAACAATCATATTGCTATTCAGAAAAGAGAGAAGACAAAGTTTTTAAGTTGTCTTCTCACAAGCGTCTTAAGAACAGAAGACAAGACAGGGAGCCCCATTGTTTACTTGTCCTGAAGACCCATTGACAGGAGCCATTAACAAAGATCGGCCTTTTGATAGCTTTAATGCATAGTTAATAAAAAGTTGAAATGAAGAGTTAATATTGTGAACACAATAATTTATTTAGAAAATTAATGATACTAATTATTTTATCATTATTTTAAGTACGTGACTTTATTTTCTATAGAGGGCGGCAAAAGCCTCACTTGGCCCAGGTCCCAAAAAACCTAGTACGGTTTACTGTCTTTAGCAAACACGGGGATTGTGCTCCATGGTTACCAAGCAATCTTTTCTGCTTTCATCTTATTATTCTATTCCCGAATTCCTTTTTTCCCCTTTTACGACGTTTTTCTTGAAGTTGTGTCTTGTGTGTGGCGCAACTTGGCCAAATATGGTCTTTGTGCCATACAAAAGAACCCAAAACAACATCCCAAAAAATCTATCTTCACCCCTGAATACCTTTCTATAGGTTAATAGATGAAAATACAAATAGTCTTTTCAGAAAGTGTAATCCAATGCTCTTTGATAAACAGTTTTAGGTTGATTGATTGATTGTTGGGTTTTATGGCGCAAGGTCCAAAAAAAAGACAAGCTGCGCCTTTAGGTCCTAGGAGATTGAGCAAAAACAATCTCATTCCAAAGACATTTAGCTTTACCATATTATTACCACTTTTGTCATTGTTTCGGACATTTAAGGTTCCTCAAAGCTCCAAATTATATTAGCGCTGTTGTAATAGATGTTCTCGTTGGAGATCGACAAAAATCGTACACTTAAGATGAAGGACCGTAAGTGTAAGATATTTGGATTGTAGCGAATTGGTTTACCTCAGGGCCGAGAGAACAGATACTGCCTACAGGTGAACCAGCCCGCAGACTGGATACAGTCCTCCGGACAGGTTTAGCTGGCCCGCAAACTGGATATGCCCTCAGGACAAGCTTCACCGGTCAACAGACCACAGTGTTTTCCAGAGCAATATGACATTCGAGGTGACATTGAATGGAAGGATGACCACGATGAGAGAGAGTGTACTATCAATAATCCAAAGGCAGAATGTGTCTGGTTGCTGATGCGTTGCATTTATAGAGTTTGGTCTGTTGGGTTGTGTTTGAATCTCAAGGACCATGTTTGGCCATGCTGCTTCAAACACAACGCAGACAGCGTTAAGTAATAGACATACACACAAAGGAAAGTTTTATTGACACAGAAGAGAGAAATACACTCAGGGAGGAATCGAACCTGGGTTTCCTACAACCCTCAGGTTGCTAGCGCAGTGGGCAAAACCACTGAGCCATGGCGTTCCCTGCATTTTTTGTTGGTTGCTTTTTGATTTTATGGCGCAAGGGCCATATTTGGCCAAGCTGCACCAAACACAAGACAACAACGAGGGAGGAAAAAAGCAAAAAGCAGAAGGGTAGGTGAGGGTAAAACAGATGGAGGACAGATTCCTCCGGTACCTCGGGGCTGTGATGCCCATACACACCTAAAGATGTATCCCTGTGGGCTATACAGGATACTCATTCATAAAAAATTAATATTCAAAAAGTACCAAAGCAAAGCGTAACGTTATTTCGCAAATAACTACGGTCGAAATTCGCGTAAGCAGATTTTTACATATTCCTGTTTCGACTTTGTGATTAAGGCCGCACGTTAATTACGATTCATCACTACAATTACACACTGCGTTAGTCATTTGACTAATCTCTCTTTTTTACTCCCTTTCAAATCAACCGCGGTGAATGGGATTGTGAGTGGATGATGAGTTGTCAGTTAATGAAGACCGCTTCGTAATAGGGAAGCTGATGTAAAACAGTGCAACCGGGTGCGCAAAGGCTTCTGCGCTCACGCAAGGGAAAAGGAGTGACTGATACGCACAAAAGAAAATGGAGACTCTTCGATTAAAGTGACGTGAAATAGAAGCTTTGCTGAAGGTAGTCACACTGTTCATTAACCCTCCGAGCGGTTTTGACGAGATATCTCGTTCATCAAGAACTGACCAATTTTGCTAATGACGAGACGTATCGTCATTAAGGTATTGCCGATTATTTGATGATGAGAGATCGAGATCTGGTCAGTTTTTTTCTAATGACGAGATACCTTGTCCATCAAGATCTGCTAATGATTTTGCTAATGACGAGATACCTCGTCGAGACAACCACACGGAGGGTTAAAGTAGTCAAACCCAATATATGTTATTTCAATACAGTAACCTCTCGATATATCGCACATCTTGGGGAGAAAAAGGATCTCTCGATATATCGCGACTTGTTCATCGCTGTTTTTTTTACATGTCCCCGATGAAGTTTGGTTTGCGAGCAGAGAAACCCTCGATCTGTTTCTTTAGAATTAGAAGTTCAGTTGTCACTTTTGTTGAATGGAAATAAAGGAATTAAAACTATACATTAAATTATGTGTTTTTTTATTTTAAATATATGCAAAGCTACAAGTTAAACATGACATAAAAAAGCATTTTAATAACAGTGAAAGTTTTCAAACTTTTTAATAATAAAACTTTAACTTTATAAAATGAAATTAAAACTTTTTAAACTATACTAAAGCTTATTAAAACGATACTAAACACAGTTGGTTAGATTTTATGGTTCAAGGGGCTTCGTTTTGAAGGTCCTCAGGTACACATCTTCCTAAGGTGTGTACGGGTTTCATGGACCGAGGTACTCTAGTGATCCTTTCTATTCCCATGAGGTTTACTGTCTAGTGAACAGCAGATATAAATCAAACAGCAACTTAGTATAAATTTCGAATTGAACTTAATCGTATTTCGTATTTCAGGCATCTAAAACAATTTGTTCACATAACTAGTTAAACATAAAAGTAATTAAGAAATCTTGATTATATTCGTTGATATAAAACTTTTCTTAATCATAGCTATAGATTCACTGTCAATCAGGTAGGTAGGCATTTTAATTAACGTCTCACTGGAGCAACACAACGGGGTAATGGCGACGGTCCGGGATCAAACCCGAAGTGAGACTGTCAATCAGGAAACAACATCATGTAACTACTCGCTCTAATTTTTAAAAACCAACTGCTTGAACACTTCATAAAATAACAAACTCGAATGTTTGGTTCGTCCTGCGATCAAACGGTATGACCCACTTGAGCAATCAGAAACTAAAAGCAACGCATGATTGATGCAATAAGGTTATACAAAGAGGCAACTCGTCAAATATTAATCACCCAGGTCTACAAAGATAACATACACCCCCTGCCGTCCAGTAGTTGCTAGCCGAACCCCGGTAGTGGACATGGACTAAATTACGAAACGCTCAATTTCCAAATTTTTATTTACCCAAGACAAATGAAAATATTGCGATTTCGCCTTCCAAGCATTTTCGGCCATTTCCAAATGCCTTTCCACGAAGGTGCTCGACAGCGAAGGAAGAACTACCTGTAGTTGCTGCAACGCCACAAATCATGATCATCATGGGGGACGATCACAACAAGGAAACGTAGGGAGGTTTGACAAGTCATCCCATCAGAATCCCATTTCTCAAGCCGCGTCGGAGCTCATACATAGATCCGTGCCTCCTACTGAATATAAACGAGAAGATTTCTGGAAAATTTTTCTCCATCTAGGTGAGAACTTCGTGACAAATTTCCATGCCACTCGGCGATGAATTATGTCTTCTTGCCATGAGTTATGGCTTTTAAGTATTGGACATCTGTATCAATGGCCTCTAACGAACCTATTCCTCTAGTTCCTCTTTGTTCTCCTATCTGAATATTACGCTCTGCATGCTTTAGGCTTGCTTTGAGAATTACTCTTTTTGGAAAAGTTCAATAACTTTGGAGGAGAGAAGCACGGGGAAGGTCGTAGGTATCCGAATAATTGTTGATTGTAAAATTAATATTTATCCTTAAAGGTCACCTCATTGTTGGAGTTAATCGAAATGGCATGTGGCACATCGGATAACCGAAAGCATTAAAACACGCTAAAGCACAAAGCAAGCCTAAAGCTTACGATCTGTAAGCCTTAAGCTTTGTTTTGAGAATTACTATTTTTGGAGTTCAATAACTTTCTGGAGGATAGAAGCATGAGAAAGGTCGTAGGCGTCCGAATAATTGTTTATTATAAAAATTAATCTTTATTCTTGAGGGTCTTCTCATTGTTGGAATTAATCGGAATGGTAGTATGGCGTATAAGGTAACACAAAGCATTAAAACACGCTAAGGCACAAAGCAGGCCCAAAGAATACGTTCTGTATGCTTCATGCTTACTTTGAGAATCTGTATGCAAGCCTAAAGCATACAAATCATATGCCTAAGGTTTGCTTTGAGAATTACTCTTTTTTGGAAAAGCTCAATAACTTTATGGAGAACAGAAACATGAGAAAAGTCGCAGGTGTCCAAACAATTGCTGATTGTTATAATTAATAATTCTTATAGGTAGGTCATTGTTGGAATTAATGGGAAGAGCAGTGTAGTGTATCGCATAACAAAAAACATTAAAACACACTAAACACAAAGCAAGCCTAAGGCATACGCTCTGCATGTTTTAAGCTCTACAGAGGCTGTTCGGACATTTTTTGAACGATTTTAATGGATTGAAGCTCAATTTTTTACATGAATTTTTTGTGTTTTAAATGTTCCATTTGATAGCCTTTATTGTTAACTATTATTCTACATCTTAATTTACATGATAATAATGACTTTTGTAGTATCGACAGCGGTATTTTGTCCCATTCTTGTTCCACAGTTTTCCAGTCCTTGAATGGTTTCGGTCGACGTTTCGATAATACCCTTTTTAAAAGTCCAAAAGCACAAAAGTCCATGGGTGAAACATCTGGAGATTTAGCAGGAATATCAGTAAAGGGTATTGATTTGATACCAGTTTCTTGTTCCATTTTTTCCAAGAATTTAATAGTCGATTTAAATATGTGGTTGCTTGCTTTACCCTGATGCAGTTCTACTGATTGTTGGCACTGGGTAAAGATATGGTATTTCTTTTTTGAATATTGGGTATAAATATGGTCTTGATAATATGTGGGAGTTGATTTTTACATTTTCCCCCTCTTTTTACTTTTAATTTTCCATTAAATGCAAAACCGGCAACAATCATAAATCTCTTAGAGAAAATTCTCACGTTCACTTTGCTATAGTCCTTTGACTTGGCGGATTCTCTTTTAAAATTAAAGATCTTACCTTACAAATAGTCTCAGAATTTTTTTCTTTTTGGGATACTTTTTTAGAAGTATTTTTCCACTTTTACGTTTTTTTTCCTTTATCATTAATAATATTACTTTTTGTACCTTTAGATATCGAAAAACCATGACTTTTACAGCGTTTTTGAATAATTAAATAAGCATAATTCTCTTCGGAAAGAGAGGAAACATAGCCTTCCATCCATTGCTTATTTAAAAGCACCATTTCGAAAGTAAACAAAACTCTGAGTTAGCAGGCGATAAATTATACTTTAACTATTTAACTGGCTGTGAAAATAAAATTCTTTCGTAGCATACAATTTTTTTACAGCTCATCAAAATCGTTCAAAAAATGCCCGAACAGCCTCTGTATATCAGAGGTTTTCAAACTGTATCTTACCGGGACCTTCCGCTAGGGGACCCACAGAAGTTTGATGGGGCCCCGATACCTTGTCTTCTGTGTTGTGATATTAGACGTTTTTAGATATTATCTAGATTGGAATGCAAGTTTTTGTTACCTATATAACTAATTTATTATTATAACTATCGCAATTAATCGTATTTGTTGCAATAATAATTATTTAATAATAATTATTTAATTTATATTTTTGAAATAAAAAATATAGAAATGCATTTGGACAGCAAAACTGAGACTAGTTATTGACAAGGAGCCTTAAGCTTCCAAGTGATTTCGACCAGATATCTCGTCCATCACGATCTGACCAATTGTTCTAATGACGAAATATCTCGCCATCGAGATATTACTGATTTTTTATGATGACGAGATAAAGACCTGGCCAGCTTTCTTCTAATGACGAGATATCTCGTCCATGAAAATCTCATCAGTATTTTTCTAATGACAAGATACCTCGTCGAGACAACCACCTGGAGGACTAAAGTTACTCGCGTTTAAGACTTAAAAACCATTTTTCCCCCAATGAAAAGGATGCTCTTTGAGGGTTTTCAGTGTAAACAAACAAACCACCGGTTCAACCAAACTAGTCGACGTGTTGGTGACACTTTTTGAAGCATCCCTTAATAGCAATGCACAGTCTACGTATATTTCACGTCTATGGTAGCTCTACTCCTTTTTTGATAACCGAAGAATACGTACAGGAATCATTCACTACTACAAAAAACCCAGCGCCATCTACATTTAGCTTTACAGAAACAGCCTCTCATACTCTACAATATAACATGATCATCAACAAATGAGTTTGAAAACAATTATTAATAAGCCGTAAATAAAGCTACTTTTTAAAAAGAAACGAGAATACAATTATCGTAAAATTGGGATGAATCCACGATTGGGTAGATATTGTTTTCGCTTCGGCTGCGCTGAATAAAACATCGGTTACCCGGCTTCAGGTCGTCTAATTAGAGCGAACAATTGAGCATTATATAAATTTATGTTCCTGCCCAATGAATAGGATCGATTATGATTCGTTGATGGCAACTACTTGTCAAAACCCAACGCAACCGCGAAAATAACTAAATTAGAGGAATATACTTATTGTACTCGTTATTTACTAATGAGAATAAAAATCAGTTTTTCGTCTCATCTTGGCACTTCTTAAGAATTACCATCAATTGAGGCCTGTTTTAGAGCGCATGGGGGTCAATTTTGGGTAATTGGCTTCGCGTCAACGCACGCTACAATGCTTTGTGATTCCACTGTATTTTCCGCTGCGTCAGCTATTCTACCGTGTCAGATTGGAAGCGGATTAATTTTTTTGTTAATTTATCTGTTCTTTTGTTAATGAGTGCTTTGCTCTTGTTGGAGATTTTTCAAAACAATATAATTTCAAGTATGGTCGGTTTCGATTAGGTCACGGACTGAATGTAGAAAGAGAGATGTGATACGAGTCTACCTTCCTACGTTCTACATCTATGTAGGTGGGGGAAAGATCTTTCGTAATCGTAATCGAGCAGTAACCTCTCGATTACAATGCTCACTTTTACTTGGCCGACGTGGCTCGGTGGGTATATCCACTGCGCTAGCAACATTCGAGTTGTACGTGGTGCAGGTTCGATTCCTGTCAGGTGCATTCCTCCTTAGGTGTATTTCTTTCTTCTGTGTCAGTAAAACTTTCATTGTGTGTATGTCTATTACTTGGTATTGTATGTCTTGTGTCTGGCGCAGCATGGCCAAATATGGCTCTTGCGCCATAAAAACTCCCAAAATCAACCAACCAATGAATTTTAAGTTTGCGAACAGCAGAAGAAATTTCGATTTGTTTCTTTAGAATTGGAAAGTCAACGGTCTCCTGTTTCAACTAGCTGCCGCGGTAGCCCGGTTGGAAGAGTAACTAACGGATTAGCAATCGAAGAGTTGCGAGTTCGAATCCAACCAAAGACCGTCGTGTACAAAGGGGGCTGGTGCACATTAAATCTGTCGTAGCCTCAAATGTCTCAGGTTGGCGTGGCGTGGAAGTTTGGAAAGTGGGGAGCCAGCTCAGGTGTTGCCTCGTCATCTGACCGTGGTTCAATATTACGTAGTGTTGTCCTTGGATCTTTCCCCTCCGGTTTGATCCCGGACCGTCGCCAATAACCCATGTGTTGCTCCAGTACAACGTTAATTAAAATACCTACCCCCTTCCTCTTTTAACTAGTTATCTTAAACTTTTCTCATGCAGAGGTGTAGCAACCTGCGATTTGTATGTTGTGCTGGTTCGATTCAACCGTGGGTTCATTCCTCTGTCCTGTGCCAGTAAAACTTTCCTTGTGTGTGTATGTCCATTACTTGACATTGCCTGACATAGTACAAGACTTCAACGATTTCGTCATTTTGTCGCTACCCTACATAAATGTGCTTTCGCACATCCACCCTGTCATAAGATGTTATCACCAAACACGGCGATAAAATGCCAAATTGGCCAACCAAGTCGATTATTCGCAGAGCAATCACGTGACTACTAGTCGACATGTTGGTCACACTTTTTGAAGTTCACAATTGTTTTGCTCTGTCCACTTATATTTCACGTAAGCAATCAACGTATATTTGAGGGATTTTCAATGTAAACAAACAAACCAGATGATCCGCGAAGATTTTACTTATACTGTCCAAATGCTCTCGACTGATGCATTTCAGGTTTACCTTAAAATGTGGTTTAACGCTGCTTTTGCAACGATTGGCTATTAATCGAATTGGTGTTGACCAATCAAGTATCACATATCAGTTTGGAATTTATTCTTTGTAACTTTTACTGGCGAACTGCTGAAATCATATTCGTAAAACAAACCAACTGAGACGTCGCTTTCAGATTACGTACAGGAAATACGTTTCGCCGCAGAAACACTACCGCCACTTACACTTAACCTGACGGAAAATGTGCCTTTCATACAAAAATATTCTACAGTATTATAGGGGCCGCGGCAGCCCAGTAGGTAGAAACACGAATTAGCAACCGGAGAGTTTCTAGTTTGAAACTCGATTCAACTAAAGATCGTAGTGTAGGTGGGAGCTGCAGCACGTGTCCTCAAATATCGTCACGTTGGTGTTATCCTCGGATATTTCCCTTCGGCATTGATCCGGGACCGTCGCCAATAACATATTGCCCAGTGTTACGTAAATTCAACTACCTATTTACTGTATAATTTAATATAATTTAAAAGAAAGCAGAGTTGGCGTGTCTGTCCTCTATACAAATCTACACCATTTGACCAATCCACAATAAATTTGGCGTGCTTATTCTTTTGAACCCTACGTAGGCTACATATTAACCCCTTTCGATTTCTCCTAGGACTAAGAGGGGGATGAAAACAATTCGAAATCCCCATAGGAATAACACTGAGTATTTTTACGATCACTGTCATATCAATTCACACCATATTTTGTACTCATTCTTTAGAATCTTGTGGGAAAAATAGGCTACATATTAATCCCTTTCGATTCCTAGGACTAAGAGGGGGATAAAAACTATTCGAAATCCCCATAGGAATAACACTGAGTAATATCATGATGAATTACAAATAACTTAACCCGAGCAATGCCGGGTAATTCAGTCAGTAATATATAATTTGTACTTTTTACTCCCCAATAAGCAAATTTTTCTCTCCGCCTTTGCGTTCCCTCGTTATATTGAGCTAGGGAGTTGATATAGGGAGTGAACTGTGACTAAATACTGATGACTGAATCTTTTCAATTTTCTTTAATGTCTAGGGTTTTATTTTAATTTATATGCTCTGTGGGTCTACGGTACGAAAGGCTTTTTTAAGATAATCAAATATTAGCGATCCAAAGTTGTTTCCACTTCCATACATATATGCAGTAATAAACTATAGCTGTAACACTTAAACTGCAAGTTGAAGTTAGTCATTCTTTTGCAAAACATTGCTAAAATTAGCGAATATCGAATTTATTGTAGTGAACAAATTAACGGGAGGAAAGATCTGAAATTTTACAGTGTTCATATTAAAAGAATAGACGAATTTCTTTTCTAAAGCTTGGGTTAACATCTAAAGAAAATGGAAATTAAATTAAAAATAAACAACTTTCAAAAATATGTACCATAATTGTTACAGGGCATAATTAGATAAAAACTACTAACTTCATAAAGTAGTTCTAATATAAATACCGAACATAGCCTTCTCCGAATTGACTTAGCTGATAAGATAAAAATCAAAATAAATTTGTCACACTACAACTTGAGAGAAGCATTGAACCCTCATTAGCAGTTTTATCTCGATATTTTGACAGATTCAGTAGATTGGAACGACCATACATTGTGTATTGGATAGTAGGAGTGATGTTGTTTTGATGTCTCATGGCGCAAGGGCCATATTTGGCCACGCAGCGTTCGTACAGACTCTACAGGAAAAAGATTTTCGTTCAAATTAATCTGAAGGGTAAATCAACACCGCTAGAGAAATCTTATAATTGTATGTTATAAAAATATTTAACTCGAACGTGCATATTTTAAATAATTTTGAAGAGTTTACATATAAAGAGAGAAAGTCTTTTGGCCGTTCCTAAGTGGTGTGCTCGTCCACCACACCACTCAGGAACGGCTTTGTTGAGAATTTGCTTTGCGTATTTACAGGTATTAAGAATGTCGGCAATTTTTTTTCAAACCCTAGTGTTGTGGCCGTAATTTGGGGTCCTTTAGAACTTAAGAGTCTTCAGAAGATTCAGTCAGTTAACCTCCTGAGAGGTTCGCATGCATAATTCCACCTTGCAACCTGCAGCCTTCCTTGCATGATTTCTAACTAGATTGACTTGCATTAGTCTCATTTGCCCCATGTCTCAAAAAGCTAAGTTTCGTCTCAGCCAAAATTGAGTCATATAACAAACAGAATTGGTTCGCATCACATATTTGCCCAATGTCCCAAAAAGCTTAGTTTCACCTCAGCCAACAATTTATTTGATTGAATGATTGATCAAACGGAATTAATTTGCATCAGTCTCATTTGACCCAAGTCCCTAAAAGCTTAGTTTTGCAAACTTATTTTCGCCTGACCCAACAATTGATTTGTGCATCAAACAGAATTGGTTTGCATCAGTCTCATTTGTCCCATGTCTCAAAAGGTTTAGTTTCGTCTCAGCCAACAATTGATTCATAGATAAAACGAAATTAATTTGCGCCAGTCTCATTTGCCGCATGTCCCCAAAAGCTTATTTTCGCCTGACCCATCAATTGATTTATGCATCAAACGGAATTGGTTTGCATCAGTCTCACTTGCCCCATGTCCCAGAAAGCTTAGTTTCACCTCATCCAACAATTGATTTAAACATCAAACGGAATTGGTTTGCAATCACGTCCGAAGAGCGAATTGATCAATTTTCTTACTGAATTGTGGGAAAAAGCTAGGGATTAGTCTTTCCACATACGAACACGCCATAAATTTCTCAAATGATTACGTCTCGTTTGGGTCCCCTCAAAGCACGAGCGAAAAAACGAGTATTATGCGCGTTAAGTTTACAAATTGAAAATCCACTCACAAGTGATAAAGACCCAGCCGTTCCAAAATAAATCTACATTTAGCCCAGCATAAGAACACATTTTTCACATCGATGACTGCGATTCTCGGCTCCCTTGAATAGCGCTGATTGATTTAAAGCGGTATTTTTCCTGCTCGCTTTTTATCTATTTATTCCTTGCCTCCCGCAAGAGTCTCGTATAAATCGTAGCTCAGAAAGAAAGAATTTAGCAAAATACAATCCCGGGAGCAGCGAAAAAAACTTGTCCTGCCCCCGTTTCTTCTTCCCCTTCTTTGGACCCAGAAAAAATCCCGTGGACAGTGACAAATGAAACGGCCTGAGGCGCACGTTTTGTCGCATGGGGGTACACAGGTAGCGCCGCGTTTAGGGGGTAGCAGAGAATGAATAAATAAAAATTGAGAAATGTAAAGAATACTGCCGCTATAGGGTTGCTCTCTGATAAGCCGCCAAATCCACCGAATGTGTCGCCAAATCTGAAGCAGAGAACGCGATTTCGCGTGTGCCTAATTGACATAGCGCGGCCTTTGAGAAGTAAGGGGCCCGATTCAATCAGTCTATGAGAGGCCCACAAAATATCAAAATTTGCGAAAAGAAAGGAAGCGAGTAGCTGACATTAGAAGGCATTTTACAATTTAGTGTATGTACTAAAATGCCTTCTAATGTAGTAAAAATGTCAGTTGATGAGTTTCTGATCCAAGACGACTGACTAAAAACAAATTTTACAGAAAAGCCGTCGATTAAAGAGTAACTATTCATTTTTAGGTCAAAAATAAAAGTTATAAATATTTTGATAGTGTTATATTTTCCTTCAAACCGAATACAATTACAATTTATTTTTAAACATCATGAAAATAATCAGTGTCAAAAATGCCTTTCCTAAAAATGTCAGTTAATGAGTTTCTAATCCAAGCCGACTGACTGAACACAAATTTTACAGAGCAGCCGACGATTGAAGACTAACTATTAATTTTTAGTTCAAAACTAAAAATTATAAACATTTTGATGGTGTTATATTTCCTTCAAACCGAATGCAATACGATAATTTATTTATAATCGTCATGAAAATAATCAGTGTCAAAAATGTCTTTCCTAAAAATGTCAGTTAATAAGTTTCTGATCTAAGCCGACTGTATATCGTGGGCTTAGAACAGAAACTCATTTACTGACAAAACAAATTTTCTACTGAACAGCTATTTAAATGACTAACAATCAGATTTTAAGCCAAAAAATAAAAATTACAAGCAATTTGACATAGCAAAATAACCATGTATTTCTCATAATCATGGAAATGAGCATTTAGTGTAGTCTGTCTTGTGTTTGACACAGCTTGGTCAAATATGGCCCTTTCGCCATAAAACTCAATTAACCAACTGTAATGCATGTGTCCCTTGTAACTTTAATACACGTTGGATACAGTAACAAAGGGAATTTGGTTGGCCCAATACCGATAATGTTAATTTCTATGCGTCTATTTTCAAAATATGCTGAAGATAACGGTCTGAAATTCTGCATAATCAATAGATATTTATTTACACTGAAGTGAGGTATTAGTATTATATATTCCATAACATTTAAAAAATATTTTTATAAAATCAACTAGAAAATCACAAAATACTTATGTTTTTTTCCTTAAAAATTTGCAAAAAATTGCTCTATCTATAGCGAATAGACACTTGATAATATTCTGTAATGCTTCTATAGAACATATTCGGAAAAGTTTACATTCCATGTTAAAGTAGTATTTCAGAAAAGGTACCTCGCAGTTAAAAACGTACATTTTGAAAAAAATCGAGTTTGAAGTTCAAATGTGAGGTTACTGTAAAAAATAAACACACTTTTATCTATATTTTGCATTTTTAACAAACGCTAAAAGAAAAATGAAGTGTCATTCGAAAGTGAACCCCCAATCAGACTACCAGAATACCTAAAAATCGCAAAATCGATGTTTTGGGAAATTTTGGGTTCCAACTCCCTTAAGGGGCCAGTGTACATTCAAAACAAACTTTTTCAGTTATACGATTGTCATAAAATTTACAGACTATTTTCTACTTAAAAGCTTATATATAAATATTGATACAAAAGTATTAAGTTATGCAGAAGTTATTACATAAAATGCAACAATTTTGATAGACTAGCAAAAATTGGTAGGTGCCATGTGCACTCACTAGTTTGTACATATAAATAAAATAATTCCATTTTGTAAGAGAATCGTTCAATTGGAAAGCAAAACAAATTTTTTTACTAAAACATCTAAACTTTTGCAGCAACATTTAAACCAAACAAAATTTGGAATAACGATTAATTTCTCATGCACTTAGATATATACAACAAATTTCATGGTTTATCCCAAAAAAACTTTCAAGTAAATCAATTAAAACCAGATGCACAGAAAACATTTTGAAATCAATGGAATGTCAGAAAATCTCATTAAGAGAAAAACACATCTTTATGCTGTTGCATATGCAACTCCGTCAAAAATTATTGTATTTGGAAAATTATTTTTGCAATCCGGATTTTGATACACATTAATTTATAACGTTAAAATTAACAAATCAATTTTCGATCTATTTTGGTGATTTTGAAAGTTCACTGTCCCCTTAACAGACGGCAGTCGATTACCTTTATGGAGATAGCATGTTTTCTCCCAATTAATTACAGACTTTCCAATGTGCTAAAAGATCTTCCAGAACGTGCAGTGCATAGATGTTACTGCTGCTTCACTCAGAAAGGGGTAAAGAAAATCTCAATCGGAGAAAAACGCGTTTTACTGTTGTATATGTTACTCCGTCAAAAATGTTCGTAATTGAACAATTCTCTTTGCAATCCAGTTTGATATAATTAATTTTTAACGCGAAAGTTAAAAAAAATCATTTTTTTTATCAATTTTGATGATTTTGAGTCTACTGAGACTGCAGTCGATTACCCCTTTGTGGAGATAGCATGTTTCTTCCCAATTAATTAGATTTCCAACTCGCTAAAAGCTCTCAAAACGTGCCGTGCAGCCGTGCATAGATGTTACTGCTGCTTCCGGAAGTCGGAAGATATCAATCGGACAAAAACGCGTTTTTATGTTGTTGTATATGCAACTCCGTCAAAAATTATCGTAATTGAAAAATTCTTTTCCCAATCCAGGGTTTGATATAAATTAACTTTAACTCTAAAATGAAAAAATAAATTTTCGATCGATTTTGTTGGTTTTGAAAGTCCACTGTCGCTTTAACAGACATCAGTCGATTACCCTGTTATGGAGATGGCATGTTTCTTCCAATTAATTACAGATTTAAAACGCGCTAAAAGCTCAGAACGTGCCGTGCATAGATGTTACTGCTGCTTCACTCTTAGTTTTAAGTTAGTAGAATCCCGTCTCGCCTAGCCACATTACTTCTCTTTGATATTAGTTGTTTCATTTATATCTACTGATCAACTTCTAGGGTAGTTTTGCTTGTTTTACTTGCCTTCCTACGACTTTTTACCACTGCGTTATCGAAGTTCGAAGCTATCTGCACGGGGCTGAACTTTTGGGCAGAGGAGATCGTTGCTATCTACTATGTTCCTTTCTTGAGATTTCTAATGTCCCAAAACAATCTGGCGTGAAAATTTCCAAGAACAATGAATTGAATAATGAGCCTGGATTTGCAGAGTCGTTCCTGAGGTATTAACTGCCCACTTGCAAACCTCAACTGCCGCCCTCTCTTATCTAAAACAGTTGGTTATTTTAAAAAACGCCCTCAATGAGTGTGTTCGAATAAATAATATATACATGGAGGGTGATTCGAAATTATCTGCCAAAGCTTTAAAGGGCGGTGGATACATCAAAATAAACATTTTTTGTCAAAGAACGATGTCCGCAACTGTTGCTCGTTGGAACTAGAATGCGCTGTATGGCGCTTTTGCAAACCGTTCTTTTTTCCCTCTAAGGGGTTCACACGCATAGGTTCCACCTTGCAATCTGCAGTCTTCCCTGCGTGACTTCTAACCGATTTTGACCTTCGTGGCCAACATACTCTTTCGAAAAGATTCTATTCTATGGAAAGGAGCAATAGATTCATTCCAAAGGATTCTTTTCTAAGGAAAGTATGAATAGAATCTTTCCAAAGGATTTTATTCTAAGGAAAGGAGAGCAATAGGAATATTTCCAAAGGATTCCTATTCTAAGGAAAAAAGCAATAGAAACGTTCCAAAGGATTCTATTCCAATGAAAGGACGAAAACAATAGGATGAATGTTCGTATCCTCCCGCAAGACAAAAGTAGTCTAACGGCCACGTAGCTTTGGTCACATGAACTCGGGCACATAAAAAGTCGATATTAGCTGACTTTACCATCGATGTAAGTCCTTAACGGTGCCATTATTCACTCTACTTTCATATTTCCTTTATGTAAGAGACCATAATGAGAGGTATTGCCAGTGTGAACAAGGAAGCCAGACGGTCTGGAATTTATTACTTCTGCTGTCCAAATGATTCGCATGATACATATCGAGTTTACCTTAAAATGTAGTTTGTCGCCTTTTTGACAGCATTTGGCGTTCAATCTATAGGTGTTAACCAATCAACTATCCTATATCAATTCGGAATTTATTCTTTAGAATTTTAATTGGCGAAGTACTGAAATCGCATTCGAGAAATAAGCCAATTAACTTTTGCGGCGATACAGGAATCACGTATCGCCGCAGAAACACTACCATCACCTATATTTAGCTGGGCAGAAAATTCCTCTCATACGAGAAAATCCAAATAGAAATGCTTAATTCCTTCATTCACTAAATAACTTAGGTTGCGTAGAAACGCATAAAGCGAACAGGAAAATGATTGCACAATTGTTAAGCAGATGAGAGCATTTCCCTCTCAAATTAAAGCATCTAATTCCCTTCTAAAAAAGCGTATAACAATGATTTTATTCATTTTTGTTCTTCCTAACCCGAGCGTTTTCCTTGACAAGTTCGTTTAATGTAAGGTAAAAGGACTGCGGGAAACTTATCTAAACATCTCAATAATAATGTCGCTGTCACTTCAAAAGTTCGGAGTAGTTTTTGATTTTCTTTGCTTTTAAAACTGGGTGTGACTGTTTTCTGATTTGTCTTTGAGGCGATAAAAAGGCTCTACTTTCTTAATTACTACACCATTTTCATTATCTCAAGAGACTTGAAATTGATAAAAATAAGTTTAATGGAACGCACATCCTTTGTTATGGGTAAAACGTTTCTTTTGATATGAAACGCTCTGGGCGACAAAGTGATAAGTCACTTTTCAAAATTTTCTACAATCTCCAAAATTATAATAGTTCATCCACTCTTTAAGAGATAATGTTGTCATAAACTTCTGAGTACTACACACTCATTCAAAAAATAAAGTATTTTGATTCTCTGGAATATTTTGTTTTAACTTGTTTAATCCTGTCGAATATCACTATATCTTCCAGAACCCTTCATACGGATTAATGTGCACAGAGCATGAAATAAATTATTTCTTTAAACCTCCTAGTAGTTTTGATGAGATATCTCGTCAAAGACATTGCCGATTGCTTGATGACGAGATTAAGATCTGGCCAGTTTTCCTCTAATGACGAGATATCTTGTTCGTCAAGGTCTGGCCAGTTTTCCTCTAATGACGAGATATCTTGTTCGTCAAGGTCTGGTCAGTTTTGCTAAAGACGAGATACCTCGTCGAGACAACCACCAGGAGAGTAAAACAAAAAATTTCCAAATTTCTTGAAAGATGCCTAAGTTTAAGATATCAAAATCTTTAAAAAACATTGAACTGAGTTTACTCGAGTATCTGTAAACTAGTATCTCTAATTTTAAATGAAACCGTGATAAAAGTAATTTTTTCTGAATTTGTTAAAAACTGTGAAACCAATATGAAGGTAAGTAGGTAGTTGCTAGGCTCTCGAATTGAACGTCGCACTGGAGCAATACAACAGGCTATTGGCGACGGTTCGGCATCAATCCCGTAGGGGAAAGATCACTTCGTAATTTTGAATCACTGTAAAATGACGAGCCCACACCTGAGTTTGCTCCCCACTCTCTAGACTTCCAAACCACACCAACGTCTTGGACATTTGAGGCCACGACAGATTTAGCATGCATCAGCCTCGGGCAGTCTTTGGTTGGGACGAGTCCCGAACTCGCGCCCCTCCTGTTACTAACCAGGGCCAATATGAAATCAAGATGATTAGTAATGAAAAGTGTAACAAATCAAAAGTTAAGTACCACTAAGATATGTAAGGCATCATTAAAACGTGTTTTGAATTCAGATCCTTCCAGGTTTATATCAAATTAAACTTATTTAAAAACGTATATGCAAATTATGTAAGCTTTAGATCACTGAGAAGGTCAGAATTATATTCATGACTGATTTTTAAAAAATTCTTCCTTTATATCTCCTAGAGCGACTCCCGCGAAAAGGCAGTTGACCTAAGGTCAGGGTTTCTGAATAGGTGTGAAAGGGGGGTGCGTTTGGAGAAAGCAGCATGAATGGCGATCGCCGAGGATGTTTTCCCCTTCCAACTCGTTATGAATGAAATCTGTTTCGGCACCGAACGATCACCAGAATCCGCGGTTAAGACAATCGTGGAATGGATTTGTTTACATTACCACCTGTCCCCTAATCTAACTAATAGACTCGTTCAAAACCACATGACTCGACGGCCATTTTCCGAGAGCTGGCACAATAACTGCAATTCTGCTCCTTGTCGCTCTTAGCTCAGGTGTTGACCTCGTCATCTGACCGTGGTTCAAAATTACGGGGTGTTGTCCTCGATCTTTCCCTTTGGGATTGATTGATCCCAGACCGTCGCCAATAGTCTGTTGTGTTGCTCCACTGCGACGCTGATTAACTGTCTACCTTGTCGCTCTTAACCCTCCTAGTAGTTGTATCGACGAGGTATCGCGTCATTAGCAAAATTGACAAGATCTTGATCTCGGGATCATCAAAAGATCGGCAACATCTTCATGACGAGATATTTCGTCAGCAGGAAAATTGATGAGATCTTGATGGACGAGATCTGATCGAAACCACTTGTAGAATTAATAGAATTAACTTGAAGAATTAAGTCATTTTGTGCTGAACAAATGTTAATTAGACTGAGATATGCAATAAAATATAGAATAGTTTTGTATTCTCATTTTAGTTATTTCCTCATCATAAAATCTTTTATTAAATGGAAAGCATACTCATCATTCACCTTTAAAAGTATCAATTTCGAGAGCGATAACATAACACTGCTGTTTTTGATTTTGAGATCAATGAACCAAATACGACATTGAATTATGTTTCAAGATTTATGCCCAAAGCGTGTAACTTGGTGGGTAGTTGAATTTCTCACTGGAGCAGGAAAACAGGCTATTAAAAAAACTAGGTATTGATTGAATAATTAATTCGTCATCGAAACTGGTACTAGGGATGTGTGGAACCTGATGCGGTCAAATCTATTTGCGAATCAATCCTAGTTTTTGAAGTATTGAAGAGTTTGCATTAAATCATTACTTGACATGATATCTTTCTGTTTTATCAGTTTAGACAGGGCAAGTAGTGATTTATATCCCATTCATGATTGAGGATAATAAATGCGTTATTTATTATAAAACTGTTAATCACAGATGAATAAATTTTAGTATCTTCATGAGCTCTTTATGACACATCTAGTTTCCTAAGCTTATATTTGAAACCTCCGAACTTCGTGAGATTTCCGAGTAGTGGAGTATTGCTTTTATCCCACAGCAATAAAACCTTTCTAATGGTAGACATTAAAAAGGTTTTATTGGTCTCTTCCTTAGAATAGAATCTTTCGGAAAGATTCTACTGCTCTTTCTGCTTTCTGATCATAAGCTTTACATTTTGTTATTTTTAAACTAACACAAATTGAAAATTTAAGAAATTCTGTAACCCTTTCAGCTTCGCGAGATTTCCGAGTAGTGTAGTATTGCTTTTACCATTTGAATATTAAAAATTAACATCTATTGAATGAAAGAATCCATGGATTCTTTCAATCTTTAGAAACTTTCTACTAGTCCTTTCTTCAGATTGATTGATTGATTGATTGTTATGTTTTATTGCGCAAGGTCCAGAGAAAGACAAACTGCTCCAATCCTTTTTTCAGAATAGAATCCCTTGGAAAGAGTAAATTGCTCCTTTCCTTAGAATAGAATACTTTGGTAAGATTCTGTTGCTCTCTCATTTCTTTAGAATATAATCCTTTGGAAATATTCAATTTCTTCTTTTCATGGAATCGTTTCGAATGGTTTTATTTCTCCATTCCTGAGAATAGACTCCTTTGCAAAGATCCTATTGCTCCTTTCCTTAGGATAGAATTCTTTGGAAAGATTTTATCAAAAGGTCAAAATTGGTTAGAAGTCATGCAAGGAAGATTGCACGTTGTAAGGTGTGATTTTGCGTGTGAATCACTCAGAGGGGTAAGACGATTGATTTAAATATTAAGCTTAAGGATAAGCTTATTGGGTTACGAATCCATGGATTCTTTCACCCAATAGATGGGGCCGTCGTGACTCAGTGATTACGCTCACTGCGCTAGCAACGAGTCGAGTTGTAGACGGAGCAGGTTCGATTCCTGTCTGGTGCATTCCTCCCTGGGTGTATTTCTCTCTTCTGTGTCAGTAAAAATTTCATTGCGTGTGCCTATTACTTGATATTGTATGTCTTGTGTCTGGCGCAGCGTGGCCAAACATGGCCCTTGCGCCATAAAACCCCCAAAGCCAACTAACCTTCACCCAATAGATGGGGTTATTTAGACGTTAAGTGTGTTGTGGCTAAAAGTAATACTACGCTACTCAGAAATCTCGTGACGCTCAGAGTTAACATAGATTTAAAGTATCTGATTACGTTGAAAAGTCGATTTTTGACTAAAATTTCATATTTCATTTTATTCAATATTATTATTTAGACTTGTTTCTTTACAAAACTGTTTTCATTTTGTCTATATGGTGAAAGGAAGCGGAGATGTAGCAATTTGAATAGATCTCGACAGCTGTTTTTCAACGTCTTTTACCTAAATTTCCAATTTTTGCCAATTTTTTATCAAAATAACAATGCCTTTAATGACTTTGTTTTATAATGTGTTTTTATAACTATTTTACCTTAAAAAACGGTATAATTTTATCATTTTTAAAAATACGATTCCGAACGTAGTCAGATACGTTAACCTGTAAATTTCACCAACAACGATACAAAGCGAGTTCCCAATTCTAAAGATTGATTCTTACCGTCGTTTGCAAATCGAAAATACTTATCGGGGAATAAGTAACAGAGCGATACAACGAGGGGTTACTATATTCCAGTCAATGAACAGTAATTCAAGCGTCCTGTTTAACTCTTATTGATTGTGATGATTCTGCTTATACGATGCAAGTGAGCTTCCAATTCTATAGGTTGAGATTTTCTGTACAAACCGAAAATACTTATTATTGCAAACTGAAAATTCTTATCGGGGGATAAGTAAATGAGCTATATAACAAGGTGTTACTATATTCCAGTCAATGAACAGTAATTCAAGCGTTCTGTTTAACTCTTATTGATTGTGATGATTCTGCTTATAACGATACGAATCAAGTGAGCTTCCAATCTAAAGGTTGAATTTTTCTGTACAAATCGAAAATACTTATTACTTATACTTTGCTTACAAACCGAAAATACTTATCTGTGGCTAATTGACAGAGCGATATAATGAGGTGTTTCTATATCCCAATCAATAAACCGTAACTCAGGCGTCCTTTTTAGCTCTTATCGACGGTGATCGAGCTCTTGCAGAACTAATGCACTCAAAGAGCATCCGTCAAAAGCGTCACGTAAAACCACCCTTCGGAAGATATTGATTTAAAATTCGCTTGCCTCTGGATTTATTGCCCAACCTAACACCTGTGCTGAATTTATGCTGATGAAGTCATCGTGCAACGGATACTGTACGGAAACTGGAGCATTTATTTTTCGGCTCGTATTACATGAACCTCGATGTATATAGCATTTATTTTACTTTTCGAGGAAAAAAGCGCGATCTGACATTATAAGAAGCTTTATTATAGTCGCATTAATTTTGTTAGCTGGGCGAGCCTTGCTTTATAAAGGCTCTCGTAAACGGTATATAGGCTGGAGCGGTTTATCGTTTCTTGTTAAGGTTCTTATTCCCTATTTATGTTTACCGTTGTTTGATGTTTATACACTCCCGCTGTATGAACAGGTGTTCTGAATGCATCTCATTATTTTATATCGTTTATCCAAGCTATATCGATGGTAAAATATATCTATAAGTGGTATGTATTAGATTGAGCATATTTAGAATTACCAAAGCGTGAAATAGAATGCGAAAACGGGATTTAATCAGTTCGTCTGTTTATACACACTGCTTTAGGGTGAATTCAAATTTTATTAATTCAAGAATATCGATATTTGTACTCTTCAGTTTAAAACTTAACCACATGCAGTCATTTATAAAACCTTTACATTGTTATGCAGCTCAAATCATTTAAAATATTTATTTTAGTCTTCCATTTTCTTATAACATTCCGTTTAACCCTCAAAGTGGTTTCGACGAGATATCTCGTCCACCAAGGTAGGCGGGTAGTTAAATTAACGTCGCAATGGAGCAACACAACGGGTGTATTGGCGACGGTCTGGGATCAATCCCCAAGGGAAAGAATCGAGGACAACATTTTCGAGTAGTGTAGTGTTTTTACCAACAACTCTCACTCAGCGACTAAACAACCACCTAATGATTAATAACCCTTTGGAAATATTATATAGGTCATTTCCGTATAATAGAATTCTTTGGACAGATCCTATTGCTCCTTTAATTGGAAAAGAATCCTGTGGAAAGAAATTATTGGTCATTTCCTTAGACTAGAATCCTGTGGAAAGAAATTATTGGTCATTTCCTTAGACCTTAGACCTTAATCCTTTGGAAATATTCGATTGTACTTTAATTAGAGTTAAATTAGTTGAATTAACGTTGCACTGCAGCAACAGAACGGGCTATTGACGACGGTCCGGGATCAATCCCCAAGGGAAAGATCGAGGACAACACTTCGTAATTTTGAACCACTGTCAAGTGACGAAGTCAACATCTGAGCTGGCATCCCACTCACCAAACTGCCACATCACGCCAAGGTGAGGACATTTGAGGGTCACGGCTGATTTAACGTTGACCAGCCCCCTTTGTACAAGATGGACTTTGGTTGGATCCTTCGCAATCCTTCGGTTGTTAATTCTTTACTCTTCTAACAGGGCTACCGCGTCTCCTCGTCCACCAAGGTTCTTATCAATCAAGCTTAATTAAACTTTGAATTATAGACAATTCAGTACAAAATATATTACATTTCACTGCAAACTACATTACTGCCATGTATGCAGTCAGAATAATTACAATTTTGTACATTTTATTAAATGTATAGTTTTCTGTGAGCTGTCATTTCACTAATTATCAAGGCTATAATCACTAGACTTTTAAGGATGCAGTGGATTTTAAAAACAAACTTTTGAAGTCGGATTGTTGTAAAATTTTCAGATTGTTTGTTTTCTACTAAAAATTCTACATATGTATAGTTTGATCCAAAAATATTTAGTTATGCGGGAGTTGTTACATAATACGTGTTCAAAATTTTTCATAAATTAGCAAAAATTGTTGTCCCATGCACATTAATTTTCCGTGTATTGTCAATATTTCAACTTACATAATAGCTTGTACACATATAAGTAAAATTAACTCCCTCCCCGTTTGCTAAGTACATCATTCAATTTTTAAAGCAAAAATGTTTTTGTTCTAAAATACCAAAATTTTTGTTCATAGATACATACAACAAATTCAAGAATAATCCAAAAAGGTTTTACGTAATTCAATATAAACCAGATGCGCAGAGAACAGGTCGAAATCAGAATGTCAAAAACTCTTAATCAGAGAAAAACGCGTTTTTGTAGATTTATTGCACTTATCTACAATATGTTTTATGTTGTATTTGTAACTCTATCAAAAGTGTTTGCCCCACCCTAATCCTCGGCTGGACCGCGGTAGTCCAGTTGGAAGAGTAGCGGATTAACAACCGGGGATTTGCGAGTGTTCGAAACTCGGTTCAACCAAAGACTATCGTATTCGTGGGGACTGGTTCACGTTGAATCTGTCGTGGCCTCAAGTGGCCTCACGTTGACATGGTGCGGAAGTTTGGATTGTCGAATGCTTGTTCAAAATGACGAGGAGTTGTTCTCGATCTTTCCCTTTGATATTGATACCGAACCGTCGTCAATAGCCCGTTGTGTTGCTCCAGTACGGCGTTATTTAATTACCTACCGTCAAAAGTGATCGTAATTGTAAAATTATTTGTGCCATCTATAGAATTTGATATAAACTAATTTTAAAGCTGAAAGTACAAAATCGATTTTTGGATTGATAGTGATGATTTTGAAAGTCCTCTGTCACCTTAAATAAAGTTAGTTTAGTTGTTCTTAAATTAAATAACTAGCCCGTTGTGTTGCTCTAGTGCGACGTTAATATTATCGACCAACCTACCTCAAAATTAAATATATATTCCACGATACCATATCGTCATCTGAACGTGGTTCAAAATCACGTGGTGTTGTCCCCGATACCTTTGGAGATTGATACCGGACCGTCGTCAATAGCCCGTTGTGTTGCTCCTGTGTGACGTTAATAAATGACCATTACCATTACCACGATACCATCTAAATCAGGAATAGAGCATAACACGTAACCCTTACCTGCTTTACTAAAATGAATCTCTCATTAGTTTGAGACTACTTTTACATGTGCAATCCATCGTAGAATTGTTTTGGCGAACTTTAAGCTTTTGAGGTTGCAAAATTAATTTTCGAACCCGACTTGCATAACTTTTGGTCGAGATCTACTTTTCAAGGAGAAAGATTCGAATGATCTCGAAAAACTTTTATCCTGTTAACTTGATCACGTGATTCCTTGTCGAAAACCAACCCCAAAAAGTGCTGACCTTTTTTTGATAGGATGCGGCATTCCGCAGACGTTCTCGACTTGCCTTGGCATTGGGCACACACAATTCACTATTTGTCATCTTTTGTTGAGCGAGATTTCCTCTTGTCATACATCTCCATCAGCTTTTATTGGGTTGATTCAAATGTTCGTCCCGGTTTTTGACAAAAATTGAAGAAAATTTTTATTTTCTATTAAAAATTACATTTAATCAATATAGTATGTACTGTTCGATGACCTTCCTCCATCACTCCGGTAGCCGCATAATCCCGCGCTCATAGAAGTTCTAAGGTTTCTGGCTAAAGAACCGATCCAGGTGACGAAACTTTCTGAACCACTTGCGGCACGTGGAATCGTCAACGGCACTCTCATCATACACAATGCATATCTTCTTTTGCATCTGCGAAGCATTCCTGCTTTTTCGGAAATCAAAAAGCATACTAGGTCGAAAATGCTCCTTATTTTCTGCCATTTTTAATTCTTAACAAAATTAAAAAACAACCAAATAACACAATTTTTTCCCGAGTACTCGCTGAAATTCCTTCTTTCAAACAACATCAAAGTTTACAGTGTGAAGTAGATAACACTTCGGTTTTGCTATGCAATGCCATCTAGCGCCAAAAACGAGACGAAATTTTGCATCAACCCAATACTATTCACCTTATTTTAATTGCATGTTCTGTTTTTGATATCATCGCTTGAAAATTTTTGAAACTTGCAAGATTTATTTGGGGTAGGTACTTGAATTAACTTCGCAGTGGAGCAACTTAAAAATGTATACTAGAATTCAACAAAAACACAATATTTTCAGAGCCACTTCTCTTCCAAAATAATCTATTAGATAGGTGGGTAATTAACGTCCCACTGGAACAACACAAAGGACAACACCTGAACTGGCATCCCACTCTCCAAACTTCCACACCCCTCCAACGTGAAGACATTTGAAGTCACGACAAGTTTAATGTGCACTAGACCCACGTGCACGGTAATCTTTGGTAGAATTCAAATCTTTGAACTCGCAACTCTCCGGTTGCTAATCCACTTCTCTCTTCCAACCGGGCTACCGAGTATTAGGGAAAAATCACATTTTTAAGGTCTTTATGTTATTCGTGGTTTTCAGACTGAACTTTAACTATTTTTATGGCACAAAGGTCATATTTTGCCAAGCTGCTCCACGCACAAGTCAAACAATATCAAGAAATGGACATACACAAACATGGAAAATTTTACTGACACAAAAGAGATATACACCCGCGGTAAGGTTTTCGCCAAAGAATCACGTCGTATGATTATGGTAGGATCAATTCCGATCCCTCCGTATTTTGTCACCGGGTTAAATTTTAAAGTTTGGCATTTATGAGATACTAAAGTGATCCCGATTGATTTGACAACAGAAATCACTTGACAATGATTATGTGCCAAATACTTTTATCGACACTGGAATAACCTTAAGCAAATATTCAAATCTTGCTTCACGAAATAGGTTTGTTACTTTTCAGTCTCTTTTTAAACGTTGTTACGATAGTAACATATGCTATAAATGAGGTATTATGTCGATAAAGAAAACACTCACACATTCATACTCTTCTTACTTTCATATTTCGCGTACAGAACGATTAATTTAGTGAACAATTAATTAATTTATTAACTGATAATTTACTTAATGGATATTACTTAATGGATATACATTATTAAAGCATTCTATTAACTTATGTTTTATTTATAAAGTTAGAAGCTCAGAGTAAAAATTTCAAAGCATTACTAATAAAGATTAAAAGTGATGAAAATGGTCAATAGCTATTTCAGTGAAGCAAGAACATTCACCATCATCAGGACAGTCCTAATGTTGCTGAACGTTTTGCGTTGATTGTGGATGTCGGGAACAGATACTGATGATGGTGGACGTTTTGATACACAAATAGCTATTGACCTTTATTTTACATGTTTTAATCTTTATTAATCATATTTTGAATTTTAAATTTTTTTCTACTAGTTTGACTAAGGTTTCATCTGCATTTCTAAGACTAAGAGACAGACACTTTAGGGGGAGGATATTGGGCCCCATAACCTATGCCTCAACCCATAAGTACGTTTATTACAGCCATTGATGTTTAGTTCTAGTCTTGTAAGTTCTGGTCAAATATAGTGCTTGCTGTAGAAAAACTTTTATTTTCACTCACAAACCATAAACATAACTGTGCACCCCCAATTAATTTTTTTGTTTAATTTCCTAAAACCTGTTAGTGACCCTTGGCTGCATGGTTCATATCTCCTTTAGGTGTGTACGGGCATCACAACTCCGAGGCACTCAAGTGATCTGTCGTCCCTTCTGTTTTACCCTCGCCTACTCTTCTGATTTTTGGGTTTTTTCCTTCCTCGTTGTTGTCTTCCTCGTTGTGTTTGGCGCGGCTTGGCCAAATATGGCCCTAGCGCCATAACACCCAAAACCAACCAACCAATCGAGATTTCAAACGATGGATTTAAGTTTCGTGCAGTCGGTCACTGCACTTGGTTCTAGAGTCTTGAATGTGTTCGCAAGTTATTATAAAACTGCTGATTGGATGTTTGGGTTTTATGGCTCAAGGTCCAAATATAGCCCTTGCGCCATAAAACCCCAAAACAACCAACCAGCTAACCTTGGCTGCATACGTACAAATTGACTCGCCTTCAAAGTTATGCGTATTTTCGTCATTATGTCGCAAGTTTTTTTATTACATCATCCCAGTTTAAACCATTGGAAATGCTCATTCTCTTAGAATTACATAGCACATTAGGTCAACAAATGCCAGAGGATAATTATCTAATTATTCGTTTTACTGAAACGCAAACCATAAAATATTTTATTACCAGTTTCTACTATCCGGTTTCAACCCTTTTTCTGGTGCACGGGGAAATTATTTTTCAGCGAATCTAAATAAAATTCTGGCGGCATCGTTTGAAACTTGACCCAAAAGAGTCTGAAACACGCATCTACTCCCCCACCTACCTTTTCTCTTCACCTAATTACTATTTGAACAATACTCTTACGGATGGTTACATATGCTTTCATGGCAAATAACGCCTGCTTAACGAACTTTTCAGGTATCGCCGACATAGAGCAGAAACTCGTTAACTGTAATTTTTCGGAAGTGCGTTTTCTGACACAAATGCTCGTTTTCATGATGAATGCATTGCCACATTGTAATCTGAACAAAAATATAATACTACCAAAATGCTTAGAATTTTATTTTTGACCTAAAAGCTAATAGTTAGTCTTTAAATATCTGAACTAAATTTTTTTGACAGTTAATGAGTTTCTGCTCCAAGCTGACGATATCTAAAGCATCTTTCAAACGGAATAGTTATATGCGTATCAAGCGTCTATTCAGCAAATAATTTCGCAAGATTCCAATCTTATCTCCTGGTTTTTATTCCAATCAAAAGGTCGTAATGCTAAATAAGCGTTATACCTAAAAGGCTTTTGTGGTTGTTTAACAGCAGGGCCATTCCTGAGGTATAAACTGTACAAGTTCATACCTCTGCTAGCCGCCTCCTCGTGTGTCCTACAAACATTTGATTTCTATGAGAATTCCCTTCATCAAGTACGTATTCAGAAAATAATTTCATAAGATCCTATCTTCTCTCACGATTTACTATTCCAATCAAAAGGCCGTATTTCGCAAGGGCCCAATCTTCTCTCTCGGTTTAATATTCCAATCAAAAGGCTGTAATATGCTAAATGAATATTAACCTTAAAAGCTTTTGTAACTGTTTACAGTAAGCCATTCCTGAAGTATGAGCTACCCACGTGCATATCTCTACAAGCCACCCTCTCAGTGAACATTTGATTTTCTATAAGAACTCCTTTCATCAAGTATGTATTTAGAAAACAATTTTGCAGGGGCCCAATCTTCTCTCTCTCTCCCGGTTTTTTATTTCAATCAAAAGATCGTAATGCTAAATGAACGTTACTCTTAAAGGCTTTTGGGACTGTTTACAGCAGAACCATTCCTATGGTATGACGTATCCACGTGCATACTTATGAAAGCACCTCCTCGTCTAATAAACATTTGATTTACTTCAAGAATTCCCTTCATCAAGCAGGTATTCGGAAAATAATTTCGCAAGGACCCATTTTCTCTTTCAGTTTTCTATTCCAATCAAAAGCCAGTAATGCTAAATGAGCATTACGATAAAAGGCTTTTGTGTCTGTTTAACAGCAGGGTCATTCCTGAGGTATGAACTGAACACGTTCATACCTCTGCAAGCCCTACAAACATTTGATTTTCTGAGAACTTCCTTTAAGTGCATATTCAGAAAATAATATCGCAAGTATATCTCTCACAATTTACTATTCCATTCAAAAGGCCGCAATGCTAAACTTTACTGCTTGTTTACTTACCTTAAAATATTAAGGAGCAATGGGGGTCGGACCCCAAGGAATTGACCTCTTGGTTGCAAGATTTAAAATTCCAAAAATTGTTTAGAACGGGTTAAAATTTGACCTAAGTGTTCTGCTGGGGGCAGTTTGTATTTCATAATGTTTAAAACGTCTCTGTGGTTTGAACTCTAATCTTTGTACTTGTATCCAAAAATTTTGAATCGACGGAACTGGATAAGTATACTGTTGGAAGTCTTTCATAAAGTTTTTGCTATACATATATAATAGTTCGCAAATTATCTGTTGCGTAGAGTGAAGGGTATATATGCATATTAAACTCTAATTATTAACAATTATTAAATTATTGGTTCTCTCCTTAGTTATACTAAGGAGAGAACCAATAGAATCTTTTAAAGTATTCCTATTTTAAGGAAAGGAGCAATAGGATTTAACTAAAGGATTCGATTCTAAGGAGAAATATTATCTTTCCAAAGGATTCCATTCTAAGGAAAGGAGCAATCGGATCTTTCCAAAGGATTATATTCGAAGTAAATGAGGAATATAATTTTTCTAAAGAATTCTAGTCTAAAGAAAGGAGAAACAAAATTTTACTAATGGATTCGATTCTAAGGAAAGGACCAAAGCAATCTTTCCAAAGGATTCATTTCAAAGGAAAGAACCAACAAAATAATCCCAAATTATTCTATTCTAAGGAAAGGACCAATAAATCTTTATAAAGGTTGAAAGAATGCATGGATTCTTGAGAAAGATGTGGTTATTTAGTCATGGGGTGTTGTAGGGAAAAACAACACTACGCTAATCGGAAATCTCGATACGCTAGGTGAAATGTGTTACTTCCTGTTTCACATCCCTTACTTTTGACAGCACTTTGCCAGTCGTCTACCCCTGACTCACTACCCGTTTTGGTGGTACGGAAAAGGGTGGAATTTCAGCCCACTAGAATTGGAGAAGGGTGACTTCTTTCATTACTACACTTGCATTTCCAGCCATCGAACATCTAATGAAATTGCAAGGCACTGAAACTTATATAGGGTGACTTAAATTTTTTTTACCTATGAATCCAACCTTTCTTTTTTGCTGTCGTGGCTCAGTAGGTATGTCCACTGCGCTGACAATCTTCGAGTTGTAGGCAGCGCAGGTTCGATTCCTGTCAGGTGCATTCCTCCCTGGGTGTATTTTCTCTCTTCTGTATCAGTAACACTTTCATTGTGTGTGTCTGTCTATTACTTGCTATTGTATGTCTTGTGACTGGCAAAGCATGGCCAAATATGGCCCTTGCGTCATGAAACCCCAAAACCAACCAATTTTTTTGGGGCTGTCTTGGCTCAGTGGGTATATCCACTGCGCTAGCAAAACTTTCGAGTTATAGGCGGCGCAGGTTCGATTCCTGTCAGGTGCATTTCTCTATGGGTGTATTTCTATCTTCTGTATCAGTAACACTTTCATTGTGTGTGTCTGTCTATTACTTGCTATTGTATGTCTTATGACTGGGGCAAAGCATGGCCAAATATGGCCCTTGCGTCATAAAACCCCAAAACCAACCAATCTTTTTGGGGGCTGTCTTGGCTCAATGGGTATATCCACTGCGCTAGCAAAACTTTTGAGTTATAGGCAGCGCAGGTTCAATTCCTGTCAGGTGCATTTCTCTCTGGGTGTATTTCTATCTTCTGTGTTCGTAAGCTTCAATTGTATGTATATCTCTATTACTATATATTATGTTTTGTGTCTAGAGCAGCATGACCAAATATGGTCCTTGCGCCATAAAACCCCAACAACACACACATCTAAACACCAACATTTCTTTAGAAATTGGAGTAGAATTGTTTTAGCAAATCTACTGGAAGGAAGTTGATTTTACATCGCACTGGAGCAACACAACGGGCTATTGGCGACGTTCAGGGATCAATCCCGAAGTGAAAGATCCGCGGAAAACAACTCGTGATTTTAAACCCCAGTCCAATGATGAGGTCAGCACCTGAATTGGCACTCCACTCTCCAAACTTCTACACTGATATTTGAGATCACGACAGAATTAACGTGCGACAGTCCCCACGTATACGACTGTATTTGGTTGGATCTAGTTTCGAAATCACAACACTCCGGTTGCTTATCCGCAACTCTAGCAATTGGACTACCGTAGCACCAGAAAATCTACTGAACTTCACAATTGATGCTACTTTTGAGTTGTATTTTATTACGAAATAAAGATTGTATTCCAGGTTCCTTTCCATATAATGCTTTTACCTTTCATATCTTTTAACCCGTATCAAAACCTTTAACTATTGCTCACTATTTTTATGTTGATGATGATCATCTCAGATTTCCTGTTTAATCATGGCGTTTGTACCTTTAATTGTTGGTCGGATAATTAATCTTAAAGTTTTATCCTTTAATGGAATAAATTCTGTCGTGTTTGGAGCAGCTTGTCCTCTTTTGGACCTTGTGCCATAAAACCTAGATCAACCAACCAACCCAAGTTCTAATTAACGTCGCACTGGAGCAGCACAAACTTAATCTTAAAGTTTTTTACTTATCTTTTAATGGAATAAATTCTGTCGTGTTTGGCACAGCTTGTCCGCTTTTGGACCTTGTGCCATAAAACCCAGATCAACCAACCGACCCAAGTTCCTTGCCCAGAGCTGTAAGTAGGTATCTAATTAACGTCGAACTGGAGCAACACAACGGACCACTCCCAGAGCTGTAGGAGTCACTTGCTTTCGACATTTCACAGGACATGACTACCTACAAAGACCCTCTTACATCGTGTTGGAGTAGCGAGATCAGCTATCTGTCCTGTTTGCGAACAGGACGAAATCACTGGAGACCACCTAAAGGACTACCCTAAATTTCCAGACAATACAATTACAAATACTGCCAGATTGCGTTTTTAATTTAACATTTTTTAACACATCTCACCTCTATTGGGCAGCTCGTGGACCGATGGCCGAGTGGCCGGAGATGGACATAGGATAAAAAAACTTTCAAATCGGCAGATGTTTAATGCTTCTATCCTTTGAGGGTGGCTGAAGCCCTTCAGTCACCCCCTGGGCGCACCACTGTCGCGCAGTTGACACCAGGTAACTGTATTTTATTGGTGCTATAAGCGTGATTAGGACATCCAAAACGGTTTTGTATGCCTGTATATTTTCAAAGACCTTGATACAGAGAACATTACTAACGTAACTAAACGAGTAGCATTGAATAGTCTGGCTTGGATTGGCTTTTGGGGTTTTATGGCTCAAGGTCCAAAAGCGGACAAGCTGCGCTAAATACAAGTTAAAATATGACCCAATAAAAGTATAAAATACTTAAAAATTAATAATCTAAGGCAAAGTTAAAAGGTAGATTTAAAGCATGTAAAATGTATAAATGAGAATAAAAATATTCAAACAATAGTTATATGATACAAGACCATCATAGTTTGCAGATTAACTAATGAATTTAATTCACATATGTATAAAATTTTGAGTGTGAAATATAAAAAATTGAATTATAAGGGAATATGAAAAAATATATTTTGAGTCATTTTGAATTTGGAAAAACTAGATGAGATGTAAGAAACAATTGAACGTAAAAATGCGAAAAGGCTTGAATGGGAATTTTCCCCAATCACATCTTGTAAGTTTAAAATTGTACTTTTAAAACATTTTTGGCGATGATGATTAAAAGCAGGACATATAATTAAAATACGATGAACATTAGTCTAGCTTGGAACTAATAGTTTCGGCTACTAATGTTAGTGTATGGTTTGACGCTAACACACCTACTGCTATTGGTAAAAACTGGTAGTTAGATGAGAACTAATAGCTTCAGGTAGGTAGCTAATTAACGTCGCACTGTAGCAACATAAGGGGCTATTGGCGACGGTCCAGGATCAATCCCGAAGGAAAAGATCCGAGGACAACACCACATAATTTTGAACTACGGTCAGATGACGAAGTCAACACTACTGTCACCCCACTCTCCAAATTTCATATCACTCCAACACTAGGACATTTGAGACCACGACAGATTTAACGCGCATCAGCCCCTACGTACACGACGGTCTTTGGTTGGACTTGGTTTCGAACTCGCAACTCACCAGTTGCTAATCAGTTACTCTTCCAACTGGGCTACCGTGGCCCCTAATACGTAGTTTCAGTTACTAGTGCTTGTGTATGGTTTGACTCGAACACACCGATCCCACTTCTACTGGTAAAGACTGATAGCTAGGTGAAAAATAATAGTTTTAGCTACTAGGGATTGTGTATGGTTTGACTCTAACACACCGATCCCACTGCTACTGGTAAAGACTGATAGCTAGATGAAAAATAATAGTTTTAGCTACTAGGGATTGTGTATGGTTTGACTCTAACACACTGATCCCACTGATACTGGTAAAGACTGATAGCTAGGTGAAAAATAATAGTTTTAGCTACTAGGGATTGTGTATGGTTTGACTCTAACACACCGATCCCACTGATACTGGTAAAGACTGATAGCTAGGTGAAAAATAATAGTTTTAGCTACTAGGGATTGTGTATGGTTTGACTCTAACACACCGATCCCACTGCTACTGGTAAAGACTGATAGCTAGGTGAAAAATAATAGTTTTAGCTACTAGGGATTGTGTATGGTTTGACTCTAACACACCGATCCCACTGCTACTGGTAAAGACTGATAGCTAGATGAAAAATAATAGTTTTAGCTACTAGGGATTGTGTATGGTTTGACTCTAACACACTGATCCCACTGATACTGGTAAAGACTGATAGCTAGGTGAAAAATAATAGTTTTAGCTACTAGGGATTGTGTATGGTTTGACTCTAACACACCGATCCCACTGATACTGGTAAAGACTGATAGCTAGGTGAAAAATAATAGTTTTAGCTACTAGGGATTGTGTATGGTTTGACTCTAACACACCGATCCCACTGCTACTGGTAAAGACTGATAGCTAGGTGAAAAATAATAGTTTTAGCTACTAGGGATTGTGTATGGTTTGACTCTAACACACCGATCCCACTGCTACTGGTAAAGACTGATAGCTAGATGAAAAAT
The DNA here is from genome assembly GCA_933210815.1 of Meta bourneti. Lineage (NCBI taxonomy): Eukaryota > Metazoa > Arthropoda > Arachnida > Araneae > Tetragnathidae > Meta > Meta bourneti. Next base: position 95,521,087 of record OW119934.1, read on the forward strand.
AATAGTTTTAGCTACTAGGGATTGTGTATGGTTTGACTCTAACACACTGATCCCACTGATACTGGTAAAGACTGATAGCTAGGTGAAAAATAATAGTTTTAGCTACTAGGGATTGTGTATGGTTTGACTCTAACACACCGATCCCACTGATACTGGTAAAGACTGATAGCTAGGTGAAAAATAATAGTTTTAGCTACTAGGGATTGTGTATGGTTTGACTCTAACACACCGATCCCACTGCTACTGGTAAAGACTGATAGCTAGGTGAAAAATAATAGTTTTAGCTACTAGGGATTGTGTATGGTTTGACTCTAACACACCGATCCCACTGCTACTGGTAAAGACTGATAGCTAGATGAAAAATAATAGTCTTAGCTACTAGGGATTGTGTATGGTTTGACTCTAACACACTGATCCCACTGATACTGGTAAATTACTACTGGTCTCTGACAATAAAAGCAAGAAGTGGGAAGACTCATTCTATGGTTACTGTATTGTTCAAACCATCGTTTTTTTCCCATTTAAACGCCTGAAACGAAAATTCGATTAGCTAACCGGAAAACGTGAGTACTCCGAAAATTTGAATTACGTGTTTCCTAGTCTGTTTTCCTTGTTTTCTGTCTTTTCCTTCAGAGAGATTTTCTAAAAAGGCTATTCTTAAATCACGCTATGATATATCTCTATATATATTTCCCTAACGTACGTAGCACGGAAATCGACGTTATTAGTTTATTGTCAAATGGCAAAAAACGGGTATAAACAATTTATAATTGTGGGATTCCTTTTCCAATTAGCTTAGTCTTAATAAGCTTGGCCATGAAGCTGCATAATGTTGCTAAAACTACACGGAAGAGCTTGCCACCCTAATGAGTTCTTCATCAGTTTGATTACAGAAGGGCAAGGAGAAATTTGTTAGATTGAAATCAGTCTCTATTTTCTGATCAATCTGCACGTATCTGATTTTAAGGGGTACTAGATTTGAACTAAATATGGTGAAGTAATTTCATTTATCTGGAAAATATCGGGATTTCATTTGTCCTTTCTTTAGAGTATTATCCTTTGAAAAGATTATATTGATTAAGAAGTTTGAAATTGGATAAAGTCAAGCTCAGGGAAGACCTTTTTGATCAGACCTTGTGCACCCTCTTCATAAAGTTAATAGAATCGTAACTAAGTTATCTATAACCCTCTGTGATGCTCACACGCGTAATTCCATCTTGCAACCTACAGTCTTTCCTGCGCATGTATTTAGTTTTGACATTCTTAACCAATCTTTTCAAAGGATAATATTCTAAAGGAAGGACCAATAAAATCTTTTCAAAGGATTCCATTCAGAGGAAAGGAACAATAGAATATTTTCACAGCATTCTATTCAAAGAAAAGAAGCAATAGAATTTCACTAAAGAATTCTATTAAAAATGACCAACATATAGTATTTCCAAAGGATTCACTTCCAAGGAAAGAAGCTGTAGAATCTTTCAAAGTGATTCTATTCTAAGGAAAGGAGCGACAGAATCTTACCAAAGAATCAATTCTAAGGAAATGACCAATAGAATCTTTCCAAAGGATTCACTTCCAAGGAAAAGAGCAATAGAATTTTTCCAAGTGATTCTATTCTAAGGAAAGGACCACTAGAATCTTTCTTAAGGTTGCAGAATCGATGGATTATCTTTTCCCCAATAGATGTGGTTATTTAGCTATTAGCTGTGTTGTGGTCAAAAACAATGTTACACTACTCGGAAATCTGGTGTCACTTAGAGCCTTAAATAGTTTTCAAAACTGCCTCTGTTCAGTTTCATGGAAAATCGTAGGAAGGAATGGGACTTACAAGCATTAAAGTGGGAAATATTTCCTCGACAACAACTGCCTCTGTTCAGTTTCATGGGAAATCGTAGGAAGGAATGGGACTTACAAGCATTAAAGTGGGAAATATTTCCTCGACAACAACTGCCTCTGTTCAGTTTCATGGAAAATCGTAGGAAGGAATGGGACTTACAAGCATTAAAGTGGGAAATATTTCCTCGACAACAACTGCCTCTGTTCAGTTTCATGGGAAATCGTAGGAAGGAATGGGACTTACAAGCATTAAAGTGGGAAATATTTCCTCGACAACAACTGCCTCTGTTCAGTTTCATGGGAAATCGTAGGAAACAATGGGACTTATAAGCATTAAAGTGGGAAATATTTCCTCGACATCTGTTTAACTGAAATAATACTCCCCTCTGAACAATTAAAAAAGCTTTAAATGACACAAAAAAGTAACGAAATCGGCATGGGAAAAATGAAAGGTATTAACCTATTTAAGTAATATTAATCCATAAAAAATTTATACTGACAGATTTCCTCGCTAAAAGCACTAAATTCTTATTGTATTTTAGTGATACAATGTAAGAACATGATTATTCTATTATTTGCACACCATCATTCATTTTCTCTAGTTTAATTTGAGTTACTTTTACAAATATTTGTTTTATTCGTGAATTTGAAATAACGCAGTTAGCTATGTGAATTCTATGCTATTTTTTCGTTTTAATACATTTGCTTTAATTAGTACATCAATCTTATAATTTAAGTTTAATTTAACCTCGTTCTATTATTTGCTATTAAGCTCTTGAAAAAATCTTTATTAACTTAACAATTATTAACTCCGAAAAAATTATAAAAGTTAAAGGAAACATTTAGCTTGTGCTATGTTAGTTAAAAGAATGTTGTTAATATAAAAATTACCCTCTGACTTACAGTAGGCTTTAAGTGCTAATTTATACATTTCAGTAATTTCGACCGGGTATGAAGTTTAGCACTCTTAATTTTTCTCATTAACTTACAAATTTTAAAATTGCATGTATTTTAAAAAGATATGAAATGAGAGTTCTTGTGCTACTTCAAGTATCTTCATTAAATATCTGAGAGTGGTGTGCCAGCTCAGGTGTTCACCTCGTCATCTGAACGTGGTTCAAAACAACGAGGTGATGCCCTCTGATCTTTCCCTTCGGGACTGATCCCGGACCCTCACCAATATCCCGTAGTGTTGCTCCATGTGGCTTAAATTCAACTATCAACTAACTTTATTAAATATTCGTATAAATAAATTATGCTGTTTTCCATGCCACAGGTTTTTCGTACGAGTGATATGACTGAAAAAATTAATGACTTGGTCAAGATATGAAGCACTGAAATAGCAAATGAAAGTTAAAGTATTACACGATTTGACAAAAAAGGCATGCTTCAATGACTGGGATATTTCAAGGGGTTCGGTGCTAAATATCTTCACTTTCGATTTTCTGTTTTAAAATATTCTCTAATTAAAAGACGAACAAAACCCAAGTCATAAACCGTAAAAATATAAATCATCAGTGATCCTATAATTTTTAATATTTATTCCTAAACCCACAATCTACTTAGAATTCTAATCCTAAGAATTACATTGTTATTGCAAATGTAGATAGATGGTTAGTTAATTAACTTCGCACTGGATCAACACAACAACGGGCTGCTGGCGATGGTCCGGGCTCAACCCCCAAGTGAAAGATCTGATGTTATTGTAGAGGATGGTTGGCTGGTTGTTTTGAGGTTTTATGACGCAAAGGCATATTTGGACAAGCTGTGCCAAATACATGACTACGCCAAGAAAAAAATGTCGTCAAAGGGGAAAATAGAGGAATTGGGAGATAAAGTAGTGGGATGAAAGCAGTAATAGGACAAAGACAGTAAACACCATGGGAAAAAGAAAAGATCACCAGAGTACCTTGGGTTCATGAAGTCCATACACACCTAAAGGACATGTGCCACTGAGGGTGTTAGGTGTTATTGTAAAGGAAATTATTTCAAAAGGTAATTAAATTTAACGAAATAAAGGCAAGAAAGAAAATTCAAAATGCAATATTTCCTACACACAATTTGGGGGCGTCGTGGCTCGGAGGATATGCCCACTGCGCTAGCAACCTTCGAGTTATAGGCACGGCAGGTTCAGTTTCTACTGTGTATTTCTGTGTGTATTTTCCCCTTCTGTGTCAGTTAAACTTTCCTTGTGTGTGTATATCCATTACTCGGCATTGTCTTGTGTCTGGTGCAACTTAGTCAAATGTGGTCCTTGCGGGCATAAAACCTAAAACCAACCAACACACAATTTAAAAGTGACATGTTTACTTTGTTCAATTTTGATTTATAGATTTCATTGCAAATTTGAATTTTTCTCCTATCGTAAATTGGGCTACGGTAAAGAGAGAGCTCGGTTGGAAGAGAAGTGGATTAGCAACTGGAGGGTTCGAAACTCGATCCAACCAAAAGACCGTCGTAGGGGCCGGTGCACGTTAAATTTGTCATGGCCTCAAATGCCCTCACTTTGGCGTGGTGTGGAAGTTTGGAGAGTGGGTGCCAGTTCAAGTGTTGACCTCGTCATTTGACCATAGTTCAAAATTACGAGGTGATGTCCTCGATCTTTCATCGAACGGCCCATTGTGTTGCTTGAGTGCGACGTTAATTAACTACCTACGGTCGTTTCTCAGTGGGCCACTGCGCAGCTATCTGCGAGTTGTACGCGGCGCAGTTTCGATACCTCCCTGAGTGCATTTCTCTTCAGTGTCAGCGAAACATTCCTTGTGTGTGTATGTCCATTACTTGACATTGTGTGTCTTGTGTCTGATGCAGCATGGTCAAATATGGCCCTTGCGCCATAGAATCCAAAACCAACCAACACAATTTAAAAGTGACTTTTCATTTGATTTAGAAATTTCATTGAATAAGCGTTTTTTTCTCCCATCGCAAATTAAACCTTGAAGTCTATGCAGTTTTATATAAGTTTCAATGTTAGATTCATAATTTATTACTCTCACAAAAGTTAACCCTCCTGGTGGTTGGTTGTCTCTACGAGGTATCTCGTCATTAACAAAACTGACCAGATCTTGATCTCATAAAAAAAAATTGACAATATCTTGATGACGAGGTATCGCGTCCAAAATTGGTCAGTCGTTAACATAACATCCCGACTCCCATTTAAGGTAGGCTTGAAAGTTTGGGGGTCCAATGTCTTCTGCTCCGTGTGTGTGTGTGTGTGTGTGTGTGTGTGTGTGTGTGTGTGTGTGTGTGGTTTTACCTGAACAAAGAAAAAATATTTTTCCATTTCTCATACCCACGTAACATGTTCAAGTTAAGTTCACCTAGTGTCCCGCATCCCAAGGTGTCCTTCGCCGCGATTCCTCACGATCGTAAGTCACGTAGTTTCGATTTCGAATAATGAGTATGCGATGAACTATGACCGCTATGAAGTTCAGGTAGGCTGCTATATTGAGGTAGGTCTCGCATAATAGTTGATGAATTCTGTCATGCCGTGTTTGCAAACATTGTAGTATTTGTAGAGAGGTTTCATTGATTTTATCTGAGATTGCTATGAAAATAGATGACCCGCGTATAGAATTTGCGCTAAAGTTTCTTAATTGCTCATTTCAATTAATTATTTCGTTCATTGCACTAAGATGCTTAATTTATCGTGTAGCAAAGTCTTTTAAGAGTGTAATTGTTACGAATTTGAGGCCCTGATTACATTTTCGTAGTTAAAACTAAGAAGTGTTTAACCCTCCTGGTGGTTGTCTCGACGCGGTATCTTGTGTCAAACTGACAAAACTGACCAGATCTTGATGGACGAGATATCTCGTCATTAAAAAAACTGACCGATCTTGATCCCGTTATCATCAAAAAATCGGTAACATCTTGATGATGAGATATCTCGTCAAGTATTAGCAAAATTGACCATATCTTGATGGACATGATTTCTCGTCGAAACCACTTGGAGGGTTAAACAACACTAAAATCTGATAGACGATGTTTACGAAATGGATGGTATGGTTGAAAATAGCTGCACTTTCTATGAAGACGTTCATAAAAAATATTATCTTCCAGCTCTAAATACATACCGCGTGATTACTGACCAGAACGGAATATCGGTCTGAAAATTATGTATTCATACAATTTTTATATTTAATTTATATTTTCAAACTGTACATTATATTAAATTTTATGTTATATTTTATTTTAAATAAGCTTAAATTTATTTTCAAGGATTATAGTTTTATTATAAGATTTCATTACGTCACTTATCTAAAAAGATAAGATAAATAAAAAAATACATACTTAAGAACTACTATCTAGCACAAGTACAAACCTTTTGAGCATATATCAACCCGCAAAAATCACCATTTTAAACAGCGAAAAAGAAACAACTGAAAAACTTAATGTATTAATTGACCTCAGTATTATAAACTATTTTACGACTATAACTATTAACAACTAACAACGAATAAACCTGGAATTCGTTGTGAAATGAAAATAAGAAAAATTATTTCGAATGGAATGTTGAAGCCCATTTCATGCAATTGCTTAAGCATGACTATGTACTTGCTTATTTAAACGTTTTATACAAAATTTAATGCATTTTGGTTTTATTATACATTTATTTTTTATATATTTATGTAACGTTTTAATGATTTTCTCACATAAAAGTATGATGTACATTACCCTCGCTAATTAGAGTGGAAAACCAAAATCGTATAAAAGCTATCTATGTCCTGATCTCACATAATTAAGTTTTTATTTGCCTAACTGAACACCATCAAAAAGATTTTTTCAAATTCTATATGAATCAATATATAAAATAAAATTTGTTACTAAGAAATATTTTCAAACAATGAGGCATTGAGAGGATGACGCTTAAATTTTTATATATTTATTAGTTGTTTCTACTTCATTGTATATATTTTACTTTTTAAGGTGTAATTTACGTTCTAATACACACGTTGAGTGAACATTTTAGTGTTTATATCTGTGATTTAATTGTAGTAGCATTTACTAGTTTTGACTTTACATGTATGAGTTTTACTTCCCCTTATGGAGAACAGACATTTCAATTTAGAAAGATCATAAGGAGGCTTAAAACGTGGCAGAAAATACTAAAATTCATTGGTTATAAAGTATACAAAAGAAAATCAAACGTAAGATGTGCATTACGGGAATTTCACAATGTACGGGTAATATCGACAATAATTTTAAAGGTAAAGGAGACGAAATTTCATGACTTATTGACGAATAAATTTTGTCTCCAAAACGTAGTTTTAATTTAACCCTTCTGGTGATTGTCTAACGTGGTGTCTCGTCATTAGCAACCATTAGCAGATCTTGATGGACGATATATCTCGTCATAATAAAACTGACCAGATCTTGATCTCATCATCATCAAAAAATCGGCAACATTTTGATGACGAGGTAGGTAGGTATTTTAATTAACGTCGCACTGGAGCAACACAATGGGCTATTGGTGACGGTCCTGAATCAACCCCCGAATGGAAAGATCCGAGGACAGCACCAAGTAATTTTAAACCACGGTCAGATGACGAGGCCGCACCTGAGCTGGCACCCCACTCTCCATGCTTCCACACCACGCCAACTTTTGATGATGAGATATCCCGTTGTTAGCAAAATTGATCTGGTTTATATGGACGAACTATCCCATCGAAATGACCTGAAGGTTTAATGTAATGGAATAGAGAGTATGTCAATATAAGTTTTTATAAGTACCTAGGGAATGTCTTCAATTTAGGATTTGTAATGCATTAACCAACAGGCTCAAACATCTACATTAAAGAACCTTAAATTGATTAATATGGACATTTATTACATATGCGAAGATACCAAACCTAGGATAAAATTTAAATTAAAATCATAAATTACAAAATAGCTTCTGCTTTAAAAAGCTTTGAAAAAGTGTGAGTAAGAAAAGAGTTACTTTTGAATTACAAAGCATGAAGTTTTTCTGTTAGTTCATCCATGACATAACCGATGTACCTCTTTTACTCTTGAGTCTTTCCGCTACTTAACGGTCACTAACTTTGACAGCGGGTTGAAGCAAATATGAAGTTTGAAAAGCGAATGCTTTTCGTTGTGAATTAAGATCGGATTAAAAATTTTAATTTTCAGTCAATATCGTAAATTTTCTTGACTGATTTCATGTAAAGCACATTTTAATTTATTATTTAATTATATAAGTATGTTTCTCTATGCTTTTTATTAACCGACAACGCATGTCGTGCAATGAGGATCACATGGAATTGATCGAGATGTCGGAATGAACACTCAAAAGATCAGGTAGCATTTGATCTCTACTTTTGTCCAACGGCGTCTTTCAATTTCAACAACTCATGAATGTGAAAACCGCATATTGTACTTGTAAAAGCGTTTCCTTGTTTTTGACAGGCTTCCGTATGGACGGACGGTTGGGTTTCATGGCTTAAGGGCCATATTTAGCCAAGCTGGCCAAACACAAGACACACGACTTCAAGTAATGGGCATACACGTGAACAAAAAAGGTTTTGCCAACACGAAAGAGAGAAATACACACAGGATAAGGTTTGTGACAAGGAATCGCGTGGCATGATTATTGTGCAGTCGATTCCGACCACCCTGTATTTGGTCATCGGACTAAATTTCAAAGTTTGGAATTCAGGCAAGATACAAAAATGCTACATCCCGACTGATCTGAGAGCAGAACTCACTTTACAGTGCGTGTGTGTTTGCGTTACTTTACAGTCACTTTCAAGGAAAGGTTTAATGACACAGAAGAGAAATTTAGGGGTAAGACACGAGAATCGAACCTACACCGACTACATCTAGCAAGTTGCTAACACAGTAGGCAAGCTCAGTGAGTCACGACGACTCCTTATATTTAATTAGTGGGCCTACATAAAGCTACTTAGCTCTGACGCAAGTCACCTGTCTAACCTGTAGTGGAACCCCGAATGAGATATCTCTACCATAACAGACGGGAGGCCCTACAGGGTGTGGGGGGAAGCCTTTACCGTGATACCAGGACAAAAGTGCAAGGAAAATGGGGGAAGTTTCTGTATTGTAATTTACAATTCTAAGTTATAAATAGTTTCTTTGTATTTATAACAGAAATGTACAAGATAAATATTTAAGCATTTATGAAATCTAACCATTAAGTATAACATGAACATTAGTTTTCAAGATGGACCCCAGTCCCTGGGCCCATCACGTAACTTGTACTGAGGCCCGGGGACTGAATAGTTGCTTAATCAACAACTCTACAGATTGCATGTTTCTTATTGAAACAAAATTATCCAGTATAAATCCAATTTATTACATCCCTGGTATATTTATCGGTCTTCTGTGTCAGTAAAACTTGCCTTGTGTGTATGTCCATTACTTGATGTTGTTTGTCTTGTGCTTGGCCGAATATGCCCCTTGCGCCGTAAAACTCAACCAACCACAGTTTGCTACCAAGCTTGGACATTTTCTTTGATTTTCCTGTAGCTTTCAAACATTCTATCGCTGATTTTCAAAAACTACAATTTCATTTCTTGAATTTAATTTGATCGTATGTTTTTTATTCTTTGGTACCTTTATCAGCAGAATGGATCAAAGAAGAAACATTCTTCTTCAAACTTCCATTATACCTGAAGAGACATTTATAAGGACCTTTGCTCCTGTGGTGAAATACGAGCACATCTGTACTGCATCACTGTCTGCGCTCTGGCAACATCATGGCATATGAAATTACAGTTTGCATCATGGCATATGAAATTACCAACCGCCTTAATCCTCCAAGTGGTTTCGACGAGATATTTCGTCCATCAAGATCTGACTAATTTTGATAATGACGAGATGTATCCTCCTCAAGATATTGCCAAATTTTTATGATGACGAGATCAAGATCTTGTCAGTTTTCTTATAATGACGAAATATTTCGTCCATCAAGATCTCACCAATTTTGCTAATGACGAGATTATCTCATCAAGATACTGCCGAATTTTTATGATGACGAGATCAAGATCTTGTCAGTTTTCTTATAATGACGAAATATTTCGTCCATCAAGATCTCACCAATTTTGGTAATGACGAGTTTTATCATCAAGATACTGCCGATTTTTTATGATGACGAGATCAAGATCTTGTCAGTTTTCTTATAATGACGAAATATTTCGTCCATCAAGATCTCACCAATTTTGCTAATGACGAGATTATCTCATCAAGATACTGCCGAATTTTTATGATGACGAGATCAAGATCTTGTCAGTTTTCTTATAATGACGAAATATTTCGTCCATCAAGATCTCACCAATTTTGGTAATGACGAGTTTTATCATCAAGATACTGCCGATTTTTTATGATGACGAGATCAAAATCTTGTTAGTTTTCTTCTAATGACGGGGTATCTCATCCATCGAGATATGCTAATGGTTTTGCCAATGACGAGAGACCTCGTTAAGGAAACCACCAGGAGGGTTTAAATCGCGTGCCAAGAGTTGGATTGTATTGGATTTAGAAATTTATTTCCTAAACAGGACAAGTTACACCAGACACAAGATCGTAAAATTAAATATTATGCTAAAGGCTAAAAATGAAAAATCAGAATTGAGACAGAAATGTAAGAGATTAATTTACATGCATAGAATTTCAAAACGTTGAAATTTGAGACATTAAATTGGAAAAGAATCTGAAAAGACAGACTGATGAATCGTTTGGAATTTAGGAGAAAGAAATTGGGAGGGGGTGAGATTTAAAAACCCAACAGCACTTAAAAATGCGAAAAGGTTTGAATGGGGATTTTACCCAACCAAAAATCGTGCAGATTCAAAATTGTACTTTAAAGATTCAAGACATTGATGATTAAAGATAGGACAGACACACAGGCAATAAATATGATCAATAGAAATGCGTACCTCGGGAATTTAGCTACTAACTAAAGGTCGAGTTTTAAAATTATTGACACAATGAAATTCATAAATATACACCGGTAATTGATAATTCGAAATGATTGATTGCAAATGTATGATAAATAAGGTTGTATGATATAATGTACACGATGCAATATAACACGAAAAACAAAATATTCTGGATTGATATGCAACCTCGCTCGCATGTTCTATTCACCCCTGCCGAACGTATATATACGTGTATGCCTCTGAGAGGTGCACACGTATACATACGTTTGGAAATTCAGTCTTCCCTGCATGACTTGTAACCAGTTTTAACCATCTTGATCAATAGAATCTTCCCTATGACTCTTTCAACCAGTGGCTGTTATGACTCAAGGGTCATATTTGGCTAAGCTGTGTCAAACACAAGACAGAAGACGTCAAGTAATGGACAAGCGCACAAGGAGAGTTTTACTGCCACAGATAAGAGAAATAGACCTAGGGTAAGTTACAAGAATCAACAACTCGCGCGTTGCTAGCGCAAGTAGTTATTTAACCATTATGTGTTTTGTTGGGAATAGTACACTACAATACTACACTACTTGGAAATCTCGTGACGTTCAGAGGGTTAAATGAATAGAGTATCTCACGACACTAGACATGTGTTTGGTTAATCTATTTTTGCTACACAAGGATTAAATAGACCCTAGGCAATAGAGTACTTGCATACGGTTAGTTAACCCTCCAAGTAGTTTTTTCTAATGACGAGATATCTCGTCCATCAAGATCCGATCAATTCTGCTTATGTGGAGATATCTCGTCATCAAGATATTGCCAATTGTTTAATGATGACGAAATCGAGATCTGGTCAGTTTTCTTCTAAAGACGAGATATCTCGTCCATCCAGATCTGGTCAGTTTTCACTAACGACGAGATACCTCGTCGAGACAACCCCCAGAAGGGTTAAGTGCCTTTTCATGTGTTTGTGCTGTCTTGTGCTTCCACTTCCTTATAAATGGATTTTTATGTGTGACAGTATGAGTAAATGAATAAGCAAAAATCCTACCTTGTGTACTACCGGTTTGCAGAGAAATCGCAGCTGCCCATTGACTCGCAGGGGGGCCCATGGGCCTCTGCCCGGGCACATGGGCCCTGGCTGCTGACCACACAGCGGACATGGGTCGAGGCAGCCTCGAGTGGTGCGACCCCAAGAACGCGGGGTGGGCCGCGTGTGCGTCCAAGATCCTGTCCATCAGATAGAGTTCTGGGCCGGTGATGGCCATCGGCATCACAGCGTCGCATCCCTCCTGGGACTTCAAGTTCGGTTCCGGAGGGGAGGACAGGTGAGATGAGTCCGGGATGTAGAAGTCGGCCGGAGTCCAGAGAGTCGGCCTGGGTGAGTGGGTCTTGGTTCCGGCCAGCAGAGAAGCGACGGAAAAGTTCGAAATAAGCTCTGGCGTCTCCCTCTTGGCGGAGCTGGACTTCAATTGGGAACTCTTGAGACTCAGCTTGGGAATCTCCTCGCTCGCTGGCGACGGCGTGCGCGAGCTCTCGCCGGCCGCGGCTTCTGCCTCCATTCCCGGCACGTCTAGTTTCGGTTTCCCGTCGACGGAATGCTATCCTCAAATGGGAACCATTCGCATGTCGTCAATCTAAGTCGATCTCGTCGAGGCGGTCGTCATTGCGATTAAATTCGAGTTATCGAGGCTTTCTATATGGGTCTCAAATTTACATTCGCCTCCGGATTCACCACCAAAAAAAACCCGGTGTCTCAATCGACGCAGTCACCAGACCTCATGTCAATCCACTCAAGTGAGGCGAGCATCAACTGGTAGCGAGCGAAAGCGATCCTCACCCAGCACGCATGCGGCGAGCTAATGTCTGGCCCTCAGATCTGAAGAGACTTCCGAGAAAGAAACCCTGCCCCGCGCCCTATCAGTAGGTCGAGACTTTGCAAATGATCTCTAATTAATTGAGGAGGCGAGTCACCGCCCTGCCGAAGCCGACTCGGCGCCTCCTCCGGGGGGCGTGGTAGCCGCAGCTCATTGGGCGAGGGCCGGCCGTCGTCATTTCCGCCCCTCCCCAGCCCCGCTTGTGCCGCGGGAGCTCTAAGTAAAATGATTGAAGGATCCCAGGCATTTTCTAGAGCTGTTATTGGATGATTGAATTCAATAGCGGAGATAAGATGCTATCGGGTTTATTTATGGTTGCGTTTTTCGGTGCCCCATTATCGTGATTTCGGGGGAAATATTTGCCTCATATTGATAGCCATCAATTTTTTTGCGAAAAGCGTGTGCTAACAGCTTGTTTGTAAGCTAAAAGTTTTCGCTTGTATTGCAGCAAACAATGAATAGTGTAGGGAGAAATTGGATACTTCCAAATGATAAGTCGTTGATTCCATGACCGGAAATATTACAGGTTCGGGAAAATATGAAACGTTTTTGTACTGTAATATGAATTCTGTTTTCCAGGTACAAAATATTTCCTTGTATTAAAACAAAAGTAATTTAAAAAAAACACAATTTTTACACTATGTATAATACAAAATATTAGTTCTTATATTGTATTGTTGTGTATATTCCATCCTGGATGGTGATTCACATGAAACCTGTTCAGTATATTCCCTACTGAATACTGGTACATGCGTAGCTGAGGATTACAGTATGAGGATTTGGTATTATGGTTTAGGGTCATAGGGGGTCCAACAAAGCGGGTCTACTAATGTAGAAAGTGTACTGTTCTGCGTTGTCCATATCCTAACAATAAACGGTTAAATTGTTTTTATATTAAAACACAAAGCCAATAAGTGAGCAAACAAAAGACGAAAATTTTACACTTGAGCAAGCCTCTGAGGGGTTCACACGCATAATTCCTCCGTCAAATTTGTAATCTTACCTGCAGGATTTCTAAACAGTTTTGACCTTCCTGACCAATATAATCGTTATAAGGGATTCTATTCTGAGGAAAGGACCAGTAAAATATTTCCAAAGGATTCATCCTAGGGAAAGGACCAATGGAATCTTTTCAAATAATTTTATTTTGAGCAAAAGACCAATATAATTTTATCAAAGGATCGTATTCTGAGGAAAGGACCAGTAAATTATTTCCAAAGGATTCATCCTAGGGAAAATACCAGTAAAATATTTTTAAAGGACTCGTCTTAAGGAAAGGACCAGTAAAATATTTCTAAAAGGATTCACTCTAAGGAAAGGATCAATATAATCTTTTCAAAGGATTCTATTCCGAGGAAACGACCAGCAGAATCTTTCCAAAGGATTCTTTTCTATGAAAATGACCGATAAAATGTTTCTAAAGGTCGAAAGAATCCATGGATTGTATCAATGGATGTGGTTATTTAGTCATTATGTGCGTTGTGGAGCAAAAACAATATTGCACTACTCGGGAATCTTGGGAAGGTCAATGGGTACTTGGAATATATATCTTTATTTCATGAGGGGACGCCATCTGACCTTGTACCTTTGACCATCTTAGAGTTAAAGGAAGAAAAATGAAATTCGAATAGAAACAGATCCGTTCCAAAACTGCATCAGTACTGAACAACAGATTACTTACGAAGTACGGAGGTGATGTATCACCACTAAACGCACACATTAAATTTTGAAAAGTTAAAAACATAAAATTACTTTTTCCAAACTCAAGATTTTATCATAAACTTCATAAACGTATATTACTTTTTAATGGCTGTTTCATCTGTAAATAGTAAACTTAGCTAATTTAATGCTTCGAGATTTCCGAGTAGTGTATTGTTGCTTTTATCCCACAACATACTTAATGACTAAATAGCCACATCTTACTAAGGAATCCCATAGATTGTTTCAAACTTTAAATAAATATTTCGTTGGAGCTTTCCTTGGAATAGAATCTTTAGAATTATTTTATTGATCCCTTCCATGAGATATAATCCTTTGGAATGATTCTATTGGCCCATTCTGTAGACTAGAATCCTCTGGAATGATTCTATTTGCTATTCTGTAGAATATAATACTTTGGAATTATTCTACTGCTCCTCTCCTTGGAAGTGAATCCTTTGGAAAGATTTTATTAGTCCTTGCCTCAGAATACAATCCTTTAGAAAGATCCCATCGGTCCTTTCCTTAGGATGAATCCTTTGGAAGCATTTCACTGGTTCTTTCCCTAGAATAGATTGGATTGGATCGGTTGTTAGGGTTTTATGGCGCAAGGTTCCATAGAATAGAATCCTTTGGAAAGATTGTATTGGTCGAGAAGTTAGGTCACTGGTTAGAAGTCATGCAAGGAAGGCTGCAGATTGCAAGGTAGAATTACGCATGTGAATTCCCCGGGGAAAGTCACCCATTAAAAGATTCCCATTAAAAGTCATGTTTTAAATAGGACAACCTCTAGGCGGAATACTTCTCTGTAAGTAGAAAGTAGCTGTATTCTATTTTGAGCATTTATCTAGAATGCGTTGTTGAAAATGAAGCATGTTTGTATTTCGTGGTGCTAAAAACATCTTAGAGACTAATTGCTAAAGCTTATTATTTGAGAGAATGTAGTTCAAAATATTTTTATTGCATAAATCCTGACCAAATACATTTTTTCAATAATAGTACCGTAAAATTTGCATTTCTCTTCGAATAAGTGCAACTTTTCCATCGAAGCAAGTGTGCGTGCAATATCGCCTCGATTGCACGAATATGAACATGAATCGTATTGCGTACATTTTTTACATGAATTTTTTTAAATGTAAAAAAATTTCGTTGCCATAGAATACATTCTTTATGGAATATTAACTTTTCAAGCTCGAGTGCATGCAATATGGCCTCGACTACACGTAATTTGAACACGAATCATATTGCGTACAATTTTGATATTATGAATTATATAATAGAATGTAACGAAATTTATATACATTCTTATTGGAGCATGAGGTTTTAAATAATAAAAATAACTAATCGGTATTTTTCTTCGAAATTCTCGGAGGAATGTTTAGCTGGAAAGACTATTTTCCATGAAATATTTCAAGATATTGTTTCAGGAGTTCCATCTCTGCGACGAAAACGCATAACCTTTTATTAATATAGATTATACTTTATGCATCGAATTTTTAATGTTATGTAGTGGAAGTATGTGTAACAAGGCTAACCGTATGAATAGTTATCCACACATGCAATAATTATTTATAGACAGATATCAACTCCTTTGTTTTTTCTTTTATTGCTAGTACGGATAGGAGGTAGTTGAACCGCACTGGAAAATACAACACGGGCTTTCGGCGACGGTCTGGGATCAATCCCGAAGGGAAAGATCGAGGACAACACCTCATCATTTTTAAACCAGTCATATGAATATCAGTTTTCATATAGTTGTTTCGCGTGATCATTTCTCTGCTATCTTCGTATCTAGTCAGTTTCCTATAAAGGAGGAGGATGCGGCTCAGTGGTTTTGCCCACTGCGCTAGTAACCTGCGAATTGTAGGTAGCGTAGGTTTGGTTCAGACATGAAATATAAGTAGATTGAGCGTTGTTATTTTAAGAAGAGAGTGACCGACATGTCCACTATTATTCACGTGAGTGATTGTGAAAAATCGACTTGGTTGACCAATTTTGTATCTTATCGCCTCGTTTGGGGATATAACATCTGATAGGGTAGATGTGTGAATGCGCATTTCTATAGAGAGGCGACAAAAATGGTGAATTCGACAAAGCCTACAGATGATGAATCAATAGATGGTCGTCATCTCCCGCCCGCGAACTAATCGGATGATGAATGTTCGTTTCCTCCCGGCCGAAGAAAGTAGTCTAAGGGTCAAGTTACAACTAGTTTTGATGGCGGGAACATATATATATATATATAAAGATTACAATTTCTTTCTGTTTTTATATACCTACTCTGGTTCGATTCTTCTCTGGGGCATTTCTCTTTCTTCAGTGTCAGTAATACTTTTCTTGTATGTATGTCCATTTAATTGTCGTTGTTTGGCGCAGCTTGGTGAAAGAATAGGGAAGCTACGGAAAGGCTAAGAAACAGGGAGTGATCTGTACAGCTGCTTTTGGTTTCAAATTTTCAACTATTTCTTTTTTACCTCTTCGAATACCAACTCACATTGCCTTATCATATAATAAACCAGCCATTGTATTTCAGCCGACCTGGTTTACAAATATTTTAAAGAATTCAATCTCCAAGGCCAAAATTAAGGCGTGTTTTGGCGGCCGGAGAGGTGGCGAATGAACCCCCTCCCACACCACAATAAAAATTTTTCACCACTTTGCTTCGATATTGCACCCTGCCGCCCTGAAATTGTTTAAATTTTTAATATTTATAACTGTCATATTCACATTTTGTATTTCATAATCTATTTTTTCCATAGTCATTTATATATATGTTCTATTTATTATTCTATTATAGTGTTTCATCTTATTTAACCCATAGTTTCACCTTCATTGTCATTTTTAAATGTTTTTATGCTTTTATATATCGTCTCAGTGCTGTTTGTTTTGTCTCACCGATTCCCTGGTTGTTTATATTTTGCTTTATTTCTTTAGCGGTATTTATAATTTCCTTTTGTAATTTTGTATTTACTTATTTGTTTATTAATTGAATTTGATGGTTGTAATTTTCTTAAACTTTTGGTCTCCTTCTGGCCACCCGGTGTCTACTATAAACCGGTTTCTTTTCTTTGTGGTGTCTTATATAAACCACACATTTATATTAGTTGGTTTACATATGTTTGCAGGGTGGCCAGTGCGGAGCCACGTGTTCGTCACTGTAAACCGGCAGTGTGCCGGTCGTCATTATGATTTTATTGTTTGGCCCTGTTGGCCTTTTGGCATTGTATATTTTTAAAGATTTAATAAATTGTGGTGCCCTTGTTGCTTGGGGCCGCACGTGTAGGAGTCGGGTGTGCTACCTGCCGTTGGGTTGGGTGGCTCGCCGTCCTTTTTCGTGTCCTCTGGCGGTGGTCACCCCCCCACCTCCCATGCACAAAGCTCTAAGCCTTCTAGGCGAGCTGGGAGGTGGCGGGTCCTGAACTATTTCTTTTGGTGGGTCTAGAACTATTTCTTTTAGGAAATTAAGCATTTTCTGTTTTTCTCTGGCATGAGTGCAAGAAAAGACGGGGGTTCCAACCCTCCAACACTAATATTGGGGATGCTTGAGCCCCCTCCGCCCCCTTGCTTCTGGGGTCCCTGTACAGTTCAATCGAGTGTTACTTATCTTTCCCTTAAGAGGACGTTCAAAACAAACTTTTGCAGTTATCCGATTATCATAAAATATGCATAGGCTATTTGTTTTCTATTAAAAAGTCTATAAATAAAGTTTGGTCCAAAATTGTTAAATTATGCGAAAGTTATAGAAAAAGTTGTCAAAGAGTTTGAAAAATTACCAAAAATTGATTGGGTTCCATGCGCATTAATTTCTCACGTGTCAAAATTTTAATTCACATAATAGTTTGTATACATAAAAATCAATTTAACTTCCATTTGGTAAGTGTGCCACTCACTTGTAAAGCAAAAAATATACTGAAACACTTAAAATTTTGCTTAGGTTAAGCAACATTTTAATCCAAAATTTCGAAACTTCTAAGCATGAATTTCTCATTCGCACTTACATATATACGACAAATTAGAAGGATTGTCCACAAAATTCAAGGAAATAATTTAAAATCTCTACTCAGGGAAAATTTGACATCAGAAGAATGTCAAAACATCTTAATACATAGTAGAAAAACGTGTTTTTGTAAACTTACAATATTTATGCACGTGTTTCATGTTGTATAAGTAACTCCGTCAAAAATTATCATAATTGAAAAATTCTTATTGCTATCCAGAGTCAACCAATTTTAACACTAAAATTTCAAAATCAGTTTTCCGATCGAAATAAGTTATTTTGAAAGTTCACTGTTTCCTTGAGGTATCTGTATATTTTTAAAACGCCATTTTCACTCAAATTTCGCATTTTTAAAATTTTACACTACTCCAACTCTTTAGCTCTTCAAATCACTTCGGATTTTACTTCTACGACCATTAGAACTGGAGATATAAAATTTTAAAAAGTCATTGACATCTACCTATATTTGACATGGGGGAGGTATATTGATTTTAGCTTTTCCTCAAAATGCATGGGATCTTTCCCTTTGGGATTGATCCCGGACCGTTACCAATAGCACGCTGTGTTGCTCCAGAGTGACGTTAATTAAAATACCTCCCTCCCCTCCCCCTCAAAATGCAATTTTCGTTAAGTGTTACTTAGCGCAAAACACAATATCTCAGAATGCATCAATTAAATTCTTTTGAAAATTTGTATACATGTTTTGCATCCCACTCTCCAAACTTCCACACCACGCCAACGTGAGGAGATTGGAGGCCACGACAGATTTAACGTGCATCAGCCCCCTTGTACACGACGGTCTTTGGTTGGATTCGAACTCGCAACCCTCCGGTTGCTAGTCCATTACTCTTCCAACCGGGCTACCGCGGACCGTTTTTCAAGGATGACGGATGTTAAAGTTCACTATTAATTTAAATATAACAATATAGTAATGATTGTGTTTCAATACCTGAATCAATGTTTTTAGAAGATAATTAACTTTTCAAACTGGAAAAATGTTAATTATTTTTTTAAATATGACGTTTTGCGTAAAGGGTATTTTTGGATGTTTTTTACACTTTTTACTCCATTTTTATAAAAATAAATTTAAAACCCTTTCTGCCATAAAATGCTTTTCTAGTAGAAATCAATAACAAAATCTATAAAAAAAATGTAAGTTCCATGATAATTTCAAAAAATTGTAGGTATACAGATACCTTAATACAGATTCACAGAGGTTTGAAACATCCTGCATATTGAATGTCATTGAACCAATAATTGGGTCCTTGTGGTTCATCCGTAAGGATTTATTTGGGTTTGAGTAAGTGTCGTCGATGCAAGTTTCAAAGTTCTACATACCTGAGGTAGGAATTCATTATGTTTATGAGTGCATGGGGAAAGTATGAGGTACATGAGTTTGCAGAGGATCCCCATAATCCCGACGCCGTAAAAGGCCGTGGCGACATCTAAAAAGGGTGAGGGAGGGGCTTACAACCCCTCCGTAGGGCAACGCCCCTGGGAGTAAATCCCACGGGGTGTGGCAAGTAATGAACTGCGCCACTGAAACAAGTTCATCGAATTTTAGAAAATTCGGGGAAAACGGGATTGAGAGTTTTAGTCGGAACGCATATAAACTGTATATGAACAAGATTTAAAATTCTGCCCTATTGCTTTTTATATGCATTGTATATCCATACTTATGCATGCATTCATCATATGCACATACATCCATACATATGCATACAATCCATACATATGCATACAATCCATACATATGCATACAATCCATACATATGCATACATCCATATATATATATGCATACATCCATATATATGCCTACATCCATAGAATACATGCATAGAAGGCTGGCTTGCGTTTTGAAGTATTACAGCCGGTTGTGTTAAGATAAGATAATAACGATAAGAGTTAACAAAAAATTCAGCTTTAAAATGATACTCCAGGCCCCAGTACCTGAATAGATGATGGTGCCCTCTACTCCTTGTTTTATTTGCACAAATGTATTATTCTTTCTTTTGCACACTGGTGGTACAGGTTTACTACAGTCATTTTCACGGTAACTTCTGCCCACTACAAAAAAAACCGTTCGAAACTAGTTTGTACTAAGTTAAATAATGTATTGCAGGGCTTCGCTAGTCATTCGGACTGACTTTGCTTATCGGGGTAACTTTGGTCCTATATGATAAAAAGCCCAATTCGGAACTAATTTATGCTACAGCTTTTGTGTAGTCTTTGTGGTAACTTTATGCATGTGAGCTCCATAGACGGTTAAGCTACGTTGATTCTTCGCATTTAGTAGGGTGAAATACACCGACGAAATCATTCAAATATTAACTAAATGTTAAGAAATGGAGTGGGCCATAGTCTGTCAGTGGTGGATTAAGTCGTTCTGAGACACAAGGCGCATATTTTAATAATTTATGTAAGTAAATTTAAGGCCTTTGGTCCGTAATTATTCTCATTGCTGACGCAAGCATATCTCTATTTGTTGTTGCAAAAATATAAATTAAATTGTTTTATAATTAAACAAACCACCCATTACAACGAGTGTGGTGTTTTGATACGTTGCTCAAGTTGGAAATGTGTAGATTTATTGCGATTTAGCACTAAGAGTTAAAATTCCATCGTTGACATAATCATTGCTTTTTTTTAATTTTTCACTAAAATAAATATGAAATATTCACACTCATTCTTTGAAAATTATAAATTTTGTATTTTGTTAGCAAATTCACAACCTTTTATAGAAAAAATTAAATAAAAGTTGAATCCACTATTTTAATTTCTATCCTACATTTTAATAACTAAATCTGAAAAAAAAAACTCAGATTATGGATAACATGGAATTTCCAAGCAATTGTACCTTGCTGTGTATAAAAAATAGCATAGGCGTGCCTACAGAGCCTAGTAAGTTATCCGCGAATGACCTGGGTGCTACTTAGGCCCACCTTAGATTTCATATTTAGAGATAAAAAGCAAATTTCATAACATATAATGACTTCATCTAATTGAAGTAACATTCAGTAGTAATCGAGCTATATGAATCAGTGCACCATGATAAACATGACATTCCACGGTTAAAAATCTTCTCGTGCCATATATTTAATCACGTGCCGTATTCTCGTGTAAACATATATTTAGATTGAGTAAAGCAAGTTTAAACATTCTGCGGTTAAATCACAATTTCACTAAATTGGAGAAGTTTAGGGAAGAAAATTGACACTCTTGTCCTCGATACAATGGTACCTGTGAGCTCTCCCTTGTGGGTACCCTTTCCAACGGCTCTGAAAGGACCGAGTTCTGAACAAACAAAAGCAAGTGAGTTGAATTCTCCCACAACGTGAGTCTGTGTCTGGTAACAAACCTGTCCACTTGAAGTTCATTAGAATGCAATCCCATCAGATGTATGATTCATAATCCAGTGGTACAACCATGTCAACTATTCATTATTATAAGTACAAGATTCATAGCTTTTTACCTATGCAACAAACAACATTGCAACAAAAATATATCCCGGGACTCCTTTTGACCTCGGTACCATGGCACTTATTACCTCTCCCTTGTGGGTACTCTTTTCCTGTGGCCTTGAAAGGACCGAGTTCTGAACAAAAGCGAGCAAATTAAGTTCTCCCACAACGCACGCCAGCGTCTGGTAACAAACAAGTCCGCTTGAAGTTCATTCGAATGTATTCCCATCAGGGTGTGTAATTCATAATCCAGTGATACAACTGTCAACTATTTGTTATTATAAGCACAATTATATAATTCATAACTTTTTACCTATAAAACGAACTACATTACAACACAAATATTTCCCGGTACTCCCTTTGCCCTCGGTACCATGGCACCTGTGAACTTTCCTTTGTGGGTACCTTTTTCCTGCTGCCTCGAAAGGACCGAGTTCTGAACAAAAGCGAGCGAATTGAGTTCTCCCACAACGCACGCCTGCGTCTGTAATAAACCAGTCCGCTTGAAGTTCATTCGAATGCAATCCCATCAGGTGTGTGATCCATAATTCCAATTACCCCCACTTGGCAAGTGTTAATAAGAAGTCCCTCCAAGTGATGCTTCAGCGTAATGCAAGCTCCCAATACACCGCATACTAATGACCGACGCTTTCATTTATCTACCTCAGTGTAATCGAGCAAATTATCTGTCACATTCGAAAACGGATTCCGTCCGTAATACGAGAACGGCGGCCGTTCATTGGCCGCGGCGGCTCGTCTTCAATCAATCCGACATCGGCCGGCAGCTGCTGGTCTATCAGTATGCAGCACGGACACCTCGTTCCGCAGTCGCGTCACGCAAATCGCGGAAAAGGAGCCACTCATACAATGAAATAATTCTTTACTGCCTTCTCCAATTGGAGGTTTATTGAGCATGCATGCGTAAATCATACAACAGTGAGGACGAGGACCGTAAAATTAACACTTTGTTTCTGGTCTCCGTACAAAATCGGTCCTTATCTGCGTCAATCGGCAGTCTAGTGAAGACTTTCCCAAGCTTTCGCGGTGACTGAGTGGATTTTAGAGTCGTTTTATGGACACATTGTTTTGAAGGAATTCAGACGGGTAGTTGTGTTGAGTGCACCTCACAAGGCGTGGGATTTATGCCCTAGAGTGAAGTGTGGAATTGTTGATTTAAATGCATTTTAGGCGCATAAATGTCTTTCAAAGGCGTGAGAGCGAGATTTTTACGAACCTTCCGGATGATTTGTAGTTAATATTGTATTGTACGGAGACAAGTTTTCATTCAAGTTACATTTAAAAAAATATACTGGATCTAGTTCGCTCTTTCGAGTTATATTATTTCTTCCGTGTCAGGGTAAAAGGGGTTAAGTCAAAACGGCTACTTTTCAGAATCGTAGGTTGAATATTTCACTCCTTCTCACAATGGTTGAATAGTTGGTTGATTTGAGTTTTATGGCGCAAAGTCCAATAGCGGACAAGCTACGCCAAACGGAAGATAAAATTCGACCCAGTAAAATGAAAATATTTAAAAATCTATCCAGCAATAAAATAAGTTGATTCTTACTTTAAATATTTAGATCATAAAAAATAATAATAGTATTTTAATACTGATTCATAATAAAATCATGATCAAATAAACATGAAAGATTAAGATCATCCTCGTCATGAACATAAGAATAAAAAGTTGTGATAAAGTGATGAAATTTAAAACATGAAAGAAAAAAAATCAGATGAAATTCAAAATTTTATGTTTTGTAAAAATTTAAATAGATTTGGGTGGGGATTTTCCCCAACCAAATCTTGTAAGTTTAAAATTGTGTTATGAAAAGAATACTGACGGTGACGATTAAAAATAGGACAATCAATTAAAATATGGTGAATGGTCCTTCTCACAAATATTCAGGAAGAAAAGAATCTCATGCCATGATACAAATAATTGTATTATTTTAGATTCGTAGATTCACTAAGTTTCGATTTTAAACATATTATATTATTTTTTAAGTTAATGATGCACATGACTCCTTTCGACTCATCAAAATCAGACTTAACCCCTTTTGTCCCGACACGGAAGATTTATCATATCATTTTCCAATATGAGGAATATGGATTTGTATATGTTGTTATTAGGGTTGAATATTTTAGAAAATAAATTTTAGTTTCTGTGTATCTAAATTAAATATCCTGTTTGTATGTTTGAGGCACGAATACGATATTTTTTAAATTAAAGTTCCCCGTGTTTTTGAAATATCGGAAGTATTTTCCTTCAGAAACATTGAATAAAGAAAAGATATGCTTGAGAAGAAAAATTGTCCTAATATATATGGCTTCGAATTCAATTATTGAAAGAAAGACTTTTTGAAAAAGGTCTGGCGTTTATGCAATGGCAGAAGTATTTCTTTAGAAGCATTGGAAAAATAAGACGTATGAGAAGAAAAGTTGTGCTATCTTATACGGCTCAAGTATTGAAAATTCTTTTCAAAATTTCTAGTATTTATGAAGTGTTTTTTAGAAGCATTGAAAAAAGCAACGTGTGAGAAGAAAAGCTGCACTCATATGCGATTTCGAACTCAAGAATTAAAAATTTTTTGGAAAAGTTAAGATGTTTATGAAATCTCGGAAGTATTCCTTTAGAAGTATAGACCAATGTTAGTGTAATCAGATTCTCAGAAATGGATTAAAATGAATGTAATATTGTAAAATCGCCAGCTAATAAAATCAACACAGCTGTTTATACAAATCAAACTTTTTCAGCCTGGCAACGCTTAGTAACTGAGCAAAACGGATCAAAGTCAAAAGCGTTTTGTTCCTTTCTTGAATTTTCCCCATGACTATTCAGCATAAAGTGCTTTTATTTTAAGGAAGGTTTGGTTTGTCGCTCTAAGGACATGTTTTGCTACACGAAAACTAATTAGACCGTTATTTCAGAAGGCAAGTTTAGAAACTGTTCACTCAGTGGTTCTTCAAGATATTCCCCTATACAAGGACGAGGAACATCATCGTGATGTCCGACATTTTTAATATATCATGAATAGTTTCATAAGCGGATAATATTGCTATTATCTATTTGAAAATTAAACACCGTCGATCACTTTGAGTTAACTTTGGTGTCACTGTTAATTACTTTGATTTTACCTATGATA
The DNA here is from genome assembly GCA_933210815.1 of Meta bourneti. Taxonomy (NCBI): domain Eukaryota; kingdom Metazoa; phylum Arthropoda; class Arachnida; order Araneae; family Tetragnathidae; genus Meta; species Meta bourneti. Next base: position 95,545,982 of record OW119934.1, read on the forward strand.
TCATGGACAACATTACTTGATTTCATGAAAAAAAATCACATTTTAAATCTGTTGAAAAAAAATCCAATGAGCTGATAAATAGTCTAATCAACTCCCCGAAAGTCCTATCAACTGCTTAATAGTTATATCAGCAGTTCTATTCTAAAAGTTCAACCAGTTGCTAAAACGTCTAGTCAGTTACTAAGTAGACCAATCAGCTGCTGAAAATTCGAATAAGATGATAACACGTCTAATTATGATGAAACGTTCATTCATTTGCTAAATAGTCCAATCAGCTGCTAAAAATCCAATCAGTGCTAAAAAATTCAACCAGCTGATAAAATATGTAATCAGCTGCTGAAAAATCCAATCAGCTGATAAAACGTCCAATCAGTTGCTAAATAGTTCAGTCAGCTGTTAAATAATACAATGAGCTCCTAAAAAATCCTCAGCTACTAAATACTCCAATCAGCTACTAAAAATACAACCAGCTAACACAGTCCCCCCAATAAACTGCAAAAGAATTTAATTCGTTGGAACCCCGAAATCATTTTATACAGCGGCAGCGTTGTATCCCTTTAAAGGTATGCCAAGCATCGACACTGGAAAGAAAACGGGGCACAATTTTGATTGTGGAAATCCGAATACTGAACGAGATCCCCAAGATTTTATTACCGATTCTGTTATGAGTTCATTTCCGCGGCTCACCTTTTGCTTTCGTGCACCTCCAAGGTGCGAAATGCAGCCATCATTCACGCAGTTATTCTACCTAAACGTCACAAAAGGTGTTGTATATCTTCTTACACCTCCCTCCCAAGCTTTACCTAATGCTAATGAACCCACTGCATATCCTGCTGCATACACATGAGCGCGCAACCTTTCTCAGGTATAGGTTGACCCCTCGATCTGAGGTGCTTCAGTTTTACAGCCCATCGAACAACTTGTCTTAATTTTAACGGCTTCTGAGTCTCGTTAGGGTCGAAAAAGCAACCATCAAATATTCCCATAAAGCAGATTTTATGAACAGGGGTTGTGGTTTTTACGAAGGATTTGGGGGCTGGTGTAAAATAATACGAAGAAAAGTATGTATCCCCACGGAGGTGAAGTTAGACTTTTTGGGTTGGTTCGGTTTTATGGCGCAAGGGGCCATATTTGACCAAGCTGTGCCAAACGCAAGACACAAAACGTCAAGTAATGGACATACTCACATATGAAAAGTTTTACTGATGCACAAGAAAGAAATACATCAAAGTAAGAACAGGGTAGTTGGGTTTTTATGGCGCAAAGGCTATATCTGGCCAAACTGGGCCAAACACAATACAGATAACGTCATGTAATGGACATACACACAGAAGGAAAGTTTTAATGACACAGAAGAAACACACCCAGAATAAGTTACAGGTTGATTGGATTTTTTTATGGCGCAAGGGCCATATTTCGCCAAGCTCCGCCAAACACAAGATAGACAACGTCAAGTAATGGACATACAAGGAAAGTTTTACTGATACAGAAGAAAGAAAAACACCCAGGGAAAGTTACAGGTTTGTTGGTTTTCTTATGGCTCAAGGGCCATATTTGGCCAAGCTGTGCGAACCACAAGACAGATGACGTCAAGTAATGGACATACACATACAAGGAAAGTTTTATTAAAGCAGAAGAAAGAAATAAGTTCAAGGTAAGTTATAGGTTGGTTTGTTGTTTTTTTATGGCGCAAGAGTCATATTTGACCAAGCTGTGCCAAACACAAGACAGATGACGTCAAGTAATGGACATATTTGCACAATGAAACTTTAATTGACACAAAAGAAGGAAATACACACAGGGTAAATTAAAAGTTTATTAACTTCTCTAGATAATACTGACATACTTTTGTTTTAATTAGTTTGGTTAGGAAAAATTAAATACTAGTTAAACTCTCTCAGCTGGAAATTTTAATATTACTCAGTACCAGTTGAGATGACAGGCTTCAGTACCATTTCAGACAATGAGACCTAGTATCAGTTCAGATGACGCGCCCCAATACATCAGTTTAGATGACGGACCCCAGTACTATCGTAATTCAGATGACGAACCGCAATACCAATTCAGATGACAGGGCCCCAAACCAGTTGAGATGACAGGCCTCAGTACCATTGCAAAAGATGGGCTCCAGTACCAGTTCATATGACTCGCCCCAATACACTAGTTTCAGATGACAGACCCCAGTAACAATTCGGATGACGAGCCCTAGTACCAATTCAGGTGACATAGCCAGCACCAGTTGAGATAACAGGCTCCAGTACCAGATCAGATGGCGGTCCTCAATACCATTTCAGATGGCAGGCCCCAATACACCAGTTAACATGGCGGGACCCTCATTATACAAAAATATGTATTCCACGTACTCAATGTTTAGCTACAACACATTTATGCACATTTTATGCTTTGCACACTTGTACAGCTTTATCTTAAATACACTGAAAATATTGATAAATTTTAAGCTTAGAAAACAGATTGCACTTTACCGTACAAACCATACATCCGGTACCATAGTAGCGAGGGCCCCTTCGCTTTATGTGGGGGCCCTGAGTTTTAGCATTTTTCTTTTGCTCAAAAATCTGCCAAATGTGGTGAGAAAATAAATTCCTTCAAGACTATGCACATTTTCAATTTGTGTCCGACCCCCTAAACACCCTAATAGCAATATTTTCCTGTTACGAATCCCCTGCAATGACCAGTTTATTAGCAAATCTATTTTAGGGTCTTTCCCTCCCGTTCATTCATTACTTGAGGTTTTGTATACTGTGGCTGGACCACCACATGAGCGTAAATAATTTTTTTATGCATGCTCCCCGATTTGACGACTTCAGCAACAGGCAAGATGGTGGATTTTTTCTTTTCAGGTATATAAAAAGCAGCCTACATTTACGTTCCTCTCTTGACAAAAACTTACGACAGTATTATGGACTGGAGGGACTCACTGTGAGTGTTGTTATTGAACGTTGGTGTTTTCATTGGCTGAACTGTAATTGCTGCAGGCTAAGAGACAGGTATGATGTAGGGGTTTTCTAACACTTCACTTAAAGTTGAATTGGATGGCTTGGATTAGGCTTTGTGGGCGGTTTGGATTTTATGCTTTCGTATAATTGGATTCGTTGTAGCTTCGAGATCTTACCTTTAATGTTTGTGGGCTCTAAAAATTACTTGTTTCGAGATTACCTTTATATTATCAGATTAAAGAACGCTAATCAATCACCCAATTTTACACTCCTCGTATAGCTTTGACGCTATAAAGTTTCGAGTTGTTAAAATAGGGAGTATGTCATGAAAACGCCGTAGAAAATTATGGTGGGTTTAAGAAATAGGGGACAAGAGCTTGAATGCTTAGGAAAAACTTGAATTCGAAGACGAGATAAGTCTTTAACCCTCAAAGAGTCACGAGATTTCCGAGTAGTGAAGTGTGTTTTCCCCAACAACACACATTTAATGACTAAATAACCATGCCCATTGATTGAAAGAATCCATGGATTTTTTCAACCTTTGGAAATATTATATTGGTCCTTTCCGTAGAATAGAATTATTTGGACAGATCCCGTCAGCCCTTTACTTGAAAAGGAATCCTTTGGAAAGGTACTATTCGTCCTTTCCTTAGAACAGAATAGGAAGAATATTTTCTAAAACTAATCCCATCTTATTCACACTTTCGAGACACCCAAAGCCTTTTGTAATACTTAATTTAGGATTACTGCTTTGAAAGAAGCAAACTTTGAACTCAATTCTAAAGATTGGTTTAGGTTGAGATTTTTTTCTACCAAACCAAAAATTCGTTGGGGGACAGGTGAAAAAGTGAGCGTTATAAACAAAATCAATGTGGCCAAACATTCTAAAATAATACCAAGTAGGGAAGAATATTTTTGAAAACTAATTCCTTCTTATCCACACTTTTGAGACACAAACCTTATTATTTACCTTATTTGCTTATTATCATTCAATTTAAGATGACTGCTTGAAACAAGTGATCTTTGAACTCCCAATTCTTAAGGAACTGATTGAAATTTCTTCTACTGTTTGTGAACCAAAAGCTCATTTGAGGACAGATGAAAAAGTGCGCGTTAAGCACAAAATTGATGTCCAAACCTAAAATAATACCAAGGAGAGAAGAATATTTTTGAAAACTAATTCCTTCTTAACTGCACTTTTGAGACAACCTAACCATATTATTTTGTACTTACTTATTTACTTAGTATCATTTAATTTAAGATAACTGCTTGAAACAGTGAACTTTGAACTAATTCTAAAAAAACAGATTCAGATTTTTTTGCTGTTCGCGAACTAAAAATTCGTCGGGGGACAAGTGGAAAAGTGCGCGTTAAACACAAAATCGATGTGACCGAACCTTGTAAAATAATACCAAGCATGGAAGAATATTTTTGGAAGCTAATTTCTTCTTATCCACCCTTTTGATACACCGAAACCTTGTTATTATTTCTTATTTATCCTATTTACTTATAATTATTTCATTTAAGATGCTTCTCTTTTCTAAAGGAAAACAAACTTTGTATGCACCATCATTAGACCCCAAAAAATAATTTGGAGAGTGCATGGCAACCAATAAGACATGACTAAATATTTTGAACTCAAACACTCATCTGGATATGTAATTCAATCTGATATTTCTTTCAACTTCAACCGTGCAACGCAATGTCGTTTCGGGTAAAAGGAAAACAAGTGGAATGCATTTTGTAAGAAAGTACTACAGACAATGCTTCTCTTTCCTAGAGGAAAAAGTCTGCATGCTCCACCGCTACACCCCAAAAAATAATTTGGAGAGTGCATGGCAACCAATAAGATATGATTAAATTTTGGAACTCAAACACTCATCCGTATTTGTAATTCAATCTGGTATTTCTTTTAACTTTAACGTGCAACGCAACGTAAAAGGAAAACAAGTGGAATGCATTTTGCAAGAAGAAAAAACTCGACAAAGCCTCTCTCCTAGGGGAAAACAAACTATGTAAGTGTTCATTATAGCTGTAGGATAGCAGTCTGAGCTTTTGCAAACGCACGAGAGGTCAGAGGGTTGTTTCTTATCTCAAAAACATATTGGTCTAATACATTTATTTCCCCCTTTTATCATAATCGTCGTTTTAGAGCATAATGGACAGACATTAACGCTGACAAGTTGAGGGCGGCTTTCAAGATAATGTTTCGAAATATGTAAGGAGTGAAATATATCATTCATTGCTATCTTATTTGAGATGGAAAGGTCTTAAATGCATTTAGCACCAAAATTAGTTCTCTTTTAAGCTCCAATGACAACAAAATCTCGGAGTTTCTCGATCCACTACCACAGTGGCGGATCTAGAGGGCAAATCAAGCTCCTCGAAAGTGTTGGCTTCTTATTTTTATCTCTGTACGAATAAAGTATTAACCTCCTGAGGGGTTCAAACGCATAATTCCACTTTGCAACCTGCTGTCTTCTCTGCATGAATTGTAATCAGTTTTGACCTTTTTGACCAATATAAATCTTTGCCGGACTAATTTGATGTATATTGGTTCTACCGAAACAGCCCCCCTGGAAGTGTTTATTAACAATCAAATTTATTAATTAAAAAATCAAACTTACTCTCAAAATTATTTATGCGAGTGTTAAAAATACGGTTATTACTCGAAATTATATATGATCACACTTGTACAAAAGTTCAAAACTAAACCGTTGAAATGAAATAAATTTTACACAATTCAAACAGTTTCACCATCCGTAAGCCTCACCAGTAACGTTCTAGTGGCACACCGGTTGAAAATCGCTGGACTCATTTGATGCATATTGGTTCTACTGAAACAGAACTCTCTCTGCAAGTCTTTCTTAACAATCAAATTTATCAATTAAAAAAAGTCAAAATTAATCTCACAATTTTTTACGGGTTTTAAAAATACGGATATTACTCGAAATTCTATGTGAACACACTTGTACAAAAGTTCAAAACCATTGAATTGAAATAAATTTTATACAATCCCCAAACTGCTTCACCATCCGTAAAGCCCACTAGTGTAATTCTTGAGGCACACCCGTTGAAAATCGCTGGACTAATTTGATGCATATTGGTTCTACAAAAACAACTGCAAGTCTATTAACAATCAAATTTATTAATGAAAAAATATCAAAATTACTCTCAAAATTATTTACACGGGTGTCAAAATACGGATATTACTCGAAATTATATATGATCACACACTTGTACAAAGTTCCAAACTAAACCGTTGAAATTAAATAAATTTTACACAGTTCAAACCGTTTCACCATCTGTAAGGCCGACCAGTGACATTCTAGCGGCACACCGTTTGAAAATCGCTGGACTAATTTGCTGTATATTGGTTCCACCAAAACAGCTGCAAGTCTTTCTTAACAATCGACCACCGAGGTGAGATTCGAGCTTCTTTGTTGAACAAGAAAGACGCAAATGGAAAGATAAAAAAACAAGCAGAACGCAAACAGGGAGTTCTTTATTCATTCGAAATTGCCCGGCCTCACTTCGACAAGTGCTGAATGAGATGCCAGAGGTCACTCAAACAAGTCGTCAGGAAGAGCTCGTTTGTTGACCACCTTCTGTTGTGACGTCTCTCGTAGAGAAGTGCCTGATTAGAATTTCAGCTTGTGCGAACCACCTGTTCCCTTCAGGAGTTTGAATACTATATTAAAAAACTAATTTTCGACAGTTTCGGGTATGTCAGTAAGATTTATTGGTGAACCTCAGATTCCCGCTGTTTGGTTTGGCGTTAACTGAATTCGCATCACTCTACCTTATTTAGCCCTGTCATTCATACGAAACGTATTAGTTTTCAATTCTTAGTGTAACAGTTTCTCCGTCTTACTTTTTTAAGGCTACAGACAGTGGCGCCAACTTGGGGGAATTACTGGAGCCTCCACGTGTAACACCCCTATTGCTTTATGCACTTTTTTTATCCTAAACCAAACCTCAGCCTTTTTATAAGTCTGTCTGGCATCCCAATATAATCTAGAAACAGAAATAAAATGTGTAACTCTTATCAGCAGTAATATTCACTGCTACATCAGTAAGATCAGGGCAACTATTGAGGTAGGCTATTGTCATGTCTGAAAGGATCTCATAACTGAATTCGCATCGCTCTACCTTATTTAGCCCATTAATTCATACAAAACGTATTAGTTTTCAATTCTTAGTGTAACAGTTTTCGCTATCTTACTTTTTAAGGCTACAGATAGTGGCGCCAACTTGGGGAAATTACTGGAGGCTCCAAGTAACACCCCAGTTGCTTTAGAAACATTTTTTATCTTATGTCAGACCTCAGCCTTTTCATCATAAGTCTCTGGCACAAAGACGTGTAATTTAAGTAGATAGAGCACTGTTATTGAGAGGAGCTTCAAAAGTGTGACCAACATGTCGACTAAATCACGTGACTAATATAAAAGTGTTGAAATAAAGCACCAGATGGATAAGCAAATCCATAATGTGCGTTAAACTATTAGTTGTAGGTTCGCATGTGCGCATCTTTGGAATGTCATGTCCAATCGAAAAACGGACAGACACTTTTAATGCCTTTTTATTCACTGCATATTTTATAACTGTACTTTTCTTACTTTCACTACATCGCGATTTTTCTTGTCCGCAAGAGACGCGATATAACGATGGGTGACTGTAATAACTTACAAAATGTCATAATAAAGTATAACTTAAACACACAGGTAATACAGCTACCAGAAATAACTTCATTACTCATTCAAAAGAGGGACATCATTCAAACATCATGTACAGTCTGACAATTCCAACTTGTCATTCTACAAATAAACTTTTTAAGATTAAGCCAAATGAAAAGCGTGATACTTTTAAAACTCATAAAAAAGATATGTATATATATCGCAAACGTCCTGCATCGTCTGACAATTCCAATTTGTCATTCTACAAATGTTATCAATCTACAAATAAAGTTTCTAAGATTGAACAAAGAAAAGATGTAATACTAACTTATATAAAGGCACAATAAAGTACAACTTAAACACACAAGTATACTATACAGCAACCAGAGTAACTTCATTACGCATTCAGTAAGGGACATTCAACCATCCTGTACTGTCTGACAATTCCAACTTGTCATTCTACAAATTTTATCACTAAAAATAAAGTTTCTAAGCTGTAATACTAACTTATAAAGAAGCACAATAAAGTATAACTTTCTTTTTATTAGGTTTGTCTTTATTACGTTACCTTTATCTTTATTACGTTTTGAACAAATATATGCAGCAACCAGAAGCAACTTCATTACTCATTCAGAAAAGGGATATACAAACATCTCGCACTATCTGATAATTTCAACTTGTTATTCTACAAATAAAGTTTTTAAGATTGGAAAAAACGGAAAAGGGTAATATTAACTTATAGAAAGGCACAATAAAGTACAACTTAAACACACACGTATACACACAATCAGAAATAACTTTATTGCTCATTCAGAAAAGGGACATTCAAACATCCTGCACCGTCTGTGTGACAATTCCAACATGTCGTTCTCAAATTTTACCACTCTACAAATACAGTTTTTAAGATTGTAGAAATCAATAAAAGGTATATATATATATATATTATTATTATTATAACTTATATATAGATAAGCACAATAAAGTACAACTTAAACACACAAGTATACACAGCAACCAGTAGTAATTTTATTACGCATTCAGAAAAGAGACATTCAAAGATCCTGCCACGTCAGACAATCCCAACTTGCCACTAAAGCCGGGAAAGTGACAAGAAAAGCTTAATTTCCTGACACACAGATAATCTGTAACGTGAAATAACAGAAACGCAGCAAATTGATAGGAAAAATGACTTCGAGACCGGTGGGCCTTTTCTCCAGTAAGTAGGAAGGCTTGTCATTCTACAAATCAACAGTCCTTACTGCGTGTAGTCTGGCAATTAGGGGTCGACAACTCTACAGCTATCTGGAAGTGTGTCCTATCTCGACAGTAGCAGGTCTAAGTGGAAAGCAAATGGCTTCTGGATGATGGCCAGGGAAGGACGTTTCATACGTCGCTTTTTCTCAAGCGTTGTTTCTTGCTTTTCTACTTGGTTTCGAGCTGAGTGGCGTCATTAGGATACGAAGTTGAGGTGGCTAAATGTATGTCGAAGTGGGAGATCTCCTAATCAGAGAGGCTTTCTTTTTTTCAATCTCTGAAGAAATTACTTCCAGGGAAGTATCTTTGGCGAAATGAAACCGTGACTTGTTTGACGATTCATTGGAAGTGATGTATGCAATCGCAGGAGCATTGTTGGAACTCGAAGTTGTAAAATTTTCAGGTTGGTTTATATGGCGCAAGGATCATATTTGGTCAAGCTGTGCCAAAGGCAAGACAGCGTCAAGTAAAAAATGTCGTGAAAGGAGAAAAGAGAAGAGGGATTGGGAAACAATAGTGGGATGAAAGCAGAAAAAGATCGCTTGTGTATCCTTGGAGCACGACCTCCGAGTTTACTAAAGAGAGTAAGCCCCATGTGAAAAGAAAAGATCACTAGAGTCCCTCGGATCCTTGAAGCCCGTACAAATCTAAAGGAGATATGCCTCTGAGGGCGTAAAATTTTCAGGGCAAAAGAAAGGATGCGCTAAAAACCCTAAATTAACTTTCACTATAAGCAACCTGTGTGTTATAGGGACGAAGGTTCAATTCCTACCTGGGTGAATTTCTCTCTTCTGTTTCAGTAGAACTTTCCTTTGTGTGTATGTCCATTACTTGATGTTCTTTGTCTCGCGCTTGGCGCATCTTGGCCAAATATGGCTAGACTTTTTGGGAACTGGGGAAAATGAGGATGATGTTTTACGCTCTGTCCAAAACAAAATAATCGCCAATAGCCCTATGTGTTGCTCCAGTGTGACTTAATTAAAATCCCTACTTACCAAACCACAAATGATGTATTTAAAATGATGGTAACAAAATTATTTTTAAATGATTTGGCCATGTTGCGCCAAACACAAAACAAGCAACGCAAGTAAGGGAAGGAAAGCTTTACTTTAAGTTAAAAGTTAAGTTAAAAAGTTAAGTTTAAAAGTTAAGTTAAGTTTACTTTAAGTTACTTAAGTTAAAGTATACGCACACAATTAAAGTTTTACTGACACAGAAGAGAGAAAAGAGAGGATAAGCTAAGGGAATCGAACCTGCGCCACCTACAACTGCAGGCTGCTTGCCCAATGGTCCAAACCCATGGCGGCCCCTATAATAATTAGGATAAAACGTACTAAAATCATATTAATTTGTTAATAAAATATTATTCTCAATATTAATTCTGAATTGCAATTTTACTTACTATGCATAAAATTAGCAAAAGGAAAAGCTTTGTTAATGTCTCCTGTTTATGGGTCTTCAGGAAGGAAGTAAAAAAAGGACAGACCATTGGCCTTGTTTTGCGCTCGTTTGTTAGAAGTCTGAATAATTAAATTTTATTGCTTAGTTTTCTTTCTCTTAAACCCTCTGAACGTTGCGAGATTTGCAAGTAGTGTAGTGTTGCTTTTACCTCACACTTATGACTAAGTAACCAGATCTTTCTAAAGAATTCATGGATTATTTCAAACTTCAGAAAGATTCCATTGGTTCTTTCCTTAGAATAGAATCTTTCTTTGGAGCGATTTTATTGGTCTTTCTCTTGGAATGGAATTCTTTTTAACGATTCTTTTGGCCCATTCTGTAGAATTGAATCCTTTGGAAGGTTTCTATTGTTCCTTTCTTTAAATTATAGTTCATTGGAAAGACTCTATTGCTCCCTTCCTTGTATCCGAATCCATTGGAAAAATTATATTGCTAATTTCCTTAGAATAGAATCCTTTAGAAAGATTCTTCTGGTCCTTTCTTTGGAATAGAATTATTTAGAAAGATTCCATTGCCCTTTCCTTAGAATAGAATTCGTTGGAAAAATTCTATTGCTAATTTCCTTAGAATATAATCCTTTAGAAAGATTCTATTCCGAATTCTTTGAATAGATTCTGTTCCAAATTCCTTAGAAAGATTCTATTGCTCATTTCCTTGACTAGAATCTTTTGGAAAGATTCTATTGAAGATCAAAACTGGTTAGTAGTCATGCAGGGAAGGCTGCAGGTTACGAGGTGAAATTATGCGTGTTAATATGATTGTACGGGGGCTACATCACAAAGGAAGGATTGACTTTAAACGTGGTATTCTAAAGATGGGACACATGATTCAGTCACCATGAAAGGTTTTGAGATGAACAAGCCTATTTCTTACGGAAGCGGTTTCCCCAAATCTTCGATAGTCAGTTTCTACTGGATTCAGGTTGACCCGGATTCAGTTGGTGCGAAGCGGCCCCTAAAGCAGCTAATTTATTTTTTGTTCATTAAAAACAGTCCGTCGAGCAGTTCCAACCACGAGGGGAATGAAAGTAGCTGAAGTGAACCGCGGTAGCTATTTTCCACATGAATAGAAGGGGTTCCGTATCATGATGTGAAGCACTAACGTCATCCACACCCCATTAAGTGGCAAACGATAATCCGAATAACCTCTCTCACCCACAGGGGGTGGGAAGGCAGTTCCCTCCACCCCGAACAAAGGAAAAATCGGCTGCCATTCGCCCCTTATCCAGATAAGAAAAGAGGGCTATTCCGTATCTTAAGAGGCTGAAGAACCGACGATCATTTGAAAATAAACACTTCGATACCAACGCTGTAGGAGACGCTTACAGCGCACCCGAAATGTATCGTTGAGTGTGCGAAACGTTTGCACTAATCCTGTGATTTCTAACTTTCTTTATCTTATAAGCACGTAAATTATTAAAATTCTGCAGCACACGATAAAATGTATATTTTATGACGATCTGACAAAAAAAGTGTAATTTTGTTTGATTTATAAAAAGTAGAACCGACAATCATTTGAAAATAAACACTTCGATACCAACGCTGCCGGAGATGCTTACGGTGCACCCGAAATGTATCGTTGAGTGTATGAAACGTTTACACTAACCCTCCGATATTTTTAACCTTATCTTGTAGCAAGAAAACTAATTATTAAAATTCTGCGGCACACCAAGAAAAAATGTGCGATATTTTATGACGATCTGACAAAAAAAAAAGGATTATTTTAATTGATTTACAAAAAGTAGAACCGACGATCATTTGAAAATAAACACTTCGATACTGACGCTGCCGGAAACGCTTACGGCTCACCCGAAATATAGCGTTGAGTGATTGAAGCGTTTGCACTAATCCTGCGATTTTAAACCTTTTCTATCTTGTAGCACGCAAATCAATTAATAAAATTCTGCGGTACACCAAAAGATGTATATTTTATGACCATATGCAAAAAATATAGTTTTGATTGATTTACAAGAAACAGGAATTATTTACCCTTTTGGCTTCAAAGTGGCTTATTAAAAATTATATTTGAAATAATTTGAGATGTTTTGTATTAAAAAATAATACTCAAAATTATTTATATGGGTATTAAAAATTTCTGTATTACTTGAAATTATTCGTGAGCCCACTTGTCAAAAGTTCAAAACTAACCTTCTAACCTTTTTTACCTGATGACACACAAAAATTAATTACTAAAATTTCGCGGCACATCAAAAGTATATTATATTTTGCCGATCTGACAAAAAAGAGTTTTGATTGATTTACAAAATAAATAAATAAAATAAGCAATAGTAATTATATACCAACACTTTTTGCTCCGAAGTGTCTGTTAAAAGATTTATTTAGGATACTTTGTAATAAAAAAGTTCTGAAAATTATTTATACGGATATTAAATTTCATGTCTGTACGGATGCATTGAATGATTAGAGAGAATATTTAGGAACTGTTGCTTTTTCTTGAGGGAATTTTTCAGGGTATACTTTCCAAGCGACACGCCCGAGTACGTTTCTGTGGAGTCGGTGGCAGGCCCGAAATATTTATCGGAGCGAGAGGTTTCAGGGGTCCTGGCGAGATGTCTAAATATTTAGGAATCGTCGCTTTCCCTGAGGGAATTTTTGTGTAGTATACCTTCCAAGCTGCACGCCCGAGTACATTTCGGAGAGGTTTCTGTGCGGTGGTTAACAGATCCCAAAATATTTCTAGGAGTGCGATGTCTGAATATTTTGGGGTGTGTCGCTTTCTGCAAGGTAATTTTTCCGGGATCTATGAAGTCTTCTCTAACTCAAATACACTACCCACCGTATAAAATTGCTTTTCCAAAATTTGATGTGATGCTATGTTGTGTTTGGTGCAGCTGGGTCTTGGCGATAAAAAGCAAAAACAACCAACTAAAATTCGATTTTATTAGGCGCCTGGGGGTTCTTATAACTGGCCATTAGAAATTTAGACTTTTGTGAAATTAAGCATTATTTTCACAAGTAAGCAACTTGGATTCTAAGTGAAAACGGAATCCACTGAGCAACGATCTTCTGGACACCACCGAAGCAACTGTTGAAGCCGCAATACCAAACACTAAAGCAGACTTACAGAAAGACAAAGCTACATATCGAATCATAAATGACCTGGCAATAATATTCAAGATCAGTGATAAGACCAACTTTAAAAAAATAAACAACTTGTATTCTAAATGAAAATGCAATTCACTGAGCAACGATCTTCTGGACATCACCGAAACTGTTGAAGCCATAGTAACAAACACTAAAGCAAGCTTACAGAAAGACCAAGCTACATATCGAATCACGAAAGACGTGGGAATAGTATTGACGATCACCACCGATAAGACCAACTTTCAAAATGAAGACATCTTGGATCCTAAGTGAAAATGGAGATCTGGGCACCACCGAAACAACTGTTGAAGTAATAACCAAACACTAAGGCAAGCTTACAGAAAGACTGAGCTGCATATCACATCATAAAGACCTGGCAACAGCATTCGGAAGATAGATAAGCAAAGAACTTTTGCCAGGTACAGCGTTGGGGGTTGTACAAAACAATCTCAATCGAATGAGCTGTATAAAATGTTTTCTGGTTACCCCCTATTATCTGAATTACAAGTTTCCCTGATAAAAAGAACTTTAGTACGGTAATTGCGCGCTGATTAAACGTGACGCCAATTACTTCCTCCCCTGCGAAGCGATTTCACTTACGATATTGCCAAGTGCGAAATAGGAGGTTACTATCGAGAGAAATAAATTTGGAAAACATGCGCGGAGAGCAGATAAAGCTAAAAGGTTTCTCACAAAAACACAAGTAATCATTTCGTGATTAAAAGCTGGATTCCCCATTCGTTTATCAAATATGAAATGATTATTAAAACCGGTTAAGAGAGAGAGAGAGAGAGATCGGTTCATTTTTGTTAGCTGAAAGCAGTCTATGGTGTATCTCTCTTCAAGTGCTATCTGTGGCGCTCGTCTTTGATGTGACCGCATTGTATACGTTGCAGAAGCCGGCTTCTCTTTTCTTATCGATTCATCTATTTTTAACAGCTGATTTATTTCTCCGATATGTTTATGTCTACACTCACAAAGCCTCGTCTATCTGGGTCTACTCCTTATTAGGTGTCAATTGAGATGCCTTCAATTAAAACAGCATTTTTCAAGCATTCGGACCATCCTACCCCAAATCCAATTATTCAGCAGCTCGTCTTGATTTGCTTTATGAAGGAAATAAAAAGGCAGAATTAGTAGTGTCGCTTTGTAGTAGTGTTAGAAAGATATTTAGTATTGAATAATGGTAATGTCAACGTTAAACATATCCATGCGAGAAAAACATTAAGTTTTTGCTGATAGAGACTGTCGGGTAAGTGGTGTAGCCAAGATTTAATTTCGAAGGGGTCCCAAAGGTTTAAAACGAAGTAATAAATTTTTAATTTTTTTACCTCAAATCCGATTATTCAGCAGCTTGTCTTGATTCGCTTTATGTAGGAAATAAAAAGGCAGAATTATCGCTTTGTAGTAGTATTAGAATGATATTTAGAATTGAATAATGGTAGTGTCAACAGAGGAAATATATCCACGCAAGAAAACAGTAAGTTTCTGCTGATAGAGATTGACGGGTAAGTGATGTTGTCAAGATTTTATTTCGCAGGGGTTCTAAAGTTTAAAATAAAAAATTAATACATTTTTAATTTTGTTTAAATTTACTACCTAAATCCTCCAAAGATTTTACCCCTCTGGGGCCCATCTTCTTTAAGCGTGTACTGGCTTCACGAACCCGAGTTACCCTAGTGATCTATTATTTTTCCATGCGGGTTACTTTCTCTGTTAAACATGGGAATCACGACCCTAGGATGCCAAAGCGATCTTTCGCTTTTTCCTCTCGTCATCCGACCGTGGTTCAAAATTACGTGGTGTTGTCTCGGATCTTTCCCTTTGGGATTGATCCTAGACCATCACCAATAGCCCGTTGTGTTCCTCCAGTGCGACGTTAATTAAAATACCTACCTACCTATTTTCCTCTCCATCCTTTCTTTTCACAATTACTTAACATTGCCTGTCTTGTGCTTGGCGCAGCCTGTCCAAATATGGCTCTTGAGCCATAAACCCCTCCCCAAAAACAACCAACCAATCAAAAATTTTATTTCGGAGGGGTCCCTAAGTTTAAAACAAAATTAATGAATTTTTAATTTGTTTAAATTTTTTACCAATATCCGATTATTCAGCAGCTCATCGTGGTTTGCTTTATGTTAGGAAATAAAAAGGTAGAAAACTCTTAGTGTGTCCCTTTCAAGTAGTGTTAGATTAATATTTAGCATTGAATACTGATAGTTCAAAGGGGGAAATATATCCATGTGAGAAAAATTTTGAGGTTTTTCTGATAGACTGTAGGTAAGTGGTGTAGTAAAGATTTTATTTCGGAAGAGTCTCAAGGTTTAAATCGTCATCTGACCGTGGCTCAAAATTAGGAGGTGTTGTCCTCGAATCTTTCGCTTCGGTATTGATCCTTGATCGTAGTCAGTAGCCCGTTGTGTAGCTCCTGTGCGACGTTAATTAAAATACCTACCTACCCATTTTCCTCTCCATCCTTTCTTTTCACAATTACTTAACATTGCCTGTCTTGTGCTTGGCGCAGCCTGTCCAAATATGGCTCTTGCGCCATAAACCCCTCCCCCCAAAACAACCAACCAATCAAACATTTTATTTCGGAGGGGTCCCTAAGTTTAAAACAAAATTAATGAATTTTTAATTTGTTTAAATTTTTTACCAATATCCGATTATTCAGTAGTTCATCGTGCTTTGCTTTATGTTAGGAAATAAAAAGGTAGAAAACTCTTAGTGTGTCCCTTTCAAGTAGTGTTAGATTGATATTTAGCATTGAATACTGATAGTTCAAAGGGGGAAATATATCCATGTGAGAAAAATTTTGAGGTTTTTCTGATAGACTGTAGGTAAGTGGTGTAGTAAAGATTTTATTTCGGAAGAGTCTCAAGGTTTAAATCGTCATCTGACCGTGGCTCAAAATTAGGAGGTGTTGTCCTCGAATCTTTCGCTTCGGTATTGATCCTTGATCGTAGTCAGTAGCCCGTTGTGTAGCTCCTGTGCGACGTTAATTAAAATACCTACCCATTTTCCTCTCCATCCTTTCTTTTCACAATTACTTAACATTGCCTGTCTTGTGCTTGGCGCAGCCTGTCCAAATATGGCTCTTGCGCCATAAACCCCTCCCCCCAAAACAACCAACCAATCAAACATTTTATTTTGGAGGGGTCCCTAAGTTTAAAACAAAATTAATGAATTTTTAATTTGTTTAAATTTTTTACCAATATCCGATTATTCAGTAGTTCATCGTGCTTTGCTTTATGTTAGGAAATAAAAAGGTAGAAAACTCTTAGTGTGTCCCTTTCAAGTAGTGTTAGATTGATATTTAGCATTGAATACTGATAGTTCAAAGGGGGAAATATATCCATGTGAGAAAAATTTTGAGGTTTTTCTGATAGACTGTAGGTAAGTGGTGTAGTAAAGATTTTATTTCGGAAGAGTCTCAAGGTTTAAATCGTCATCTGACCGTGGCTCAAAATTAGGAGGTGTTGTCCTCGATCTTTCCCTCCGGTATTGATCATTGGTCGTAGTCAGTAGCCCGTTGTGTAGCTCCTGTGCGATGTTAATTAACTACCTACCAGCATACCCACTCAAAGTTTGAAATGAAATTTGTTGCCCAAAGTTAAGATCTTATCACACATCTTAGTCTTTTTATGCTATATTTGGTTACCAGACTGCGAACTTTAAAAGGATTCCTGCAAGAGCATAAAAGGGACATTTTGGTTGAACTGCGAGTTGTAGGCGGAGCAGGTTTGATTCCTCCGTGAGTGTATTTCTCTCTTCTGTGTCAGTAAAACTTTTCATGTGTGTGTATCTCTTACTTGATATTGTCTTGTGTGCGGCGCAGCATGATCAAATATGGCCTCTGCGCCATAAAACCCAACCCACTGATTGATCTGAGTACACGAATGCTCCAGTTGTTATTCCATAAATATTTACTAAATAAATTACATTAAATGTTGTTAAGCAATTCAAACCGCTTTGGAGAGAAATTCGCATTTTACTTCTCATCACTGTTGGAGGATTGATATGATACGCGATACGGTGAATACATAGCTGTCCCAGAAGAACAGTAACGCAAGTGTAATTAATCGATTTGTTCAGAAAACGAAAACTAAGTATACTCTGACCATGATTCATATTAATTACAACATTTATACTGTTCATGATTCATCGGAATTACATGTTCATGATCCATATTAATTACTGTTACTAAAGGATTATGTTCTAAGGAAAGGATCCACGAAATCTCTCCAAAGGATTCACTTCCAAAGAAAGGAGTAGTAAATTAATTCCAAAGAATTCTATACTAAGGATAGGAACAATAGAATTCTTCCAAAAGATTCAATTTTAAGGAAAGGAGTAATAGAATTGTAGGAGAGGTGTGGAAATTTGGAGAGTGGGGTGCCAGCTCAGGTGTTGATCTCGTCATCTGACAGTGGTTCAAAATTACCTGGTGTTGTCCTCGAATACGTTTGATAAATATTCGGGATTGATCCCTGACCGTTGCCAATAGACCATTATGTTGCTTCAGTGTAACGTGAATTCAGCTACCAACTACCCTATTAAATATCCGTGTAAATAAATAATACTATTTTTCATAGCCAGATTTCTTGAACGAGTGATATGATCAAAAAATGAATACGAACCAGTGAAATAGCAAATAGAAGTCTCAAGTATCACACGATTTGACGAAAAATGCACGTTTCAATTACTGGGATATTTTAAAGGATATGTTGGGTTCTATATATGTTAACTTTCGCTCCTATGTTTTAAAACATTCCACAAAAAAGACTATAATAAAACCCAAGTCATATACCTATCAGCCTTTCTTAACTCCTTGTATGCTTATTACTTTACATGTAGCCCAATGCCCATTCGTGTTAAAGAAAGGAGAAGAAACAAATCACTAAAATTATCTTACAAATGTCTAGTGAGCACAAAAAAGGATAAGGGCGTATTTTCTTACTTCAGCTCTTAAAACCCATTAACAGGAACCATTTTCAGCCTTTTGCTAGTTTTTACCATACAAATATCAACCAATAAATTAATAATGGGAACAGTTATTTTTATAAAAATATAAAAATTAGTATATTTTACTCACTAACTTTTTTAATTATACACCTTATCATTAATCCTCTAAGTGGTTTCGACGAGATACCGCGTCAGTCAAAACCTGGTCAAGTTTGTCAATGACGAGATATCTCGACCATCGAGATCTGGTCAGTTTTGTCAATGATGAGATACATCATCGAGACAAAACTGCCCTATTACTCCAAGGGGCATGAAGATCCAAACAGGAAAAGGTTTTGTATCATAGACTGACAACAACAAGGTTGTTTTTGACGGAAGATAAACCACCAGGAGGATTACACCTCCTGGTGGTTTTGTCTCGACTAGGTATCTCGTCATTAGAAAAACTGACCAGATCTTGATGGATAAGATATCTCCTCTGACCAGTAAAACTGACCAGATGTTGATCTCGGCAATATCTTGTTGACGAGATATCTCATCATTAGCAAAATGTGTCAGATCTTGATGGACGATATATCTGTCAAAACCATTTCGAGGGTTAATAACATACCTTAAATAGCAATTTTTGTATTGGACAGAGGGTGGCACCAGCGTTATCTGCCCAGTTCCCAAAAAGTCCAGCTTCAACACTGGGCCCATGTAGGATTTTCCCAGATCGCCCAATCCTTCTGGCTTCGCATCTACTAAGAGCAGCATTAGGGAATTAAATGAATATTTTTGCAATGCAGAGGCCTCAAAAAAAAACTTGAAAATGTAATGCTATTTTTTCTGGAAATCTATTTTAAGCAGTACCGGACTGGCTTGGATGATCAGTCATTGAAAACGTACCCAGCTACTGGCCTCAGGTAAGGGAACTTTATATTGTTAAAAGTAAAATATGCAATTTTAAATAATTTGACGCTTTATAAATTAGCTCTCCAAGTGGTTTCGACTGGATATTTCGTCCATCAAGGTCTGACCAATTTTGCTAATGACGAGATACCTCGTCCATCAAGGTCTGACCAATTTTGCTAATGACGAGATACCTCGTCCTCGAGATATTGCCGATTTTTTGGTAATAACGGGATCAAGATCTTGTTCGTATTTTTTTATGACGAGATATTTAGTCCATCACGGTCTGATCAGTTTTGCTAATGACGAGATACCTCGACTAGACAACCACCAGGAGAGGATTAACCATTAACGTTACTAGCACACTAACGTTATTTTTATTTGCATTACTATGTGTTGATGGGTTATGGAACACATGGCTTCGAAGGGGCCTTAATCTCTGAGTAATGACAAGATCAAGATCTGGTCAGTTTTCTTCTAATGACGAGTTATCTCGTCTATCAAGATATATGGTCAGTTTGCAGACAACCACCAAGAGGGTTAATGAAATACCATAACCCTCCTGGTGGTCGTCATTAGCAAAACTGACCAGATACTGATGGACGGGATATCTCGTCCATCAAGATCTTGCTGTCTCTCGTCATCAGAAGAAAACTGAACAGATCTTGCTCTTGTCATCATAAAAGAAATGACAATATCTTGAATACGAGGTATGTCGTCATTAGCAAAATTGCTCAGATCTTGATGGACGAGATAACGAAACCATTTGGAGGGTCAAATATAATTTTTGTTTTGGACAGAGGGCGGCATCTACTTCATCTGTCCAGGCCCTATAAAGTCCAGCTTCGCTTCTGTGCCCACGTAGAATTTTCCACATCGCCCAATCCGCTAGGCCTCGGATCTATCTAGGAGCAGCAGGAGGTCATTTGTGGACAGTCCCCGAGCAAGAGGAATACGAAGTGCATAACTATCCGGGGAAGAAAGAATGAAAGGCAAAACAGAAGCAAAAAACGCAGTCAAAGTGAAAGAAAGAGTGGGTTTAGTTTTCAGTTAGAGCTGGGAAGGTGGTGGCAGTTCGATTAATGGGGAAAACACATTCGGCCCTCGGAAAAGCAATTTTCATTTTTCACGCTTTGTAGGCTCCCTTATCTGATCCCTGTCTCCGGACTTGAAAACGTCCGACTCAACGGTTAATGATCGTTAAGTCAATGGTACTCCGCAGGCTTTTTTGCTTCCTATCTCCCTCCCCTCCGGGGAACTCCCACTTTGGGTCTTTTCTCTTCAAATCGACTCAAAAGGATCACGGAGTTCCCTACGACTGGTGTTTTTCGATGGCGGTGCTATCGCTGATTTGCGATAAGTTATGATTAACTGCTGATATTAGCAGTTCGTTCGTAGTTAATAATATCGTCATCTGAGGTGGTTCGAAGTTACGAGGTGTTGTCCTCGGACTTTTCCTTTCGGGGTTGATCCCGACCCACTCGTCAATAGCCCGTTGTGTTGCTCCATTGCGACAAATTCAACTACCGATATAGTTAATTATAGATAGGCAAAACTGTTATTTTACGATAACAGTGCTAATCTGTTGTTATTAATTTACAATAATAGTTATTACTGACTGCTAATAGTTTTATTATCGGCTAGCATGTAACACTAACAGTGACCAATTAAATTATACGGTTATATTTACTGTTAGAAACTGATATTAAGTGATTTAGCCTGTTGAATTAACCATTAAATAATTTAACTTTTGCAATTTCAAAGTCTTGCTTTAATCAGTTACTCTTAATATCTACTTTTTGAATTAAAAAAAGCAATTTAAATTGGCTGCTATCTCAATAACATTTATCGGTAACTGTTATAATTTTCGATTAGTAGTTAATAAGTGCTGTTTTATATTATCAGTTATTTAAATTGCTATAAAAAGAGCCGTCTAGTCAATAACTAGACTTAACAGTGAATAAATAAATTTTAGTCATTATTTACTGCTAATGTTAACACTTAATAACTAAAATTAACAGTTAGTAAACACAATTTGCAATTATTTTTTAACCGCGCTAGTTGACTTACATTAACAGTTAATAATTAAAACTAGCAAATTTGCAACAAACTTTTAGAGTTATTATTAACTGTTGATGTTAATAACTTCTTTAACAGTTAATAACTGAAACAAACAGTTACATTTTACTATTATTTGTAACAACTGATGTTGGTTTTCGTTAACAGTTAGTAACTGAAACTAACAGTTAATAAATAAATTACACAGGTAAATTGCTTATATAAAAATTTTCCGTTAACAGTTAACAACTAAAATTAAACTTTAGTAAATACGTTTTCAGTCTTTTTAAGTAACATTAACTGGTTCGTTAACAATATTAACAACTAAAATTAAGTTTTTATATACATTTTACAGTTATTGTTAATATTAGCTTTTTTCGTTAGTTACTTAATTTAAAAGTAAAAATAAATACATTTATTAGTTATTAAAGGGTAGAAATTAGCAACTGTTCAAATTAACCATTGAGTGATTTTTAAAAAAATTAGTTATTTCAAATTCAGATTTTTATAAGTTTTAATTCGAATTTTTTTGATTAATTTTTGTAATTAACTGATTCATTTAGGTAGTAGGTAGTTAATTAACGTCACACTGGAGCAACACAACGGGCTATTCACGAAGGTCTGGGATCCATCCCAAAGGAGAAAATCCCAGGACACCTCGTAATTTTGAACCACTGTTCAGATGACGAGACTAACACCTGAGTAACATTTGAGAATAACATGTATCGATAACTGATCGTATTTTCTTTAAGAGTTTTTAACTGTTGATGAGTAATAACAACATTTTTATTTGAACTGTTATCGGAATAACAATTTCTTGTTATTCCGGTTATTGTTTGTGGGTTAACATGATTCTCAATACAGGGGTGCAATTCACGGCAAAAATGACCGCGTTTACGCTTACTCCTTATAAGAGCTCAAATGCTTGTAAACTATAGGTTAGTTCAATAAAAAAAATCGAAGAGCACTATATTTCAAATTTTTACGTAAATCATTGTTTGCTTTTCTGCCTATAAAATGTATATGAAATAAAATAATCAAGAAATCATTTTAGAAAATACCACTTATAGACTTTCATTAGCCGTAGGAAACGAACATTCACCATCTGATTGATTCACTAGATGGGAAATACACTTACCTGAGAGCATTAGGGAGGGTTGGTTGTGTTTCATGGCACAAATATGACACGTGAAATATAAGTAGAATGAGCATTGCTATTGAGAGAGAGGAGCTTCAAAAAGTGTGACCGACATGTCAACTATTAGTCACGTGACTGCTCTGTGAAAAATTTACTTGGTTGGCCGATTTGGCATCTTGCCGTTTCGTCTGTGTTATAAAAATCTTATGACAGGGTAGGTGTGAATGCGCATTTCTATAGTTTCGACAAAAATGGTGAAATCGCCAAAATCTACTACGTCATACTGCCAAATCAGATGATGAATCAGTGGATAGTCGTCTTCTACCATCCCGTGAACCAATCAGATTATAAATGTTCGTTTCCTCCCGGCTGACGGAAGAAATCTAAGGGTCACGTTACTACTAGTTTTGGTCACATAATCCTTGGTACATAAAAAGATTACCAATGCTTACTCTACTTTTATATTTCCTATTTGATCTGGCCTAGCTGTGCTAAATACAAGACAAAAAGGATTTTAAACAAAATCAAGCAGACTGATATAAGATTTAGCAATTCACAATTTAAAATTAAAATGGTCAATGTGTGAAGTCTAAATAAAGTTTATAAAATGTCAGAAAAATAGATTTTTGTTGTATCTCCCGAAAGGTCTTTAAGGGTTGGATTTGAAACTCAAAATTGGATTTGCCTATGGTAATAAAAGCTCTACATTTAGTTAAAATGTTCCAAACAGTAAAATGACAATGACAGGTTGAGCACAATGAAGCAGGTTCAATTGCTAGAGGGCTTGATCTATGTGAAGTCCTGTTGATTGTACTTCATTTTAGCATCAGAGGAACAAAAATAAGTTTAAAACTCAAACTAATTGAGGGATAGGTATTTCTGATGCAATTTTCTCACACATTTACAAATGGATTTCTGAAATAAATCGATTTTAAGTTTCGGCATAATACATTTTAAGGCTTAATTATTGGAAATTGCAAAATTTTAATAATATATCAACCATTCCTGTTAAGTTTGTTTATGGTTTACTGTTATTTTGAGCTATTAGTCACGTATTTTCTCTATAAGTAGTGCATTATACCGATTACTAAAGTAGACCTAAGAATATATTTCAAACCTATGTTAATGATTTCGCGAATAAATCTGGTTGTTAACCCTTTAAGTACTTTCGACGAGATATTTCGTCCATTAAGGTCTGACCAATTTTGTTTATGACGAGATATCTCGTAGTTAGGATATTGTAAATTTTTTGATGATGACGAGATCAAGATCTGATCAGTTTTTCCTATTGACAAAATATCTCGTTCATCAAAATCCGATCAATTTTGATAATGACGAGATACCTCGTCCAGATACAACCACCAGCACGGTTAATGGCTAGGAGCTATTTTCTTTTGTGTGCGGTCATAATGTAAAGAGTAGCTTAAAAGATCGTGAAGGATTAAGTTATAGCTGTTGAAATTGTTAGAGCTCTCTGTTGCTATGAAAACACTAATTTTAAGACTAGTAAATGAATAAAGTTCTTATAATAAATTTGTTTATTTGGAGTACAATTTTAGTGGCTCATGCATGGTAAAAAGAGAAATTTAAACCTCGTATGAATGAATACTTTAATAAATTGAGTTGTTTATTTCTGGAAAACAATATTATAGCACTCTATTGTGACATGAAGAATAATGGAAGAATCGTATGTATAAGTTCTTGATAAATAGCTTTGTGAATGGAAAACTTACTTCTTGGAAGGAAATATTTTAAAATTTGAATGAATTCATCACTAAATTTTGTGAATGAAAAATTATTTTTAGCTACTCCAAGAGGAAGAAATTAAAACTTGAATGTATTAATCTAAACTTTTTGATTGAAAAATTTGTCTTCTTTACATACGGGAGAAACTATAGTTATAAAGCTCAAAAGAGGGAATTGGTCACTACATTTCTATATTGGAAGAATTATTTTCCAATCATTCACGGAAGAGAAAATAATTTTAAAACTCGAGTGAATTCGTCTGTATTTTGATTGGAAAACTTATTTTTTTGGAACAAAAAATAGTAAAGCTCGAATGAATTCGTCAATAAATGTTTTGATCGGAAACTTAACTTCATGACAGAAAAAGAAATTTTAAAATTCGAATGAATTCGTGACTAACTTCGTAACTTTTTTTTTATCGGAAATCTTATTTTTAATTATTTTATGGAAAAAAAATATAAAACTTGTATAAAATTGTCCCTAAATTTTTTTATTGGAAAAATTATTTCAATTCTTAATAATTAATTTTTATACTCCATGAAAGAAAAACTAATTTTCAGTTTCGAATGAATTTGTCACTAAATGTTTTGATCGGAAATCTTATTTTTAATTACTTTATGGAAGATAGAATAATAAACTTTTATTAAATCGTTACTAAATTGTTTGATTGAAATATTCGTTTTTTAGTTGCTTCATGGAAGAAAAAATAATTTCTTAGACTCGAATGAATTTGTCACTAAATTGTTTGATCGGAAAACTTACTTTTATTTATTTCATGGAAGAAAGAATAATTATAAAACTTGTATGAAATTGTCACTAAATTCTTTGATTGGAACATTATTTTCATTTTAATAATTAATGTTTTTATATTTCATGGAAGGAAAAATTATTTTTCGTTTCGAATAAATTTGTCACTAAATTTTTTGATCGGAAAACTTATTTTTAATTACTTCATAGAAGAAAGAAATAAGCATAAATTTGTATGGAAATCGTCACTAAATTTTTTGATTGAAAAATTCATTTTTCAGTTATTTCATAGAAGAAATAATTATTAGTTTCGAATGAATTTGTCACTAAACTTTTGATCGGAAATCGCATTTTTAATTACTTTATGGAAGAAAGAATAATTAAAAATCTTGCATGAAATCGTCAGTAAATTTTTTGATTGAAAAAATAATTTTTCAATTATTTAATGGAAGAAAAATGACTTTTTAGACTCAAATATATTTGTCACTAAACTTTTTGATTGGAAAACTTATTTTCAATCACTTCATGGAAGGTAGAATAATTATAAAACTTGCAAAACTTGCAAACTTGCAATAAAACTTGCACTTTTTAGACTCAAATATATTTGTCACTAAACTTTTTGATTGGAAAACTTATTTTCAATCACTTCATGGAAGGTAGAATAATTATAAAACTTGCAAAATCGTCACTAAATTTTTTTTATTTGAAAAATTATTTTCATTTTTAATAATTATTTTTTTTTATATTTCAGGAAAGAAAACTAATTTTTAGTTTTGAATGAATTTGTCATTACATTTTTTGATCGGAAATCTTATTTTTAATGACTTCATGGAAGGAAGAATAATTAGAAAACTTGTAAAATCGTTACTAAATTTTTTGATCGATAAAATCAATTTGGAAAAAATAATATTTCAGACTCGAATGAATTCGAATGAGAAAAACTAACTCACTAAATTTTTTGATTGGAGAACAAATTTGTAATTATTTCATGGAAGAAAGAATAATTATAAAACTTATATGAAATCGTCACAAAATTTTTTGATTGGAAAATTTTTTCTGAGTTACTTGTCACTAAGTAATCAAAACTTCATGGAAGAAAAATACTAAGACTCGAATGTGAAATTCATTCCTTAATTTTTTGATCGGGAAACCTATTTTGAGCTGTTTGAGCCAGCGCTATTTGCACTCGCCCCCCGTTAGCAGCGGGGCGTCGGTCTCTTTGTTTCGTTTTCTCTTAAGAGAGAAAGAATTACATTAAAACGCGAGTCAGTTTTAAGTGATGAATGACCCTAAGCAGGTTCGAAAACGTTAAATGGTTCATCGTATATTTAATAGAAAAAAATAGTACAACTTGAGAAAGCAATTGGAAACGATTGCGCCCATTCACGCTCAAAAACCTTATCTCGAGTTGGACTTTTAAATTTATTTATTAAGGGGGCGATAACTGAGGATAAGCTTTGAAACTCGTATAATTGATAAGCTTTTTTCGCCTTTTCAACCTTAAGAGTACCGTCACTGAAGATGGATTGAAGGATGGATGCTTGAATTTGCATAATGATGCCGATTCTGATACCATGAAAGGATACGAGTGCTCATTCTTGAAAGATTAACCGATGATTTCGGAAGGATAATTTGTATAGTTTTGATTGAGAAAATAATTGAATAATTGGCGATTGAGTGAGTTGATTTCTGTTTTAAAAGGTGCAATGGAAGAAACTTCATCGATGATTAATAAGTAGCAAAGAAGAAAACCCCGTTTCCTAAAACTGACTGATTCCACATAAATTAGAGGAATTGACTTTTTAACCTAAGAATGCCGTCACTGAACATGGAGTGAAGGTTAGATGATTGAATTTGCATAAAAATGCCGATTCCGATACCACGAAGGAATACGCGAATATTCAGTTTTTTAAAGATTAACCTCTTCGGGATTGATCCCGGACAGTCGCCTATAGCCCTATTGTGTTGCTCGAGTACAAAATTTAACTATCTACCTTAAAAGATTAACTTATGATTTCGGAAGGATAATTCCTAAAGTTTCGATTTAGAAAATAATTGGCGATTTAGTAATTTGATTTGTTTTAAAAGTTATAATGGAAGAAACTTCATCGATGATTAATTAGTAACAGAGAAGAGTTTCCTAAAATAGCCAGATAGCCCATTGTGTTGCTCCAGTGCAACGTTAATTAAATACTTATCTACCTACCTACCTACCTAAAATAGCCAGAATCTACATAAATTAGAAGTATTTGCTTTTCGACCTTAAGGAGTACCGTCACTGAAGATGGATCGAAGGATAGATGCTTGACTTTTCATCGATTAATTAGTAACAGAGAAGAGTTTCCTAAAATAGCCAGATAGCCCATTGTGTTGCTCCAGTGCAACGTTAATTAAATACTTATCTACCTACCTACCTAAAATAGCCAGAATCTACATAAATTAGAAGTATTTGCTTTTCGACCTTAAGGAGTACCGTCACTGAAGATGGATCGAAGGATAGATGCTTGACTTTTCATCGATTAATTAGTAACAGAGAAGAGTTTCCTAAAATAGCCAGATAGCCCATTGTGTTGCTCCAGTGCAACGTTAATTAAATACTTATCTACCTACCTACCTACCTAAAATAGCCAGAATCTACATAAATTAGAAGTATTTGCTTTTCGACCTTAAGGAGTACCGTCACTGAAGATGGATCGAAGGATAGATGCTTGACTTTTCATAATGATTCCGATTAAGATACCAAAGGGGTACAAGAGACATTTACATTTACATTTAAAAGGTAAGGTACATTTCAAAAGGTACATTTTTAAGGTACATTTTAAAAGATTAACCGATGATTTCGGAAGGATAATTTGTATAGTGATTGAGAAAAAAATTGAATAATTGGCGATTGAGTCAGTTGACTTCTGCTTTAGCCCTCTGATTGTCACGAGATTTCCGAGTAGTGTAGGATTGTTTTTTTTTATCTCTCAACAAACATAATGACTAAATAACCAAACCTATTTGAAGAAAACCATGGATTCTTTAAACTCTTAGGAAAAATTTTTTAGTCCTTTCCATGGAATAGAATCCTTTGGAAACATTCTATAGCTCTTTTCCTTAGAATCCTTAAAAAAAACATTCTATTGTTCTTTTCCTTAGAGTCCTTAAAAATATAATATTGTTCCTTTCCTTATAGAATCCTTTGAAAAAATTCTATTGGTCAAGAAAGTCAGAACTAGTTGGAAGTTATGCAAGAGAGACTACAGGTTACAAGGTGAATGCTAATTTGTATAGTTTTGATTGAGAAATTAATTGAATAATTAGAGATTGCGCCATTTGATTTCTGTTTTAAAAGTTGTAATGGAAGAAACTTCATCGATGATTAATAAGTAGTAAAAGAGCTTTCCTAAAACAGTCTGATTCCACATAAGTTAGAGTAATTTGCTTATCGACCTTAAGGAGTGCCATCACTGAAGATGAATTTAAGGATGGATGCGTGAACTTTTATAATAATCCTGATTAAGATACCATGAAGGGATACTATAGTGCTAATTTTTTAAAAGCTTTACCGATGATTTCGGAAGGATATTTTGTATAAATTTGATTGAGAAAATAATTGAAGAATTGGCTGATTAAACCTTTCCGTAGAGCCTTATATAGTATGCGGGCCAGGAAAACCTATCCGGAGGGCCGCATCTGGTCTGAAGGCCAAGTAAATTCATCCCGAGGGCCGCATCTGATCTGCGGGCCTGATAAATTTATTCGTTACAATTGCTTTATCTTACGTGTACGGATTTCTGAGGACGCCGCCTGACAAAATCCATTTCGCAAAAATCTGAAAACTTTAATATATAAAATTCAGATCTTCATACGACACAAAAAATCCCATTTTCAACTCCAAAATGAAATCCTGGCTGCGCTACATATTCGCTCGCACAGCACCAAAAGCATAACCCCCTTCCACCTTTTTTATCATCTGCCACGGCAGATTTATCTCCAACAGATGGCAGCCTATTTGCTGGGGCTAAACATAGGAATGGACAAGATTCTCAACACATCTAAATGAGAAGTGTCATTTATTTCCTAGTAAACAGCCGAAGGTTCGTACTGAGAGGAAACGAGTCTGGAGCAAACTCACTTAGCTCTGGAGCAGTATTTCAGAGCTCTTTCCATCTGTTAGACAGTGAGTAGACACTCGTGGACGGGGTTGAGTTGTTTGGGCTCGTTTGAAGGGGCCGCTTCTGTGACTGTTGGGAAACTAATTGCCTCAATAACGGAATTTGTTTTCCAGGAAGATTAACAAGACAGGATTGTGAAATTTTTAAGAGGAAGAGTTTTAAAATAGATGTACGGAGAAGGGACGTAGAGACATTAGATGGCACGCTCTTTACTTGAGGTATAACTTGAGACGGATATTTTTATGACGCTCGGTTATTTAAATTGTTTGGTTTGATAAATAAACACCTTTCGTCGTGAAGTGCAATCTTAGTTATTTAGAGATCACTTCTATAAATGACACGGAACAAGAATCCTAGAAAATATGCTTTCTATTGTAGACATTGACTAACAGAAGTGGAAGAAATAGATGGCGTACTCGTAACATGTAAGAGTGAAAGGAGAAATTAAGACACATTTCTGTGAACCTGGCTTTTTAAATTGTTTGACTTGATAAACACATTTTTTGTCGTGCACTAGTCTTAGTTATTTAGAGGTGGCACGGAACAAGTCTCCTAGAAAATATAGCCCTTTCTATTTGTAGACATTAACCAACAGAAGTAGAATAGAAATAAGAGAAGTGAAAGAAATAGTGGCATACTTTTTACATGTAAGAGTGAAAGGAGAAATTACGACACATATATTTCTATGAAGCTGGTTTTTAAAATTGTTTGGCTTGATAAGCAAACGCATTTTACGACCTGCAATGCAATCTTAGTTATTTAGAGGTGGCTTCTTACTTGAAACGGAACAAGTCTCCTAGAAAATATATAGTCCTTTCTATTTGTAGACATTAACCATCAGAAGTATAATAGAAATAACAGAAGTGAAAGAAATAGTGGCATACTCTTTACATGTAAGAGTGAAAGGAGATTTTACGACACATATTTATGAGGCTGGTTTTTTAAATTGTTTGACTTGATAAGCAAACATATTTTACGTCCTGCAATGCAATCTTAGTTATTTAGAGGTGGCTTCTGAACTTGAAACGGAACAAGTCTCTTATAGAAAATAGGAGCCGTCCTGGCTCAGTGGGTATGTATATCCACAGTGCTAGCAACCTCCGAGTTGTAGGTGCGCTGGTTCGATTCCTGCCAGGTGCATTCCTACCTGGGTGTATTTCTCTCCTTCTATGTCAGTAAAACTTTCATTGTGTCTACTACATGATGTTGTATGTCTTGTGCCTTGCATGGCCAAATATGGCCCTTGCGCCACAAAACCCCCAAACCAACCTATAGAAAATATAATACTTTCTATTGTAGACAGTGACTAACATAAGTAGATTTGACGAAACAAAAATGAAAAAGGATTTAAATGGCATTCTTTACATGTAAGAATGAAGATGGAAATTGGGATATATATTTTTGTGAAGTTGATTTTTAAAATTTTTTGGCTTCATAAACAAACACTCTTCGTCGTGCTGTACACACAACCCCTTAGTTATTTAGAGATAACTTCTGTACTTGACACGCAACATGTCTCCTACAAAATCTAATCCATTCTATTGTAGACATCGACTAACAGAAGTAGGATATAAAAATAACAAGTGAAAAAGAAGCATCTAGAGACATTCTTTACATGTAAAGTGAAGGGCAATTTTTATGAAGTTGGTTCTTAAAATTCTGTTTGTTTCAGTAAATAAAAACATTTTTACATCGTTCAATATAATCTTAGTCATTTATAGAAGGTGGTTTCAGTATGTGACACGGAACATTTATGACTTTAACCCTCCAAGTAGTTTCGACGAGATGTCTCGTCCATCAAGATATGACCAATATCTATAACGAGATACCTCGTCGAAACAAAACTGCCCTATCACTCTTTCTGAGGGGAATGAAGATGGAAGTAGGAACAACAAATTGACCCTTGCCCAGAAATGGTGACCCTGTTCCAACAATTTCCAACAGGTTTTTGTATCAGAGGCTGGCCACCATAGGACGGTTTTTGACTCAAAGATAAACCACCAAGAGGGTTAACACTCAACGTGGTTTCGACAAGATATCTCGTCCATCAAGATCTGACCAATTTTGCCAATGACGAGATATCTCGTCAGGACGTTGCCAATTTATTTATGATGACGAGATCAAGATCTGGCCAGTTTTCTAAAGACGAGATGCATCGTCAATCAAGATCCAGTCAGCTCTGCTAATGACGAGATGCCTCGTCGACACAACCACTAGATGGTTAACCAAAGCATTTTTTAAAATAGTGTCGACAAACAATCAAAAGCATTGAAATTTAACCTACCTGGTGGTTGTCTCGACTAGGTATCTCGTCATTAGCAAAACTAGCCAGATCTTAATCCTCCAAGTGGTTTCGACACGGGATATCTCTTCCATCAAGATTCGACCGATTTTACTAATGACGAGATACATCGTCATCGATATTGCCGATTTTTTGATGATGACGAGATCAAGATCTGGTCTGTTTTCTTCTAATGCCGAGATATCTCGTCCATCAAGATCTGGTAATGATTTTGCTAATTATTAGATACCGTGTCAAGACAACCGCCGGGAGGGTTAGTGGACGAGTTATCTCGTCATTGGAAAAATTTATCTGATCTTGATAATGTCATCATCAAAAAACGGCAATATCTTCATGATTCGTAATCCAATCGGCATTATTGATGACGAGGTATCTCGTCATCATCAAAATTGGTCCGATCTCGATGGACGAGATATCTCGTGGAAATCACTTGGAGGTTTAATCTGCTAGCTGTGAAGAAAATAAAGAGGATTGGACTTTAAACTCGCTCCCTCCCGAATCCTTGTTTATCAAAATCATTTCAGACGGCGTGTTTACTAATATCAGAAACGTAGTCCACCGTAGAATTACAACTCGGCTAATTTATGTCCAAAATTTATCTTTTATGAGTCTCCATATAAGCGCGAGGCCTACGTGATCTACCCGTCTCCCGATTGTTAAAGCAAGACGCACTTTCTCCTGTTTATGATGCTTTTGTTTACATTTTTGGGTGATTAGGGCTAAGGATTCTGCAGTAATTGACAGATTGGCGATGAAAGCAGCTGTCTTCCGTTGCTCCTAAAGACCCTTGGGTTTATTTGCTCTAGCCGCTCTGATAATGCTTCTGGTGGGTTAATTGGGGCTATCGCTTCTTACTTATGAAAGCATGCAAATCGCCGTTTCATTGGCCGGATCGGAGGTGACGTACAACACCTTCAGCATCGTACAACTCCGTGCTTTTGCTTTTGGTGTTCACTTCTTGCTTGGATTTTTCCCCCTGGTGAACGCGAAATGGGGCAAATCGGTGCTCAGAAAAAATGTATTTAATCTCTTATCAATCAAAACGTTAGGTCATCGGGGATTTGTGGATTTGCCCACTACTGTGGAAAACTGAGCCCTCTAGGAGGTGCAGCCATTTCGTTGTGTGTATGTCTATTACATGATATTGTATGTCGTGTTTGGCGCAGCATGGCCAAATATGGCCCTTCGCCATAAAATCCCCAAACCAACCATCTAGGAAGCGCAGACTTGATTCGTTTAGGCTATTATGGTTGGTTTGGTTTTTATGGCGCAAGGGTCATATTTGGCCATGCTACGCCAGACACAAGACATACAATATCAAGTAAGACACACAATGAAAGTTTTACTGACACAGAAGAGAGAAAACACCCAGGCAGGAATGCACCGTAAGCTATTTGTATTTGATTGATTGATCACATATATTCAACCAAAGATCGTCGTATTCATGGGGCTGGTGCACGTTAAATTAGTCGCGGCCTCAAATGTCCTCACGTTGGCGTGGGTGGAAGTTTGGAGAGGGGTGGTCAGCTCAGGAGTGACCGCAATACCTGACCGTGATTCAGAATTACTAGATATTTTCCTCGGATCTTTTCCACCGGGATTGGTCGTGGACAGTCACCAATAGTCCGCTACGTTGCTTCCAGGGCGACGTTAATTAAAATACCTACCTACTCACCTTCAATATCAAACTTGTTTAATCGTTCAAAACGTAAGTTAATTGTTGAATATTCGCAATAAACAATCGTTCAAGCTTCCTGTCTGCTTCAAGGCCGTCGTGGCTTAATGGGTATGTCACTGCGCTAGCAACCTTCGAGTTGGAGGTTCGATTCCTTTCAGGTGCAACTGTTAAGTCCCTTTAGAAGACAGGCTCGGGGCTCTTCTGGTGGTTATATGGTTATCTCCCTGGATATATTTCTTCTATGTCGGTAAAACTTTCATTGTGTGTCTATTATTTGTTATTGTATGTCTTGTTTGACGCAGCATGGTCGAATATGGCCCTTGCACCATAAAACCCAAAATCAACCAACCAATCAACCTGTTTCATTCATTCTACAATCCAACATCAGACACGAGTATCCATATCAAAACTACGGTTTGTGTTTTTATCCACACAATTTTATTTTCATCCTTTATGTGACTTAAAGTTTCATATTATTTCAAATGTGGCCTCAATGATTCTAAAAAATGTTTAGGTAGGTATTGTAATTAACGTCACACTGGAGCAAAACAACGGGCTATTGGTGACGGTCCGGGATCAAGGGGTTCAATGCGGAAGACACCTCGTAGTTTGAGCCACGGTGAGATGACCTGGTCAACACCTTATCTGGCAATTCCACTCTCCAAACTTCCATATCACGGCAATATGAGGACATTGGAGGTCACGGCAGATTTAATGTGCATAAGCTTCCATGTATATTACGGTCTTTGGTTGGATTGAGTTTCAAACTTGCCCCTCCGGTAGCTTATCTGTTACTCTTTCAAAGGGGCTACTTTCTGGTTTGGTTGATTCAAAAAGTGGTGTTCTCGGATCTTTTCCTTCGGGATGGATCTCGGAATGTCACCAATAGCCCTTCTTGTTATTCCAGTGCGACGTTAATTTAAGTACCCTCCAACCGAGATATACCGCGGCCCTCAAGAAATTTAGGGAGTAGTTGAATTAATGTCGCATTGTAGCAGGTAGGTATTTCAATTAACGTCACACTGGAGCAACAAAATGGGCTATTGGTGACCGTCGGGGATGAATCCCGCTCATAATTTTGAATCACGGTCAGATGAGTGGAACACCTGAGCTGGCATCCCTCTCCACACTTCCACACCACGTTAACCTAAGGACATTTGAGTCCCTGTGTACACGACGGTCTTTGGCTGAACCGAGTTTTGAACTCGCAACCCTCCGGTTGCTAATTCTTTACTCTTCCACCCGCGGCCCTAAAATTCAAAGGAAGATGGAAAATTTTTGCTGCTAAAATTTTATTACTCATAAAAAGATAAAAGTATCCAGTACATGGAAGTCTATAAAAGCATTGTTTTTGGTAAGTATCTCAATAAATGCAAACTTTTGTATGAAATTAAAAATCCCGAATTTAACTCTTGCACATTCAGAAACGAAACTCGAATCTGTAAGAAAATTTCCGATATTCAGTTCATACATCGAGTGAGATTCTATATATAGGCAGGGATACCTATAAGGTTCCGATTAAGCCTTCAATATCTATTTCTAATCAACTCAGTTTGTTGAAGACCCTTTTATAATCTTCACGGGTTTACATTTGTTCCTCGATTTCTGTTTTCACCATTGCTAGCTCTTTAGATAAAGTCTCATGTTCTTTTTTCAGAGTCTTAAGTCTTTGTTGTAAATCTTCCGTTTCTCTCTGCAGTATTTCCGTTTCGTGTCTCATCTGCTGAAGCTCTGGATCCATAGAATAGGACCATGTGTTCACAGCTGTTGAACGTGGTTTAGTCCCCATTTCTTTTAGGAATATTTCATGTCTTTCTGTACTTGTTAGTCTATCTAAAGCAGATCTTCGGAACTTTCTGTGGTAAAATCCCAAGCCTTTATTCGTTGTTCGAAAACCGCAAGCAAATAGCACTTGGCAGAAGTCGATCCAAGAGCAGTTGTTGTAGAGCATCGGACACAGCCTTGATTCGAGTCGAAAATTATCTACGACAAAGAAACGTGCGCCAGAGTCGGCCCAAATCAAGATATTATCAGTGGTAGGATCGTTGAGGAATTCATATAATCTTTCGAAAAAGTGAATCGGTTCAAAATCACTTGGTACAGGAAGTTCCATGCTTGCAGATCTGAAATTACAATTAGGTTAAAAACAACTGCATTCTTTCTTAAGTTCAGAGAACGGTATCAAATTCTAGTCTATTTCTCATACATCAACTGGAAATTCTAGATATACCACATCTCAAGAAAAGTGACAGCTCATAAGGAAGATTTTGTTTTCATTTAACAAACGAATTTTTAAAATCGATCAAACCATTGAAATGTAATAAGGACATATTCTACAAATTTTGAATTGGCAAGTAGATATGCTAACAGATTTTTAGTGTTCTTGACTAAAATTCTTAAGTTGTCACTTCTCTCGAGGTGTGTACTACATGCAAGGCCGTTCCTGAGTGATGTGCTGGACATGTAGGTAGGTAGGTATTTTAATTAACGTCACACTGGAGCAGCATAACGGACTATTGGCTGGACATGTACTTGCACGTAGTCAGAAAAAATAGGGACGATCAAAAGACAAGGGCTAGTATGCTTTCTACTTTAAATAGACACAATGGCAATAAGTTTGCTGATTAAATTTTAAACTTATTCGGTCTTTGTAGATTTTTGTGATTAATAAAGGACTTTTAAATCTGCAAATTCTGTTCTTAAATTACATTAGTATGTTCGAAAAGAACCCATAAAGGACAAGGATATTTTGAGGGGAAAGCGAATGGGATTTGAATCCTTCCTGAAATACAATTGAGAGAAGTTTTGTGTTTTTGATAGCTTTTTAACCCTCCAAGGGGTTTCGACGAGATATCTCGTCCATCAAGATCTGACCAATTTTGCAAATGACGAGATATCACGTCAAGATATTGGCGATTTTTTTATGATGGACGAGATAAAGATTTGGTCAATTTTCTTCTAATGACGAGATATCTCGTCCATCAAGATCTGGTCAGTTTTGATGTTAATGAGATACCTCGTCGAAACAACCACCAGGAGGTTAAGCTATCAAAAACACATGCTGAAGCTAGTTATATCACAAAATCGAGGTTTTGTATGTTACAAGTAGAGTACACGTCTGAATTCGGCAAGACTAAAAACATTAGTCATTGCTCATTTGACATTACATTTAGGGAACTGGTAGAAAGCACTCTGGGTTATCAAATTACTTTCTGCAGAAGTGCTTGATCACGGCATTTCAAAAAATCATGTTTTTTAGAAGAGGGGGTGATTTGCTGAGGGTCGCATGTGGGTAGCTCATACTTCAGGTATGGCGCTGACTACATGAACTCGGAAATTATCGAGAACATTAAATTCTCGTGATGGTAGGACCATAGACTTGAAATGTAAGACTGAGCATAGGTATTGAGAGGAGCTTCAAAATGTGAACATTTCGACTAGTCACGTAACTGCTTTGAAAAATTGCTTGCCCATTTTGGCATCTTATTACCTCGTTTGGCGATATAACATCTAATGACAGGACAGGTGTTTGAATGCGAGCGGCGAAAAAAAATGGCGAAATAGTCAGTCTCTATATCGCGTGGACCAATCAGATGATGAATCAAAGGATGGGCGTCTTCTCCCGTCTCGTAGACCAATCAGATAGTGAATGTTCGGTTCCACCCAGCTGATAAAAGTAGTCTAAGGGTTACGTTACTACTAATTTTGGTCACTTGATCCTGGACTCAAAAGTAACCATTACTCATTCTATATTTCCTATACAGGGTGTCCCAAAAAGGTTGTTCCGCAATTTAACTTTTTACCATTTGGAGATAGGTAGGCAATGTAAATTGCAAAAGTGCACCAAATAAGGTAAGTAATTCAGATATGTGAATAAAATTATCACGTGATAACAATTTAAGCGGATACAGTTTTTAATTTTTATACAACCCCTCTAGATAAAAATCCGAGATAGCAAAAATGTTCCTTACCTGTATCCCTATCGTTAGTAAAAACCCATATTTCTGTAGGTTGAATAGTAACGGAGATACAAGAGTTTCCATTTTAAGGGGGCCGTATCTAATTTAGAACGATGGCCAAAAATGAAGAGCTAAGTTCTGCATTGCTGCAGATGAAAAACATTTTGAACATGCGTTGTAAATTTCCTTTTATTTTTATTTAAACCATTGTTTCTACAATTGAAGATTACATTGTCTATTATTCATTGCGATTTTCATCTGCAGTTGCAATACTACATTACTTTGCACAATGTTGCACTTTCTGACTGAAAAAATGCTTTTTAGCATTTAGCATAGGTCCCTAATCTGACTGCTTGAACAGCTGTGCACAAGCGGTATAAGTCAACTTTTTTGCGTCATTATGCCTTCGTTACTGTTCAACCTACAGAAATGTAGTTTTCTGCTAACGATAGCGATGCAGGTAAGGGACATTTCTCCTATCTCGGATTTTTATCTAGAGGGGTCGTATACAAATTAAAAACTATATCCGCTTAAATTGTCATCACGTGATAATTTTATTCACATATCTTAATTACTTACCTTATTTGGTGTACTTTTGCAATTTACATTGCCTACCTATCTCCAAATGGTAAAAAGATAAATTGCGGAACAACCTTTTAGGGACACCCTGTATAGTCAGGACATCTTAACCTGTGAGTTTTTGGCGGAACAGATTCGATTCTACCCTGGATGTATTTGTTGTGTCAGAAAC
Source organism: Meta bourneti (assembly GCA_933210815.1). NCBI lineage: Eukaryota > Metazoa > Arthropoda > Arachnida > Araneae > Tetragnathidae > Meta > Meta bourneti. The sequence continues at coordinate 95,583,829 of OW119934.1, forward strand.
TTATTACATGACATTATCTGTCTTGCTTTTGGCGCTGCTAGGCCAAATATGGCCCTTGCGTAATAAACCTAAATGCCCAACAAACTAACCATCCTAAAACCTCTATTCTAATCTGACACGGAGCCGCCGTGCCTCAGTTAGACTTGAAATATAAGTAGACTGAGCATTTGTTTAGAGCAGCTGGAAGTGCGACTTTAAAAAATGCCCTTGGTTGACTGTTTTCGCGTTTTATCACCTCGTTTGGCAATACAACATATCATGATAGGTTAGATGTCTGAATGCGCATTTCTATACAGTGGTGATAAAAATGGTGAAATCGCCAAATCCAATCAGATGATGAATTAATGGATGGTCGTCTTCAGCGTCTCGTAGACCCATCACATGATGAATGCTCGTTTCTCTCGGCACACTTCGGGATTGATCCCTGATCGTCACAAATAGCCCGCTATGTTGCTCCAGTGCGACGAAAATTAAATTCTTACCTACTAGTTCGCAAATGGCTAAAATAAGTCGAAATTTAAAACAAGATTTAAAGACGAATTGGTTCAAAGGCCATTATGGCCTGACTGCAGCCAAACACAAGATTAAAAATACTTCACAATAATTTGAATATCGATAACTAAAACTAGCATTTCTAAAAACTAGATTAGGAGGTAAAAGCCACTATGAACTTAGTGGCGAGACATACAGCTGAGTGGCTACGTAGACGAATGTAATTTAGTATTGAATTTATTGATTGATTGTTGGGTTTTATGGGGCAAGGTCCAAAAAAAGACAAGCATTTTTGATTCTGAGAACCGTTATTAAAACAATGATTATGTTGATATGTGCAGTCGTGAAAAAACGAACCACCCCTCTTCATTCGAGCAATTTTAACAGTAGAGAAAATTCAAAGATGTCGATTTGACAGGAATTAACGCCTATAAATTCCAATGCATAAAATTTGCATAAAGGGCCGTCTTCATATTAAATTGAGCACCATTTTCATAATTTCCAATAAAACAATATCGAAACTCAAAATTTAACTTCAGATACCAAATTTCATGTCATTAGGTCTTACCGTTTCGAAGTTGAGTACAGAAAGATTGGAGCTCCTAATGTTAAATTCGTTTCTTAGACTTTTATGGATATCTTCCGAAATAATATTTCTATAGCGCTGATATTTTGTACCATGTTACTGTTAAACAACCCAAACAAAATCCACCTAATATTTTATTTAAAAAATAGTTTTTAGAATGCAATAATTAAATTAATGTTTGAAAAAATTATGAATTGGAATCTCACTATATTTTGATGGGAATCGATTCAGGACTTATGACGATGGCAAAATTTTAGCTAATTCCCATGGTAAGTTTTTGCGTCACATTAAATTTTCCTCATTATGACGATTTTACTGAACCAAAAGTTTAAAAAGCGTCTGACAAACCTCGAATAATTCTCGGATCGTTTTCACTTGCATAACATAATCTAATTCTCAAATAGTGTTCACTTGCATAAATATATTAATTCTCGGATCGTTTGCACGCGCTGACAAATACGTTTGAAATAATGTTCAAATTTTAAATTGGGGTAGCTACAACTACGATTAATCTTGACCTACGAATAGTTATTTTCAATGTGGAGATGATCCCTGAAATTGATAGCAACTTTAACATTGAATATCTCCGGATATAAAGAAAGTAGTCATGAAATTTCATATTTTGACTAATTTAACGATGTAGAATCTGATTATGGCATCAAAACATGGTGTTTCCATTGGAAATTTTGTTGTTTGTGCAAAATTTGATATGAAGACGTCCCCTTATGCAACGTCTTTGCCTCCATCTGAATTTGTAGAGGACGTTCCCTATTGAATGATATTTTTGAATTTGCTCCATGAATAGTGCTCGAAATAAAGGGAGGTTTTCCCCCTGCCACTATCCCAAGTGTAGAAATACCTTTGACCTCGAGTTTTAATTTCTAAAATTAAATATTTATGCTTAATTTCAGTGCTAATTATTACTTATAGTGCATTGATAGAATTACAACACATCGAATGACACATTTGGTCTTCAGGAACTAGCATTTCATACAAAATCATGGTGTGCAAATACTTTTGTATAAGCACTAAGACGATTTCCAAAAAAAATATTTACTACTTAAACGCACTACATAAACTTGCCATAGAAAGTCATTTTTAATTTGAAATCCCTAATTGGAGTTAGATATTTCGTATTTGAAATCGTAACGTTTTAGGGATATATCGCGTAGACAAGTAATTAAGGTTTTCTAAGTATTTATCTGTGTGTAATCATCTGAATTGATGCTAAACATTGAATGAATTTATCCTGAATGGGCTGGTGGTAGCCCGGTTGGAAAAGTAGATTAAGAACCGGAGGATAGCGAGTTCGAAATCAGACCCAAACCAAAGACCGTCATGTACGCGGGGGCTGGAGCACGTTAAATCTATCGTGGCCTCAAATTTCACGTTGGCGTGGTGTGGATGGTTGCATTGAGTTTCTATGGCGTAAGGACCATCTTTGAAAAGTTGTAAGACAAGTGAAGCAAACACGTTTCCACTGTGAATCCTGAATATCCTATTACGAAGTCAGCAAATGTGACAAAACTAAGAATCAAAGAAATCTAAATTTACAACAAATGATTAGAGTATACTTCGGAATATCAAGCTTGAATGTAGTTAATATAAAAAATAAAGCAGACTAATAAATCAAGAAAATCAAGCCTCGTAATTGTGGGAAAGTATTCTTAAACAACTAAGTGTACATATGCTCGGTTTTCATTTTCCAAAAATAGTTGATTAAAAGTTGTAAAAAGTTTATGGGAATTTTTCCATTTTCAGTAAGCATTTCAACGGCATTCTATTTACGTGGAAGCCGAAAAGGACAGGTAGGTACTTTAATTAACGTCACTGGAGCAACAAAGCTGAAAACGACAGAAATATAAAAGGTTTAAAATCAAAATAGGCTCTGCCTCAATAACATCCCCAAAACAGTAAACAATCTATTCATTTAATTTAACCATAGAATATCAGCGTATATGAAATCTACGTGTTCTAGTAGTAATACAAATGAAAATAACGTTAGAGTAACGTTAATGGTTAACCCTCCTGGTGATTATCTAGTCGAGGTATCTCGTCATTAGCAAAACTGACCAGACCTTGGACTAAATCTCGTCATACGGGCAAGATCTTGATCTCGTTATTACCAAAAATCGGCAATATCTTGATGAACGAGATATCCCGTCGAAAACCACTTGGATGGCCAAAGTGAAGTTTACCGGACAAAAAGCGACGAGTCGACAATTTCAGATTAAACCAAATCGTGATTTCCAAAAAAGGGGTAAAATAGAGTTTATTCTGTGTATAAAGCATTAAGCTATTATAGAATACACAAGTCAAAATATTAAAAATAAGTAATTCATTATAACAAGAGATTCAATGTAATTAGTATTTACCAAAACTGAGTTGGACTTTGCATATAAAAGTCGTCTTCTCGATTTTCAACTTTAAGCTTCGACTCCAAACCTTACACTGTGCACCTGAGGAAAATGTACTCCGAGGTATACAAGAAAAATTTTTGTCCAACAGAATCGACAGCTAGTCCACTGATATTAGATTTGGAGTTTTCAGATTTAGAAATAGAATTAAAATTAATTCTGTAATAAATCATAGATTTATTTGGTGGTTCTAGTTCTTCTAATTCGGGAACGTGATAATAGCACAATTCAAAATATTTCACTCAAACTGCAGTGCAAAACGAGATGGCTGTTTTACTATCAAACATCCGTAAGTCCAATTTTATTTCGTTTTGGAGGCTCTACTTGGTTATAAATGTTTACTAAACGTGTTAGAAACTCCTATGTTCAAATCACATCAAGCTTCTCATCAGAGAATTATTAAACCTCGTATTCTAACTGGTCTAAAGTTTGGTATCTAGTTTTTCAACGCTTCTGAAAATTTTATTTCAAGACACGAGATTTTTGTTAAAGCAAAACGACGATACGGTTGTGACATTTGCACCATTTCCCTCTTTAAATCTTCTAGAGCTGACTAATGATCTTCTAGAATAAGTGTGAAGATTGCGATCACGTAGATTACGTTTATGAACTTCATTAAGTCCTTATCAACGACACCAAATCAAAATCCTTATTTGTTTCATCTATGGTCAACATTTAATGTAAGCATTTTAGTTTTTCTTCGGAATTACTCATTTTCCAAGTTCAATATTTAAACTCGTGCGAGTTCGAAACACTTGAAAAGAATTGTTTGAGTTATAGCGGCAATTCTCATCTTAGCTAGTACTCTTGTTCTGGATTTTGTATTGCAGTAGTCTGGATATGGGAGGATCTTGTGCAGGATCTCGAAATGGTAGTGAGATTGGATGTGTGAACTATGCAGGATCTTGAAGTGATGCCGAGTTTGGATGTGAGAGCTGGGCTGTTTCCTGAAGTGGTACTGAGTTTGGATGGGGAAGCTGGGCTGCATCTTAATGTGGTATCGGGTTTGAATGTAGGAATGGTGCAGGATCTTGAAGTAATCGAATACCGAGTTTGGTTGTGGGAATTGTACAGGATCTTGAAGTGATGCTGGGTTCGGATATCAGAGCCGTGCAGGATCTTTAAGTAATGCCGAGGATGGATATGGGAGCTGTGACGGATTTTGAAATGTTACTGAGTTTGGATGCGACAGTTTTGAATGATCTTGAAGTGGTACCGAGTTTGGATATGAGAGCTGTGCTGGATCTTGAGGATGTGTGAGCTTTGCAGGTTCTTGAAGTGGTACCGAGTTTGGATGTGGGAGCTGTGCATGATCTTGAAGTGGTACCGAGTATGGATGTGGGAGCTGTGCAGCATCTTGAATTGGTATCGAGTATCGAAGTAAGAACTGGGTTGTATCTTTCATTGGTATCAAACTTTGGCTTGGGAACTGCACTGAAGATTGAATTGATATAGATTGTGCTTGAAACTTCATTGGAGATTGCAATGGTACACAGCGTGGAGTAGCCTGCGTTGGGGTTTGCAGGTGCTTAGAGCCTGGAATAGACTGCATCGGAGCTCGCATTGGTATAGAGCCTGGATGAGACAGCGGATTTCGGATGCATGTAGAGTCTACACGAAACTGCGTCAGAGCTGGCATTCGTATAAAGCTTGGACGAATTTCCGTCTGAACTGGCATTGGTACAGAGCATGGACAAATCTGCGTCTGAACTGGCAATCGAAAGTATGAATGAAATCGAAATGGAATTTGCATTGGTATGGAGTTAAAAGACGTAAACGCTTCTGGAGGTTTAAATGGCCATTGGAGTCTTATACTTTTCATTCTTTGGAAATCATTTTTGCTGAAATCTGGATGGTAGAATTCAAGGTTTGATGGCGGAACACTTGAAAAACCACAAGAAAATATCAAATAATAAAAGTAGTTAACTGTGCAATTCTTGAGTAATAGTGGACACAATTCAAAATGAAACCTTCCGACATCTTTAATTATGAAAGCGTAGTAATTTCTAGTCCAACCTATTATATGATTATTATTATTAACATCAGAGATTATTAACCACAGTTTTTCTAAGAAATCATGAACTGCCCTTAGATTTGCATCAGGATAAAAGGTGTTTGAATTCATAGTCCAATTTAAACGAAGACTTATTGATCAGTAACTATTTTAACACTCACTCAAGTTGTATTAGATCATGCTCATAAGGCTTATATATACTAAACATTGGCATTAAAATTAAGTGCCAAAATCCAAGGCCAGACTGCGCCAAAATAAAACAATCCATTCTTTGGCTTTTGAGTAACAACTTAAAAGTTGTTCCTTTTTCGAATCAAAACTTGTACAACGAAATTTTTACATTTTAAAGTAGCTACTTTATTTAATATTGAAATGAAGTCTCACGAGCTAAAAGACAAAATGAAGCCCCTCCACAACTGTGAACATGTTATTTTTAAGATTGGTTTTGATGGCGCAAGGGCCATATTTGGCCAAACTACACAAGACATACAATACATACACAATGAAAGTTTTACTGACACAGAAGAGCTTTTAAGGAAAAGACGCTTTGTCTACATACTTCTATTTAGTGCCTGTATCTTGTAAAATCTGTAGATTTGATGAGGAATTGGTATTTGGTATTTGGTATTTTCAATTAACGTCACACTGGAGCAACACAACGGGCTATTGGTGACGGTCCGGGATCAATCCCAGAGGGAAAGTCCGAGGACAACACCACGTAATTTTGAACCGCGGTCAGATGACGAGGCAACACCTGAGCTGGCACCCCACTCTCCAAACTTCCACACCACGCCAACGTGAGGACATTTGAGGCCACGACAGATTTAACGTGCACCAGCCCCCTTTGTACACGACGGTGTTTGGCTGGATTCGAACTCGCAACCCTTCGGTTGCTAGTCCGTTACTCTTCCAACCGGGCCACCGCGGCCCGATGAGGAATTGAGACTATCGATAGATTGGCGAACCACAGTGGAAGTGAGGAGGAACAGAATTCCTTTCAGTGTAAAATAGGGTTAGCTTCTGTAAATTCAATCTTGAAAAGAATTCCCACATATTTCAAACCAGACATAAGAATGGGCCACATGCACTTCAAATGTTCTTCGTGTACGAAGAAATTTCTATTATAGTAACAGGTGTAGTTAGTCATATTGAAAAAATGCCTGGATTCTTAAATTTTAAATTATTTACTTAAGAGACAAAAATGCTAGGTAATGAGCTCAAAATATTCTACTTTGCTTAATATTATATATTTTTTATTTGACATTTGAAAAAATTATAAACTATAGACAATTCTTTTTTTTTATCGCCTTGGATTTACGCTTGCATAAAATCGAACTGCAAACTAGATCTTATCTTATTCACTAATCCTCGGTGTTTCGACGAGATACCTCGTAAAATGTCTGGCCATTTTTGCCACACAAACACAAGGACGAAACTCCTCGTCCAAAGAAAACCACCCTATTGCTCCAAAGGAATGAAGATCCAAGTAGGGAAAACAAATTCTATCTTTCCCAGAACTGGTGACAGTTTGTAACAGGTTTCTGCACCAGAGGCTAGACACTACAAGGCATTTTTTGATGCGAAGACAAACCACCAGGAGGGTTAACGTGCACCAGAAGTTGATGTCCAAAGTACGTTCATCAGAGGTATATCTGGCCTACTAATCTACTTGATCATTGTCCAAATATTTTCGAATGTGCAGAGGATTGCATGTGGTATTTCACAGTTGCTACCACGCTACACTTTGTCGTTCATTATTCTAAGACGTTTAACATTCTCTACTTTTTGATGCTTTCAAAGTTAGAATAAAACATGGCTAAATTTGGCTTGATTTCCAAACTGAAGTATAATATACATTCGCATCATTTTCGCCCTATTTAGTACGAAACATTCATCTTTCATCCGCACAAAAGGATAATGTTTATACACTACACGTTTAATTCAATTGAAACTTCAGGGGATTCATTAAGTTCGATTAATTAATCTTTTAGCTTATTATCGCATTCGCACCTAATTGACATCTTCTCAGAAGAGCACTGGCATCTAATGAAATAGTTGACCTTCAAAAATGGCTAGCCGTAATAAAATTTGTGAACATAAAATTCCCATTAAAAACATTTCCTCCAGTTAAGTTAAAAATTCCAGGCTTTAGGATGACTCCAAAAACATTTCAAAATGATGCAGTTTCAAAATGATGCTGGATCTTAAAAACTACTGAAAGGAATAAGCTAAAATTTTGCACTTAAATTTGAAATACCGCTGGGTCAATTGCATTGAAACTTTTGACTTAAACCCAGAGCACTAGCGTGTATAAAATTTAGGTACTTTCTAGTCGAAAATGGCAAATAATACCGCTATTGTTCTAGGATTAACCCTCCTGGAGGTTGTCTAGTCGAGGTATCTCGTCATTAGCAAAACTGACCAGACCTTGATGGACGAAATATCTCGTCATTAGAAAAAAGGACAAGATCCATATCTTGTCATCCCAAAAAATCGGCAATATCTTGATGGACGAACTACCTCGTCAAAAACAAAATTGAAATTGATGGACGAGATATCTCGTCGAAACCACTTGGAGGGTTAAAGGAAAGTTGACCAATACTTTAAGAGATTGTGACAAAAATCGACCATAGTCTGCAATTTTACATTAATAAACATAAATGGGGACTTCAAAAAGGGGTAAAAACAGTTTATTCTGCGTATAAAGCATTAAGCTATTGTAGAATACACAAGAAAGTCAAAATATTAAAAATATAACCTAAAAAATAATTCAACATAAAAATACGAGTCAATGTAATTAGTATTTACCAAGTTCGAGTTAGACCTTTGGATGTAAAAGTAGTCTTCTCGATTTTAAACTTTAAGCTTCGACTCCAAACTTTATACTGTGCACTTGAGGAAAATGTACTACGAGATATAAAGAAAATATTTGATTCGCAGAATCAACAGCTAGTCGACTGATTTTAGATTTGGATTTTTCAGATTTAGGAATAGAATTAAAATTATTTCTGTAATAAATCAGATTTGTTTGATGGTCCTAATCCAGGAACGGGATAATAGAGCAATTCAAAATATTTCGCTGGAAGCGGTGTGCAAAACGGGATTGTTGTTTATTATCAAACCTCCCTGTAAGTCCAATTTTTTCGTTCTAGAGGCTATTTGTTTACAAATGTTTACTAAACTTGTTAGAAACTCTTAAGTCCAAATCGCATCAAGCCGCTCATCAGTGAATTATTAAATCTCGTATCCCATTACTGATCTAAAGTGTGGCATCTAGTTTTTCATCGCTTTTGAAAATCTGATTTTAAGACACGTTATTTTTTAAAAGTAAAACGACTATATAGTATCTGACATTTGCACCATTTCCCTCATTCGATATTCTAGATCATTAATAAGCTCTAGAAGTGTGAAGATTGCGATCACGTAGATACCATTTATGAACTTCATTACGCCCTTATTAACGACGACAAATCAAAAATCCTTCTATTTGTTTCATTTACCCATTCTCCGGAGAAAAGCATTTTAGCTTTCCCTCTCTAGAGTTACTCATTTTCCAAGTTCAGTATTTAAACTCGTGCAAGTTCGAAACACTCTCAAAAGGTATTTTTCGAGTTATAGAGGCTAATGGCTCCTCTTACCTAGTAATCGTGTTCTGGATCTTGTATTGGGGTAGAGTCTGGAAGTGGGAGAATCTTGTGCAGGATCTTGAAATGGTAGTGAGTTTATATGTGTTTGAGCTGTGCAGGATCTTGAAATGATGCCTAGTTTGGATGTAGTAGCTGGGCTGTATCTTGAAATGATCTCGAGTTTGGATGTGGTAGCTGGGCTGTACCTTGAAATGATGTCGAGTTTGGATGTGGTAGCTGGGCTGTTTCTTGAAATGATGTTGAGTTTGAATGTGGTAGGTGGGCTGTATCTTGAAATAATGTTGAGTTTGGATGTGGAAGCTGTGCTGCATCGTGAAGTGTTATCGGGTTTGGAAGTGAGAGTGAAGAATCTTGAAGTAATATCGAGTTTGACTGTGAGAAATGTACAGGATCTCGAAGTGATGCCGAGTTTGGATTTGGGAGCTGTGCAGTATCTTGAAGTGATGCCGAGTTTGGATTTGGGAGCTGTGCAGTATCTTGAAGTGATGCCGGGTTTGGATGTGGGAGATGGGCAGAATTTTGAAGTAATACTGAGTTTGGATGTGAAGGTTGTGCTGGATCTTGAAGTAGTTCGAAGTTTGAATGTAAGAACTGTGTTGTATCTTTCATTGGTTCCAAGCTATTACTTGGTAACTGTGCTGGAGCTCGAATTAGTATTGCTTGAAATCTTATTGAATCTTGCAATGATACAAAACGTGGAGTAATCTGTATTGAAACTTGCATTGGTTCAGAGCCTGGATGAGACTGCACCGGAGCTTGGATTTGTATAGAGCCTGGACGAAACTGCATCGGAGCTGGCATTTCTATAGAGCCTGGACGAAACTGCGTCGGAGCTGACATTTGTATAGAGCCTGGACGAAACTGCGTTGGAGCTGGTATTGGTTTAGAGCCTGGATTAAACTGCATCGGAACTGCCATTCGAAAGTCTGGATGAAATTTCAAAGGAATTTGCATTGGTATGGAGTTAAAAGACGTAAACTCTTCTGGAGGTGTAAGTGGCCATTGGAGTCTTATATTTTTCATTTTTTGGAAATCGTTTCTTCGGAAATCTAGATGGTACATTTCAAGGTTTGTGGGTGGACAACTTGCAAAACCGCAAGAAAGTACCAAATAATAAAAGTAGTTAAATGTGCAATTCTTGAGTAATAGTGGACACAATTCAAAATGAAACCTTCCTACATCTTTAATTAAGAAAGCGTTGTAATTTTTAGTCCAACCTATTATATCATTATTACTCTTATTAGTGATTACACACCACAGCTTTTCTAAGAAACGAAGGACTGCCCTTAGATTTTCATCAGGATAAAACTTGTTTAAATTCATAGTCCTCTCCAATTTAAATGAAAATTTATTGATCAGTAACTATTTTAACACGAATTCAAGTTGGCATAAGGTAAGGCTTATATATACTAGACATTGGCATTGAAATTAAGTGCCAAAATCCAAGGATAGACTGCGCCAAATTAAATCCGTTTTTCGGCTTTTGAGCTATAGCTTTAACTTAAGAGTTGTTATTTTTTCGAAATATACGTGTACAATTAATGTATTTTACATTTCAAAGCAGGTACTTGATCTAATCTTGAAATATAGCCCCTCCATAACTGAGAGCATGTTATTTTTAAGGAAAAGACGATTTGACTACATACTTCTATTTAGTATCTATCCTGTAAAATTTGTAGTTTTGATGAGCATGTGAAAGCTATTTTCTCGATACATTGGTGAATCAGTGTTAGGTAGGTATTTTAATTAACGTCACCCTGGAGCAAAGGAACGGTCTATTGGCTACGGTCCGCGATCAAACCAGAAGGTTAAGATCCCAGAAAAACACGTTGGCGCAGCTTGTCCGCTTTTGGACCTTGCGCCATAAAACTCCAATCCAATCCAAACCGAGGACAACACAATGTAATTTTGAATCACGGTCAAATAACGAGGACCACAGTGGAAGTGAGGAAACAAAATTCCTTTCCTTATATCTGATTTAACTTCTGTAAATTCAATCTTGAAAAAAATTCCCGTATTTTTCAATCCAGAATGGTCCAAATGCACTTCAAATGTTTGTATACGAAGAAATTTCTATTATAAGGTATAGTAAGCGATACTTTTAGAAATGCCTGGATTCTAAATATTTCAAATTATTTGGTTTAGTGAAAAAATTGCTAGGTAATGAAACGCGAAATATTTTACTTTGATTTGTAATATATTATGTAATATTTGAGATTTGACATTTAAAAAAATTATATACAGAAACTTCCTTTTTTATCGCTTTGGATTTACCGTTGCACAAAATTTAACAGCACTGGAACTTGATATCTCATTCACTAATCCTCAAAGTATTCCGACGAGATATTTCATTCAAAATCTGGTCAGACGAGATACCGCGTCGAAACAAAACCGTCTTATTGCTCCAAGGGAATGAAGATCCAAGTAGGAAAACAAATTGTCCCTTGCCCAGAACTGGTGATAGTTTGTAACAGGTTTTTGCACCAGATGCTGGACATTACAAGGCAAAACATTTTTCGACGAGAAGACAACCACCAGGAGGGTTAACGTGCACCTGAAGTTGATGTCTAAAGTGTGTTAATCAGAGGTATATCTGGCCTACTAATCGACTTGATTTACCAGGAAGGTTAATGTGCACCAGAAGGTGATGTCCAAAATGTGTTCTTGAGAGGTGGATCTGGCTTACTAATCGACTTGATTTTTGTTCAAACCTTTTAGTGGTTGGTTGATTGGTTGGGGTTTTATGACGCAAGGGCCATATTTCGCCAGACTGCAAGCAGTATTCACTCCTGACAATCGCTAGCACCCTACGCACATCTTAGTCATTCATTATTCCAGAACATTTAGCAATCTACTTTTTGATGCTTTTAAAGTTAGAATGAAACGGCTAAATTTGGCTTGATTGCCGAATTGAGGTACAAAAATATACATTAATATCTATTTCGGCCTTATTTAGTACAAATCTTTTCATCCAGAAAGATATTGTTTATACACTGGGTAGATATTAACGTCGCACTCCAGCAACGAAACAGGCTAGTGGCAACGGTCCGGGATCAAAACCGAATGTTTATACACTGAGTACCCAACTAATTCAGTCCTCGGATCTTTCCCTTTGGGATTGATCCCGGACCGTCACCAATAGCCCGTTGTGTTGCTCCAGTGTGACGTTAATTGAAATACCCCCAACTAATTCAATTGAAGCTTCGGCTGTATTTGGGGGTAGTTAATTAACATCGCACAACGGGCTATTGGCGACTGTCCGAGATCAATCCCGAAGAAAAAGATCCAAGGGGGGGGGGGGTATTTCAATTAACGTCACACTGGAGCAACACAATGGGCTATTGGTGACGGTCCGGGATCAATCCCAAAGGGAAAGATCCGAGGACAACACCACGTAATTTTTAACCATGGTCAGATGATCGGCTGGATTCATAAAGTCCTGTAATTTGATCGCTGTGTTGCTCCAGTGTGACGTTAATTAAAATACCTACCTATAATTTGACCTTTCAGCTCAATGTCTCATTCGCACCACTTTGACCGCTTTGCAGACTGGTTGGTTTTGGGTTTTATGGCGCAAGGGCGATATTTGGTCATGCTGCTCCAGTCACGGCATACAATATCTAGTAATAGACACAATGAAAATTTTACTGACACAAGAGAAATACACCCAGGGAGGAATGCACCAACAGCTTCGCAGAAGACCACTGGCATGTAATGAAAATATCTGACCCCAAAAATTGCTAGACGTGTAATATTTTTGAATATAAAATTCTCAACTTTTTCTCCCCGATGAATTTAAAATTCCAGGCTTTAAAATGGCTCCAAAAACATTTCAAATCAATGCAGTATTGTTAAAGGACACAAAAACTAATGATAGGAATAAACCAAAATTTTGCACTTAAATTTGAAACACCGCTGAGTCAATTGCATTCAAACTTTATGCGTTTCAGTAAATCTTATGAACTATGTATTAATCTTTGAAAAGAAAAAGTGCATACACTTTGTTTGGCATACATTAAGTTTAATGTAAGAAAATAAGTACTTTAATCAGATGATTATTTTGAAGGCATAAAGTTGGTTCATTGATTTTGGTTTTACGGTACAAGATCCAAAAATGGATAAGTTGTGCCAGGAAGGTATTAAAATAAAATTTGAAGCACTCATTTATCATTAGATCTGAATTTCCACAACACGGGAAGGGGAGGTAGTTAATTGACGTTGCTCTGGAGCAACACCACGGCCCATGGGTAAAACCACGCATAACTCAGTTTTGACTAAAATAAAGGGTCGCGCTAGCCCGGTTGGAAGAGTAACGGATTAGCAACCAAGGGGTTGCGGGTTCGAATCTGACCAAAGACCGTCGTGTGCAAAGGAGCTGGTGCGCATTAAATCCGTCGTGGCCTCAAATGTCCTCACGTTGGCGTGATATGGGGGTATTTCAATTAACGTCACATTGGAGCAACACAACGGGCTATTGGTGACGGTCCGGGATCAATCCCAAAGGGAAAGATCCGAGGCGTGATATGGAAGTTTGGGGAGTGGGGTGGTTAGTTCAGGTGACCTCGTCATATGGGTATTGGGTATTTCAATTAACGTCACACTGGAGCAACACAATGGGCTATTGGTGACGGTCCGGGATCAATCCCAAAGGGAAAGATCCGAGGACAACACCACGTAATTTTGAACCACGGTCAGATGACGAGGCAACACCTGAGCTGGCACCCCACTCTCCACCTCGTCATATGAACGCGTTTGAAAATTACGTGTTGTCCTCAGATCCTTCCCTTGGGGATGGATCCCCAACCGTCGCCAATAGCCCGATGTGTTGCTCCAGTGTGACGTTAATTAAAATACTTAGTGATCCCGGACCATGGCAAGGGCCGCGGTAGGCTGGTTGGAAGAGTAACGGATTAGCAACCGGAGGGTTGCGAGTTCGAATCCAACCAAAGACTCGTGTACAAATGGGCTGGTGCACGTTAAATCCGACGTGGCCTCAAATGTCCTCACGTTGACCTGGTGTGGAAGTTTTGAGAGTGGAGTGCCAGCTCAGCTGTTGCCTCGCCATCGGACCGTGATTCAAAATTGCTTGGTGTTGTCCTCGAAGCTTTCCAATTGGGATTGATCCCAGACCGTATACCAATAGCCCGTGTGTTGCTCCAGTGTGACGTTAATTAAAATACTTACCTACCTAAAAATCAGAATCTACCCAAAGTAACTCACGTTGGCGCGGTGTGGAAGTTTGGAGAGTGGAGTGCCAGCTCAAGTGTTGCCTCGTCATCTGACAGTGGTTCAAGATTACGTATTATCCTCGGACCTTTCCCTTTGGGATTGTTCCCGGACCGTACCAACCTGCCCCCAAACCACGCCAACGGGAGGACATTTGAGGCCACGACAAATTTAACGTGCACCAGCCCCCTTTGTACACGACGTTCTTTGGTTGGATTCGAACTCGCAGCCCTCCGGTTGCTAGTTCGTTTCTTTTCCAACTGGGCTACCATGATTTTTATTTCCAAATTTTTTTGGTATTTGGTATTTTCAATTAACGTCACACTGGAGCAACACAACGGGCTATTGGTGACGGTCCGGGATCAATCCCAGAGGGAAAGTCCGAGGACAACACCACGTAATTTTGAACCGCGGTCAGATGACGAGGCAACACCTGAGCTGGCACCCCACTCTCCAAACTTCCACACCACGCCAACGTGAGGACATTTGAGGCCACGACAAATTTAACGTGCACCAGCCCCCTTTGTACACGACGTTCTTTGGTTGGATTCGAACTCGCAGCCCTCCGGTTGCTAGTTCGTTTCTTTTCCAACTGGGCTACCATGATTTTTATTTCCAAATTTTTTTATAAGTACACTCCAGACTAGGTTGGTTGGTATTTGAATTAACGTCACACCGGAGCAACACAACGGGCTATTAGTGACGATCCGGGATCAATCCCAAAGGTAATTTTGAATCACTCAAATGACGAAACCACCAGACAGAAAATTTTTTTGCAAGTCTAATACACTTCAACATAAGCATCTCGTCATTCGAATTTGTTTCAACGTTTTATAAATTTTCCTTTTAATCCTAAGGGCCGCGGGTTGGCGTGGTGTGGAAGTTTGGAGAGTGGGGTGCCAGCTCAGGTGTTGCCTCGTCATCTGACCGTGGTTCAAAATTACGTGGTGTTGTCCTCGGATCTTTCCCTTTGGGATTGATCCCGGACCGTCACCAATAGCCCATTGTGTTGCTCCAGTGTGACGTTAATTGAAATCCCCCCCCCCTAAGGGCCGCGGTGGCCCGGTTGGAAGAGTAACGGACTAGCAACCGAAGGGTTGCGAGTTCGAATCCAGCCAAACACCGTCGTGTACAAAGGGGGCTGGTGCACGTTAAATCTGTCGTGGCCTCAAATGTCCTCACGTTGGCGTGGTGTGGAAGTTTGGAGAGTGGGGTGCCAGCTCAGGTGTTGCCTCGTCATCTGACCGTGGTTCAAAATTACGTGGTGTTGTCCTCGGATCTTTCCCTTTGGGATTGATCCCGGACCGTCACCAATAGCCCATTGTGTTGCTCCAGTGTGACGTTAATTGAAATACCCCCCCCTTTTAATCCTAAGCGGTATACTTTGTATTTTTCTGAAACTTCAAACAGTTTTTTAATAACGTACCAAAGGTTTTTTGAATTACTTAATTTTCAAAACATTAAAATCAGAAACAAAGATATTCACTCATTTAGCTTCACTGTTTGTTGCCAGTATTTCAATTAAAGATTCCGCCAAAAATTCACCAAGGCTGGTATTTCTAAATTAAAAAAGTAAAACCATGATTCCAAAACATAGTCATATCTTTATTTTTTCTAGGATCATGCTGTTAAAGAATGCACAAGTCTCAAGATTAAAAGCACATGCAGAAATCAATACAAAATTTAAAATTCATTGTGTTCATTTCGAAATACATTAATTTTAATGTAAATATTTACGATAGAAGTTCAAGTTAGATAAAAAGGAGTGTAAAACGTGATACTTCAAATTTTCTAGTTCTTGACTGAAGGGTTATTCATAAACTTCATTTAGAATACTATTGAACCAACGGGAAACATCCGATCAGCTTGTCGATTCATTTTGGAGTTTCTAAACTTAACGCATGAATCGGATTTATATGGTGATTTTTGTTAACACCATTCGGTCACTACGCCGTTTAACAACGACTTTAATTCATTACGCATCTTTTTATTTGTTTCTTCCAAGTACTTCACTTTGAATCTCAATATTTTTGCTTTTCGCTGTAGTACCTCCATATACTGCTTCAATATTTCCAGCTCGCGTGGTCTCGCATCTCTGCCCAAATATCTTGTTTTTGGTCGTGAATGAGGAGTTACCTCCAAAACTTCTGCATATGGTTGTGAAAAATCTGGATCTTGATTTGCAGAGGAGTTTGCACGAGGGAAATCTCCTGGATCTTGATTTGCAGAGGAGTTTGCACGAGGGAAATCTCCTGGATCTTGATTTGCAGAGGAGTTTGCACGAGGGAAATCTGGATCTTGATTTGCAGAGGAGTTTGCACGAGGGAAATCTCCTGGATCTTGATTTGCAGAGGAGTTTGCACGAGGGAAATCTCCTGGATCTTGATTTGCAGAGGAGTTTGCACGAGGGAAATCTCCTGGATCTTGATTTGCAGAGGAGTTTGCACGAGGGAAATCTCCTGGATCTTGATTTGCAGAGGAGTTTGCACGAGGGAAATCTCCTGGATCTTGATTTGCAGAGGAGTTTGCACGAGGGAAATCTCCTGGATCTTGATTTGCAGAGGAGTTTGCACGAGGGAAATCTCCTGGATCTTGATTTGCAGAGGAGTTTGCACGAGGGAAATCTGGATCTTGATTTGCAGAGGAGTTTGCACGAGGGAAATCTCCTGGATCTTGATTTGCAGAGGAGTTTGTACGAGGGAAATCTCCTGGATCTTGATTTGCAGAGGAGTTTGCACGAGGGAAATCTGGATCTTGATTTGCAGAGGAGCTTGGACGTGCAAACTCTTCTGCATTTTGAATTGGAGTAAATTTTGGACGTGAGAAATCTGCTAGATATTGAATTGAAGTAGAGTTTGGACAGAACTCTGCTGTAACTTGAATTGGAGTGGAGTTGGGACGTGGGGCCACTGCTGGGTCTAGACTTGTGAAATTTGGACATGTGGGCCCGGAGGGACCTCGCATAGGTGTGGAGCTTGAACATGGGAACTGTCCATGTGAGTGCTTTACTTTTATGTGTGATATAGGGTTTAAAAATGCTAGCTCTTTTGGAGTCATGACGGATATCTGTACTTTTAAACGTTTCAGCCTTTGGAAGTCACCTTTTTGGAAATGTTGATGGAAGAATTCAAAGCTTTCTGGAGGATCACTTCTAAAACCACAACAAAATATTAAATAATAAAAATATATAATTGTTCCGTCCTCGACTAATGCAGGACACCATTCTCTATCAAATCTCATTATATCTTTAACAACGAAAGACCGTCCACTTTCACTCCAACTTATAATTTCATCAGTATAAAAATCACTAACTACGCACCAAAGGTTTTTCAAGAAATAATTGAGTTTATTACTTTCTGGACGTGCGAACTCTTCCGGATCTTGAATAGCAGTGGCATTTTTACGTGCGAACTCTTCTCGATCTTGAACTGCAGTGGAGACTGGACGTGCGAACTCTTCTGGATTTTGAATTGGAGTGGAGATAGGATGTGCGAAATCTGATAGATATCGAATTGAAGTAGAGTTTACACAGAACTTTGCTGGACCTTGACTTGTGAAATTTGGACATCGGGGGCCAAAGGCGCCTCGGATAGGTGTGGAATTTGAACAGGGGAACTGCCCATGTGAGTGCTTTACTTGTAGGTACGATGTAGGGATTGAAAATTCAAGCGCTTTTGAAGTCATGACGGACATCTGGACTTCTATACGTTTCACCCTTTGGAAGTCACCTTTTTGGAAATGTTGATGGAAGAATTCAAAGCTTTCTGGAGGATCACTTCTAAAACCACAACAAAATATTAAATAATAAAAATATATAATTGTACCGTCCTCGACTAATGCAGGACACCATTCTCTATCAAATCTCATTATATCTTTAACAACGAAAGACCGTCCACTTTCACTCCAACTTATTATATCATCAGATTTAAAATCATTAACTACCCACCAAAGGTTTTCAAAGAAACAATTGAGTTTGCTTTTACTTAAGAAAGTCAGCTTAGAGTTCATATTCACACACACAGAGGCCAACTTAAATGAGGATATACTGATAAACTTCTACAGAATAGATTACATTGCTTCCACAAGTTAGAATGGGTTAAGTTCATAAAGTTTAAATATTATTTTTATGTAGGGCATGAAAGTCGAAAGTCAAGAATTAGCCAAAATTTGCCAACTTTATATATAATCGAATTTGTGCCGTTTGGAGCAAAACACGTTGGCGTGGTGTGTAAGTTTGGAGAGTGGGTGCAAGCTCAGATGTTCTTGTCATCTGACCGTGGTTCAAAATTACAAGGTTTGTCCTCGGATCTTTTCCTTCGAGTCCGATCCCGAACCGTCGCTAATAGCCCGTTGTGTTGTTCCAGTGCTACGTTAATTAAATTACCTACCTACTAAGTTTATAAAGGGTAGGTAGGTAATTTAATATTAACGTCGCAATGCAGAAACACGCGGGCTATTGGCGACTGTCCGGGATCAATTCCGAAGGGTAGGTGGGTATTTTAATCAACGTCACACTGCAGGAACACAATGGGCTATTGGTTTGGTGACGGTCCGGGATCAATTCCCAAGAGAAATATCCGAGGTCAACACAACGTAATTCTGAACGAGCGGCGGTCCGGGATCAATCCCGAAGGTTACGATATTTTATAATTAACTGCGCACTGGACCAACAGAACGGGCTTTTGGTGATAGTCCAGGGGGTTTCAATTAACGTCACACTGGAGTAACACAACGGGCTATTGGTGACGGTCCGGGATCAATCCCAAAGGGAAAAAGTCCGAGGACACCACCACGTAATTTTGAACACGCAATCCCGAAGGGTAGGTAGGTATTTAATTAACGTCCCACTGGAACAAAACAACGGGCTATTAGTGACGGTCCGGGTTAGTTTGGTTGGTTTGTTGGGATTTTATGGCGCAAGGGTCATAGTTGGCCATGCTGCGCCAAACACAAGACGGACAATACCAAGTAAGACACACAATGAAAGTTTTACTGACAGAAGAGATATACACCCAGGGAGGAATGCACCTGACAGGAATCGAATCTGCGCCGCCTAAAACTCGAAGGTTGCTAGCGCTGTGGACATCCCCAATATGCAGTTGATAGAAGCTTGTAAAATTTGAATGAGATTGAAAAGGTTTCGTTTTCAGTACACTTCATGTCCACGGAAGCCAAAAATGACAGAAATCAGTTCTAAAGCCAGATAGTAAAATAGTCGCCGAAATAGTAACCCATCCAGTCATTTGACTAACCCAGAACACTAGCACCTAAAATTTACGAGTTTCGAGTTGAAGGAACCCGTCGAAGCTCGAGAGGCAATTCACACACACAAAAAAACCACAACCAATGAAAATGGACTGTATTAAGGTTTTTAATGACGAATAATTATTCATCGACAAATGACAATTCTTCCCTGTGAAGAATTACATAAAAGTATCACATGAAGCTAACGCGAAAACCCCTCATGGATTTCGGTTGGCACGGATAGCGCGTCTGTCTCCTCACACACAAAAAACGCGGCTGACGCTACAGGCGGTTGGCGCAAAAAAATCACGTTGTTGGGTTTTATCGATTGAAGACAGAGTTTTAAACATTAAAAATAAATTTTATTACGTGACCAAGTCTTATGGTTTAAAAACATACAAGAAGTCTGATCAGATCATGATCCCCAATTTCTTCACTTTTATACATTCAAAGATTTACATTCTTCAAATTTATGTGCCCCACACGGCACTATAAATGGAGGTTTGAGACCGATTCCAACATACGGCCCCATCGGTTGTAAAACCTCAGCAGATGTATTACAATTCAACATATATATATATAAATCTAACAAAATATTTTTGTAATAATATTTTTTAAATTTATTTAACAATAAAGGCTTTGTTAAAAAGTCAGCCAAATTATTTTCCGATGAAATATAATTTACGTTGAATAGTTCATCTTTTATTAATTTACGAATAAATTTGTACTTGATATCAATATGTTTAGTTTTCTGATTTTCCTGACTATTTTTTGAAAAATAGATAGCAGATTGATTATCACAATATACTTGGGGTCTTATGTAATCACACAAACTTAATTCATTTATAATTCTACTAAACCAAATAACTTCTTTAGTGCAATCGGTTAGTGCAATAAATTCAGATTCCATTGAGCTAAGAGCTATGCACTTTTGTTTAGAAGATTTCCATGATATTGGGATGTTACCCAAATAAATTAAATAGCCACTGCTTGAATGTCTGTTTGTGAGACCACATCCCCAATTTGCATCAGAAAAAGCAATCAAATTTGAACTTTCTACATTGGAAAGATTAATTTTAAAATCCTTTGTAAGAAAAACATAGTTCATAATATCAACAACGTAAGACCAGTGTTTGTAAGTATAACCATTACAAAACTGAGACATTATATTAACAGCAAATGCAATATCTGGTCTGGATCTATCTGACAAAAACGATAAACATCCTATTAAGGAACGATAGGGAAATTTCCTCATTAAATCATTTTCAATTATTTCTTCCTCTTTAACCTTATCAGGTAAGTTACAACCAATTTTAAAAGGTAAATTCACAAAACTTTTAGGAAGATCTTTGAATTTTGACATTAATTTTTCAATGTAGGTAATTTGATGTAAATAAATCGAATTTTCAATTTCTTGAAAGTTTACGCCTAACAAATATTTAGTTTTACCTAGGACTGTAAGATCCAATTTTTTGTCCAATAATTCGATTACTTCATTTATCAAATGTTCCCTTTTTGAAAACAAAACCATATCATCTACATAAACAATTAAAATAACATCTTTAAATTTGTAGACACAATTACACCAATTTAACTGAGAAAATCCTAATTTAGTTAAAATACCGTCTAATTCCAAATTCCATTCTCTACCACTTTGATGCAGACCATATATAGCCTTTTCCAATAGACATACTTTGTTTTCGGATCCTTTCAGCACAAATCCTTTTGGCTGTATCATGTATATAGTATCCTTAAGGTGTCCATATAAATATGCACTTTTCACGTCAACTTGACAGTGATACCAACCCAACATAGAAATCAATAGTACAAACAATAATTTAACAATAGAAAAATTCACAACTGGTGAAAAAATATCTTTAAAATCAATGCCGGGTTTTTGCTTAAAACCTTGAGCAACAAGACGAGCTTTATACCTTTTAGGTATATTGTTTTCGTCCATTTTTATGCTGTACACCCACTTACTTCCAATTATGGTTGTATTTGGGGGGGTGTCCACTAATTTCCATACTTGCCTATCCTTCATTATCTGAATTTCTTCATTCATGGCAGTATTCCATTTAATTTTATCCTTACTTGCTTGCGTTTCTTCATAACTTTTGGGGATTTCGACATTGTAACACTGATCATACATGTCGTACATCTGTTGGTCTAAAAAATTAGATTCATCACTAGAAGTAGATGGCACATTAGAAATATCCACATTAGGATGTTCAGTTTCTGGCTTAAAATTGAAATTTACAGGATCAAACCTAATCTTATTTTTAGTACAGTACTTTTTAATATCATTTAAAGATCTCATTCTCAAATTTTCAGGAGAATAATAGTATACATCTATCCTATTGCTTTTATTTCTAGGTTTTTCGATTCTTCGCCAATTTGAAATGTTAAGACTTTTTAAGTCCTCAGTTTTAACTAAATCTTTAGAATCTAAAACTTGAGTTTCACTTTCCGATTTTACTTTTATATTTTCATTTGATTGATAAATAGGAATATTAGAATTAAGATCGAAAGAAACGTACTCAAAGTTTTTACCAAATAGTACATCAACAGCTTTCTTACTTTCGTCGATATGAACATGGACTGTTTCAACTATTCTCTTCTCGTTTGGTACATATATTCTGTAACCTTTAGTTTTCAAACCATATCCTGTCAAAATACCAAGTTTTGCTCTGGGTTGTAATTTATTTCTCTGTATTTTAGGAATATGAACATATGCCAAAGAGCCAAAAATTCTAAAATGTTTTACTGATGGTTTGAAACCAGTCCATATTTCGTTAGGAGATATACCCTCAGTTAATTTGTGTTCGCATCTATTTTTAGTGTGAATAAATGCTAAAAGTGCTTCTGACCAAAATTGTGGTTGTAAACCACTGTCTTGAAGCATAGCTCTGACACAATCCATGGCTGTTCTATTGAACCTTTCTGCAACGCCATTTTGTTCAGGGGTATAAGTTGAAGTTCTTTCGATTTTTATTCCTAGATCATTTAAAAACTTTTTAAATTCTTTGTGACAAAATTCTAAACCATTGTCAGTTCGAACACATTTTAACTTAACATTTAGCTGTCTTTCAGCTTTAACCAAGTATTTTTTAAAGTAATCAAAAACTTCATTCTTATTTCGAATAATATAAACAGTTACTTTACGTGAAAAATCATCAATAATAGATAAAAAGTATTTGTTTCCACCTAGAGAGTTAACTGGAGCAGGACCCCACAAATCCATATGGATCCTTTCCAAAACATTTTTAGTTTTCCTTTCGTACATATAGTTTCTTTTTAAGGATATTCTAGTGGATTTAGCAATAGCACAAATCTTACAATTTTTATCTATATTCTTACAATTAAGTTTTTCAATTCCTTTTACACAATTAATTTTACTCATATTTTCAATTAAGGGCATGTTAACATGACAAAACCTACGGTGGGCTTTTTCTAGATCTAAACCAGTTACATATGTATAATTTTTAATCTTGGGATAACCTTTCAAGATATACAATTTTCCAATTCTGGGAACAGTAAACAAATATTTATTATAACTATTATAAATAATCATTTTGTTATTTCCCCATTTAATTTGGTTTCCCACAAGGTCAATACGAGCACCACTAATTAAATTTTTTCTCATATTAGGCGAGTATAACACATCTTTTAAAGTTATATCATAATTTCTGTTTCTATCTAAAACTGTAAATTGAATATCACCCATACCTAATACTTCCGAGGTGCTGTCCTTGTCTCCGACTAGGATCTTCTGTGGTGGTAGTTTTCTGAATGTCGTAAACATATCACGTTCTTTACAGAAGTGAGCAGTTGCAGCTGAATCAATGAGAAATTCCCTCGGTCTTTCATTTGGAAAATTTGAAACTGCATAGGCACGTTGAAGATCAGTTTTTGGATTGTCCTCCATATAAAATAATTCACCACCAGGTTTCTGCCGATTGCATTTCTTGAAGCACTTCGATTCGTAATGTCCCGACTTTTTGCAGTAGTTGCAGAATGGTCGCGGCCCCATACGACAAACTGTCGACTTTTTTGGGCTTGAAGGAATTAATTCAGGGTCCAGTACGCATCTGCTGTGATCAGGAGTAGACGCCCGTGTCTCCTTGTATTTAGATGACTTGTTTCTTGTAGCATAAGCATCGGCCACGATACTTAATTTTGTGCCTTCGTCTTTCCGCTTCAGCTCGATTCGGCTGGATTCTGTTATTAAATGTTTAGACAAATTGTCTAGCGTGAACTCGTTGTCATCCATCCTGTATAGCAATTGTACAAGATTATCGTATTCGTGAGGCAAATGTCTTATTAGTTGAAAGCAAACTAAAAGGTCTGGGATTTCGAATCCACCTTCTTTTATCTGTAACAGCTTCTCATGCACTCGTTTGCAGAAGAGTCCAATGGATTCGTCCTCCGGCTGGTAGCGGATTGAAAAGAACTCGTCCACAAGGCCTGCCAATCGTGCTCTAGATGCTGGTTCAAAGTTGGTCTTTAATATATCCCAGGCTTCCTTACCGTCTTCAGTAGATGAAATTAAGACTTGATATTTTCTGTCTATGCCCTGGTAGATAGTTGTATATGTCCTCTGCTTCCTATAACGATAGTCTCTTTTTTCTTGTTCTGGAGCATCTTCCAATAATAGAGGTTCCGTTTTAGTGATAAAATCCCAGCAGTTCCGGTCAATTAGCAATACCTTCATGTCCGTCTTCCACGTGGCATAGTTGAAATCCGATAACTTCGGGAAGGAAAACATGGACATTTCTTGAATACCCGTCATACTGGATACCGGTAGTGGCAGAATTCAGGTTCAGCTTAAGGTCTGTGGCCCATAACCAATTGTTGGGTTTTATCGATTGAAGACAGAGTTTTAAACATTAAAAATAAATTTTATTACGTGACCAAGTCTTATGGTTTAAAAACATACAAGAAGTCTGATCAGATCATGATCCCCAATTTCTTCACTTTTATACATTCAAAGATTTACATTCTTCAAATTTATGTGCCCCACACGGCACTATAAATGGAGGTTTGAGACCGATTCCAACACACGTGAGCAACTGCGCAAGCGCTGTGAGTAAACTCAAACCAAAACTAAAGATCACGTGGCCAAAATTGAAACTAAAGACAGCTCCATGCAATCCAACACGAGTAGCAATGCAATAGTAACGATACTGTTTTAGGGTTAAAGCGTAGTTAACTGATATTTCTTTTGAAGATCGCGTCAAAAATCTCCAATGGTAGTCAATCTTTTTTTAAACAGATTGTCATTTCCGAAAAAAGGGTTAAGAATGTCTTTTTTGCGTATAAAGCATTAAGCTATTGTAGAATACAAAAGTCACAATATTAAAAATGCATATTAAAAACAAATTCAATAAACGCCAGATTCAATGTAATTAGTATTTACCTAGTCTGATTTGAACTTTAGATGTGAAAGGCCAAGTAATCCCGACTCTTAATGTCGCACTGGAGGCAACACAACGGGCTAATGACGGTACGGGATCGAACCCGAAGGGAAAGGTCCGAGTACATGTAATTTTGAACCACGGTCAGATGACGAGGTCACACTTGAGCTGGCCCTCCACTCCAAACTTCCGCACCACGCCAACGTGAGGACATTTGAAGCCACGACAGATTTAACGTGCACCAGCCTCCTTTGTACACGGTCTTTGATTGCATTCGAACTCGCAACCCTCCTGTTGCTAGTCCGTTTCTCTGCCAACGCGCTCCCTATTCAGGAACGTACTAATAGATCAAATCAAAATATTTAGCTTAAATGGGTGTAAAAGAATGAGTTGATTGTTTTAGGGTTTTCTGGCTCAAGGGCCATATTTGGCCATACTGCGCCGACACAAGACAGAATATCAAGTAATAGACAGACACACATGAAAGTTTTTACTGACACAGAAGAGTATCTAAATCTATACAAGAGAGAAAATGGGATCTTCGATTTACTATCAAAATCAATTTTTGTTTCAGAGGTTCTAACCTTATTTGTCACGTTGGCGTGGTGTGGAAGTTTGGAGAGTGGGGTGCCAGCTCAGGTGTTGCCTCGTCATCTGACCGTGGTTCAAAATTACGTGGTGTTGTCCTCGGATCTTTCCCTTTGGGATTGATCCCGGACCGTCACCAATAGCCCGTTGTGTTGCTCCAGTGTGACGTTAATTGAAATACCCCCCCTAACCTTATTTGGTTATGTGTTTATTTTACTAATTTCAAACTCTTCTAAGTCTAAGTAGGGGCCGTCGTGGCTCAGTGGGCATGCCCTTCGTGTTGTAGGCGGCAAAGGTTCGATTCCTGTCAGGTTCATTCCTCCCTGGGTGTATTTCTCGCTTGTGTCAGTAAAACTTTCATTGTGTCTATTGATGTTGTATACATTGTCTGGCGCATCATGGCCAAATATGGTCCTTGCGCCATAAAACCCCAAAGCCAACCATCCAAGTCTAAATCACTCAGAAAGTCCCTGATCGATGAATTTTAACCTCGTACCTCACACTGGTATCTCAAACTGGTTCGTATCTCACACTAGTTTGGCATTTAGTTTTTCATCGCTGGCGAGAAATTTGGATTTACGATGCTTTAAAACCAAACCCACAAGGCTTTAAATTTAAAGTCATTAGAAGGCTACGGCAGCCATGTTGAAAGAGCAACGGATTAGCAACCGGAGGGTTGCGAGTTCAAATCCAGCCAAAGACCGTCGTGTACAAAGAGGGCTGGTGCATGTTAAATCTGTCGTGGCCTCAAATGTCATGTTGGCGTGGTGTGGAAGTTTGGAGTGGGATGCTAGCGCAGGTGACCTCGTCATCTGACCGTAGTTTAAAATTACATGTTGTCCTCGGTACTTTCCCTTCGGGTTTGAGCCCGTACCGTCACCAGTAGCCCGTTGTGTTGCTCCAGTGTAGCGTTAATTAAATTACCTACCTAAATACCTAATATGCTCTAAAATTACCTACCTAAATAAGTCATTAGAATAAGAGTGAAGTTTGCGATCACGGTGGCTTACTTTAATGAACATCCATTGTGTTGCTTCAGTGCAACGTAAATTATTTCTAACTACCATTACTTCAATAAGAATTCCAAAGAATGATCTCCGGTAGATAGGTATTCATATTAATTAAGTAGTAAAAACAATAACGCCAGTGTTCTAGGGTTAAAGTTCAGTTCAGCGGTATTTCTTTAAAAATCGTGTCAAAAAATCGCCATTGTAAGCATTTTAGATTTTAAACGTAAATTGTCATTTCCACAGGGGTAAAATTGCTTATTTTTTATTATAAAATTGCTTATTTTTCTACGTATAAAGCTTTAAGCTATTGCAGCTATTACAAGTCACAATATTTAAAACATAAAAAGCAAGGAATCAATATAAACGAAAGATTTAATATAATTAATATTTTTCATGTCTGATATGAACTTTGGATGTAAAAGTCAAGTAATTAGTCATCTTGACTTTCAGCTTCACCCCAAACCCCATACTGTACTCCTGAGAGAAATGAACTGGTATACAAAAATATTGTCCGCAGAATCAACAGCTAGTTGAATAATTTTAGCTTTGGAGTTTTCAGAATAAGGAATTGGAGTTAAAATTATTTCTGTAGTAAAT
This sequence comes from Meta bourneti, assembly GCA_933210815.1. Classification (NCBI taxonomy): domain Eukaryota; kingdom Metazoa; phylum Arthropoda; class Arachnida; order Araneae; family Tetragnathidae; genus Meta; species Meta bourneti. Next base: position 95,611,067 of record OW119934.1, read on the forward strand.
CGGATTTATTTGGTTGTTCTAATTCTACTTTTCTAAAACGTGATACTACAATTAAAATATTTCACTCAAACAGCAGTAAGAAACGGGAACGTTGATATACCATCTCAACCTCGTAAATTCAATTTTCTTCGTTTTTCAGTATCTAACATTTGGTTATAAATGTGTTTACTAAACTCATTTCAAACATTCCCACATAAAGTCACTTAGAAAGCTCCTCATGGATGAATTTTTAACTTCGTATCTCATACTGGTCTGCAGTTTGGCATCTAGTTTTTCATCGCTCACGAAAAATTTTGATTTACGAGGTTTGTAAAGTAAAACAACGGTATGGTATCTTACGCCCATTTTTCTATTCGAATCTCAAGTCATCTAGAATAAAAGCGAAGATTGCGATATCGGTGATTTGCGTTAATGAACATCCATTGTGTCGTTAACGTCACCAAATAAAAAATTCTTGCTTCATCTACGGTTAACTTTAAACATAAGCATTTCAGCTTTTCTCGGGAATTAATTATTTTTCAGATTCAATATTTCAAACTCGTGGTAATTCGAATCACTCTCAAAAGATGTTTTAGAGTTTCAGGGCTGAGAGATCTTCACAGCTAGTGCTCTTGTATTGGGCCTTCAAATGTTAGTTCTGATGAGGGTACATTACTATACCATGATCTGGAACAGTTTGGAAATGAAAACTGATAGATCTTCTAGTGGTACCAAGTTTCGATGTGGGAGCTCTGCAAGTGGTACCTTGTTTCGATGTGAACTCAGTTCTGGGTCTTGAAGTGGTACCGACTTTAGATGTGCAGAATCTTGAAGTGTCAGAGTTTGATCGTGGGAACTATGCAGGATCTTGAAATGCTACTCCTTTGGGATGTAGAAGCTGTGCAGGATCTTGAAATGGTACCGTGTTTGGACATGGCAGCTGTGCAGGATCTTGAAATGGTACCGTGTTTGGATATGGCAGCTGTGCAGGATCTTGAAATGGCATCGTGTTTCGATATGGCAGCTGTGCAGAATCTTGAAATGTCAGAGTTTGATCGTGGGAACTATGCAGGATCTTGAAATGCTACCCCTTTGGGATGTAGAAGCTGTGCAGGATCTTGAAATGGTACCGTGTTTGGACATGGCAGCTGTGCAGGATCTTGAAATGGTACCGTGTTTGGATATGGCAGTTGTGCAGGATCTTGAAATGGCACCGTGTTTGGATGTGGAAGATGTGCTGGATCCTGAAGTGGTTCCGAGAATTGAAGTCCGAACTGTGATGGATCTTGAATTGCTAGCTAGATTCGTGTTGGGAACTGTGCTAGACGTGGAATTGGTAGAGCGGGGATAAAACTTCATTGGAGCTGGCATATACATAAAACCTGGATGAGATTGCAATGGAATTTGTATTGGTAGGGAGCTAAAAGGCGTAAACTGTTCCGGAGGTGGGAGTAGTAGCCATAGGGGTCCTATACTTTTAATCTTTAGGAAATCACTTTGAGAAAATCTTGATGGTAGAATTCAAGGTGTGTTGGCGGTATACTTTTAAAACCACAATAAAATATCAAATAATAAAAGTAATTAAATGTGCAATACTTGAGAAGTACTGGACACAATTCGAAATTAAACTTCCTTACGTCTAACAAAAGACAACAGGTTACAACAATAGACCGACCATTTTCAGTAAAACTTATAACTATTATTAACATTACAGATTACACACCAGTTTTTTTTCTAAGATACGATGGACTGCCTTTTTATTTGGATCAGGATAATACATGTTTAAATTCATAATTCCCAACTTAAATGAAGATTTATTGATAAATCACTCAAAACAAACCTTGTCAGGCATTAGATAAATGATCATCAGGTTTTTATACTATAAACATTGGCATAAAAATTAAGTGCCAAAAACCAAGGCCAGACTGCGCCAAATTCAAACTATCTATTCGAATTTGAGCTTCCGAGATCGAATCCAACCAAAGACCATAGTGTACAAAGGAAGCTGGTCCACGCTTATTCTCTCAGCATCAAATGTCCTCACTTTGGAGTGGTGTGGAAATTTGGAGAGGGGTGTCAGCTCAGTTGTGAACTCGTCATCTGAATGGTTCAAAATTACGTGGTGATCCTCGGATCTTTCCCTTCAGGTTTGATCCACGACCGTCGCCAATAGCCCGCATGCTGCTGCAGTGCGACTGTTCAACTACCCCAGAACTGAGAGGTAGGTAGGTATTTTAACTAACGTAGCACTGGAGCAAAACAACGGGCTATTGGTGACGGAACGGGATCGATAACAAAGGGAAAGATCCGAGGACAACACCATGTAATTTTGAACCACGGTCAGATGACGGGGCAACACCTGACTCTCCAAAGGAAAGATGCGAGGGCAACGTCTCGTAATTTGGTATGTAGGTAGGTAGTTAATTAATGGTTCACTGGAGCAAAACAACGGGCTATTGGCGAGGGTTCGGGATCAATCCCGAAGGGAAAAATCAAAGGACAACGTCTCATAATTCTGAACTATTGTCAGGTTAGTTTGTTGGGGTTTTATGGCGCAAGGGCCATGTTTGACCATACTACGGTCAGACGACAACACATGAGTTTAGTCCCTCTCCAAACCTTAACACTACGCTAACGTGAGGACATTTGAGGCCACGACAGATTTTACGTGCACCAGAACCCCGTGAACATGGAGGTCTTTGACATCTGAAAAAAGAATTTAACTTTTAAATGTATTTTTGAAATGGTACCGAAAATCATGAAAAATGAATTTAGTTCAAGCTTTTTTGCAGACAGGTCATAAATCCAATCTTGTTCAAACTTACAAGGTGTTCCTCTTAAGATTATAAAATAGAAATAGCCCGTTGTGTTGCTCCAATGCGACATTAATTAAAATTACTACCTGTAAAAGAAATAATAAATTTTACTTTACTTACATGATTTTTAGTTACAGAATTTCTTACGTACATACCATAGAATAAGATTTTTTTCAAGTGTACAATTCAACATGGGTTTCTCGTCAGTAGCATATTTGTTTCACACGATATTAATTTTTTATTATACTCCAAAGCGGAACACCCTCTATTTTTTCTAAAACTTGAAATAGTTTTCTAATAATGTTCCAACAATATTTGGAATTACTTGATTTTCAAATTATCAAACTTGGAAACAATGATATCTAGTTATTTAATTTTAATGAGTTCGGTATTACAATTTAAAACAAATTGCACTAAAAATCACAAAGGCTGGTACAATAGTAAATTTAAATGTGGAATCATGACTCCAAAAATAAGATTGAATAACAAATCAAGTTGTTAACAAATACAAAAGAAAGAGAAGCCTCGAGATTAAGACATGTAAAAACTAATACAGCCTCGCATACCAAATTTAAGTTTAAAAATACATTAATAGTAAATATATTTTTGCCGATAAAGCTCAAGTTAGACAAAGGAGTGTAAAAGGTGAGGGATTAGTCTTTTTGTAGGTCCGCTTTTAACGATCCTGACGCAACTTTTCTTTTGTTTCTTCGAGGGATTTGACTTGAGATCTTAACACCTCTCCCTCTCGCTCTAGTACCTCTTTCTGTTTCAATATTTGAAATTCGCGTGACCTTGGAAATTTGCTCAGATTTCTTTTTCGTTAGCGATGACGGCTTTATCTCCACCACTGCATTTGATCTGAAATATCTGGAACTTGGATTAGTCTGGAGGGTCTTGGCTGTGGTAAATCTTTTGTGCCTTGGTTTGGATTGGATACATTTCGCTGTAGGAGCTCGTTTAGTTCTTGGATTACACAGGATACGCTTGACTGTAGCAACTGTTGGATTGAATTGCATGTGCTTGAATGTAGGATCTCGTCTAGTTCTTCGATTACAGTGGATGAGCTTGACTGTAGGGACTGTTCTGAATCTTGTCTGGAGGCGCTTGGCTGCGGGGACTGTACAAAATCTTGAATTGTAGTTGAGTTTGGTTGAAGTAACGTTACTGGAACTTGAATTGCCGTTGAGCTATTGCGGGGATTCTCTTCTGGATTTTGAATTGTAGAGGAAGTTGAACATAACACTGACGCATCATGAATCGGTGTGCCGTTCGGACATGGAAATTGTAGTGGATGATTTTTTATTAAGAAATTCTTCAGGGCTTAAAGATGCAAGAGCTATTGGAGTCGTGACGGGTTTCTGCAGAACAATATATTTCAACTTTTGTTAATCACCTTTTTGGAAATGTGGATGGAAGAATTCATGTTCTTTTTTACTAACTCTCCAAAAACCACAACATCGTAAAAAATAATAAAAATAATCAAATGTGCCATCCCTGTAATATCTATTGCACAATTCTGAAATAAATTGGTGGGTTTTTTAACAATGAAAGTTTGCCCACTTTCAGTCCAACTTATTACATCATTATTTTTAGGAAGATTAACTAAGCTCCACAGGTTTTGGATTATACGAATGAATTCGGATATACTGAAGTAAGTCAGGTTAGAGGCCATATTCAGTCAACAATTTAAATAAAGATTACATTGGCAAGATGCTATAGAATAAATTGCATTGCTTCTACATGTTCGAATGTGTAAGAGCATAGAGCTTATATACTATTTTTATGTTGGCATGAAAACGAATAAAATTCGCCGAATGTAACCGATTCGTATAATTTTTGCCTTTTCAGCTAAAACATTTAAAACTTGTCCTCTTTAAACGTAAAACTAGGCCGCTGGTTTGCTCCAGTGTAACGTAAATTCAACTACCTACCTTTAAACCCAAAAGGGGTATAGTCGGTGATTTATCCGAACACCTTTTGATATTCCCGTCAATCAAGTAGGCGCGGTGTGGAAGTTTGAAGAGTGGGGTGTCAACTCAGGTATGACCTCGCCATCTGGCCGTGGTTCAAAATTATTTGTAGTTCTGATCCTTTACTTCGGGGGGGGGGGGCGGTGGCCCGGTTGGAAGAGTAACGGACTAGCAACCGAAGGGTTGCGAGTTCGAATCCAGCCAAACACCGTCGTGTACAAAGGGGGCTGGTGCACGTTAAATCTGTCGTGGCCTCACGTTCAAATGTCCTCACGTTGGCGTGGTGTGGAAGTTTGGAGAGTGGGGTGCCAGCTCAGGTGTTGACTCGTCATCTGTCCGTGGTTCAAAATTACGTGGTGTTGTCCTCGGATCTTTCCATTTGGGATTGATTCCGGACCGTTACCAATAGCCCGTTGTGTTGCTCCAGTGGGATGTTAATTAAGTACCTCTCTCTCTCTCTCTCTCTCTCTCTCTCTCTCTCTACCTACCCATCAATGTAATAAAAAATTTCCAACCAAATATGACTTTGGGATTGATCCCGGACCGTCACCAATAGCCCGTTGTGTTGCTCCAGTGTGACGTTAATTGAAATACCCCCCAAAACATACAAGGTGTTGCTCTTAGTATTATAAAAGAGAAATAGCCCGTTGTGTTGTTCCAATGTGATGTTAATTAAAATTCCTACCTGCAAAAGAAAAATATATTTTTCTTTACTTCAATGATTTTTATTTCCAAAATTTCTCCGCACATACCATAGACTAAGAATTTTTTTCAAGTATAGTACAATTTAACTTGGGTTTCTCGTCAGTAGCATATTTGTTTCACACAATATTATTTTTCTATTATACTCCAAAGCGGAACACCCTCTATTTTTCTGAAACTTAAATAGTTTTCTAATAATGTACCACAGATTTTTGAAATTACTTGATTTTCAAATTATCAAACTTGGAAACAAAGATATTTACTCATTTAATTTCAATGAGTTCGGTATTACAATTTAAAACAAATTGCGCTAAAAAATCACAAAGTCTGGTACAATAGTAAATTTCAATGCAAAATCATGACTCCAAAAAATAAGATTGAATAACAAATCAAGCTGTTAACGAATACAAGCAAGAAAAGCCTCGAGATTGACATGTAAAACTAACTCAACCTCAAATACAAATTTAAGATTAAAAATACATTAATTGCAAGTACTTTTGCCGATAAAGCTCAAGTTAGACAAAAGTGTAAAAGATGAATGATTAGTCTTTTTGTTGGTGCTTCTCTATTAACGATCTTAATTCCTGATACAACTTTTTTCTTTCTTCGAGGGATTTCACTTGAGATCTTAACACCTCTCCCTCTCGCTCTAGTACCTCTTTCTGTTTCAATATTTGAAGTTCGCGTAACCTTTCAACTTTTTCAGATATCTTAGCGATGAAGGCATTCTTTCCACCACTGCATTTGGTTGAGAAATTTGATCTGAAATATCTGGAGCTCGGATTAGTCTGGAGGGTCTTGGCTGTGGTAAATCTTTTGTGTCTTGACTTGGATTGGATACATTTGGCTGTATGAGCTCGTTTAGTTCTTGGATTACACAGGATACGCTTGCCTGTAGCAACTGTTCTTGGATTGGATTGCATTTGCTTGACATTAGGATCTCGTCTAGTTCTTCGATTACACTGGATGATCTTGGCTGTGGGGACTGTTTTGAATCTTGTCTGGAGCTGCTTGGCTGTGGGGACAGTTCTGAATCTTGTCTGGAGGTGCTTGGCGGTGGGGAGTTTTCTGAATCTTGAACTGTAGTTGAGTTTGATTTGTAATAACTCTTCTGGAAATTGAATTGTAGTTGAGTTTGGTTGTAGTGACTCTTCTGGAAATTGAATTGTAGTTGAGTTTGGCCGCAGTAACTCGTCTGCATCTTGGATTAGTCTGGAGGTGGTTGACTGAGGTAATTCTTCTGTGTCTTGGTTTGGATTGTATATGCTTGGCTGTAGGAGCTCGTTTAGTTCTTGGATTACACAGGATACGCTTTCGTGTAGCAACTGTTCTTGGATTTTATTGCATTTGCTTGGCTGTAGGATCTCGTCTAGTTCTTCGATTACACTGGGTGAGCTTGAATGTAGGAACTGTTCTGAATCTTGTCTGGAGGTGCTCGGCTGCTGGGATTGTACAAGATCTTGAATTGCTGTTGAGTTTGGATGAAGTAACGCTACTGGAACTTGAATTGCAGTTGAACTATGGCGGTGTTTCTCTTCTGGATTTTGAATTGTAGAGGAAGTTGAACATAACACTGATGCATCTTGAATCGGTGTGGCGTTCGGACGTGGAAATTGTGCTGGATGATTTTTTGGTAAGAAATTCGAATATGGAATCATTGTATGATTATGAATTTCTTCAGGGCTTAAAGACGCAAGAGCTGTTGGAGTCATGACGGGTTTCTGCAGAACAATACATTTCAACTGTTGGTAATCACCTTTTCGGAAATGTGGATGGAAGAATTCATGTTCTTTTGGATTAACTCTCCTAAAACCACAACATCGTAAAAAATAATAATAATAATCAATTGTGCCACACAAGTAAAATCTATTGCACCATTCTGAAATAAATTGCTTGGGATTTTTAATAATAAAAGTTCGCCCACTTTCAGTCCAACTTATTACATCATTATATTTAGGGGGGGTATTTCAATTAACGTCACACTGGAGCAACACAACGGGCTATTGGTGACGGTCCGGGATCAATCCCAAAGGGAAAGATCCGAGGACAACACCACGTAATTTTTGAACCACGGTCAGATGACGAGGCAACACCTGAGCTGGCACCCCACTCTCCAGGGCCGCGGTGGCCCGGTTTGAAGAGTAACGAACTAGCAACCGAAGGGTTGCGAGTTCGAATCCAGCCAAACACCGTCGTGTACAAAGGGGGCTGGTGCACGTTAAATCTGTCGTGGCCTCAAATGTCCTCACGTTGGCGTGGTGTGGAAGTTTGGAGAGTGGGGTGCCAGCTCAGGTGTTGCCTCGTCATCTGACCATGGTTCAAAATTACGTGGTGTTGTCCTCGGATCTTTCCCTTTGGGATTTATCCCGGACCGTCACCAATAGCCCATTGTGTTGCTCCAGTGTGACGTTAATTGAAATACCCCCCCCCCCCACTCTCCATTATATTTAGGAAGATTAACTAAGCTCCAGAGGTTTTGGATAAAACGAATGACTTCGGATTGATTGAAATAAGTCAGGTTAGACGCCATATTCAGTCAACAATTTAAATGAAGATTACATTGGCAAGATGCTATAGAATAAATTACATTGCGTCTACATGTTCAAATGTGTAAACGTATAGAGCTTATATACTATTTTTATGTTGGCATGAAAGCGAATGACAAAATTCGCCAAATATAACCGATTCGTATAATTTTTGCTTTTTCAGCTAAAACATTTAAAACTTGTCCTTTTTTAAAAGTCAAACTACGCCGCTGGGTTGCTCCAGTGTAACATAAATTCAACTACCTACCTTTAAACCCAAAAGGGTATAGTCGGTGATTTATCCGGACACTTTTGATATTCCGTGAATGTAGTTGGCGCGGTGTGGAAATTAGCAGAGTGGGGTTCCAGCTCAGGTATGACCTCGCCATCTGGCAGTGGTTCAAAATTATTTGGTATTCTCTGATCATTTACTTCGGGGTTTGATCCCGGACCGTCGTCAATAATCCGTTGTGTTGCTCCAGAGGGATGTTAATTAAGTACCTACCTATCCATCAATGTAATAAAAAAAATTCCAACCAAATATGAAATAAAATAATATGAATATACATTTGAAAAAAAGGGTCCGTCTTGAAACTAAATTTTGTACCAATTCAATTTTTATTTTTAAGTGTCGAGGTAGCCCAGTTGGTCAAGTCTCGGCCTAGCAACCGGTGGGTTACGAGTTCCAAACTTGATTCAATAAAGATCGTGTATTGGTTGCAGGTGCACGTTAAATCTTTCGTGGCCTCAAACGTCCTCACATTGGCGTGGTGTGGAAGTTTGTACGGTCAGGTGTCTACTCAGGGGTCCTCGTCATCTGACAGTGGTTCAAAATAACGTGGTGTAATCGGACCTTTCCCTTAGGGATTGATCCTGGAAAATGGCCAAAAGCCCGTTGTGTTGCTCCATTGTGACGTTAATTAAAATACCTACTTAGTTTTCTAGTTCACTTCAGATTGAATTTCCAGTTTACCGGTAGGTATTTAATTAACCTCGCACGGGAGCAACAGAACGAGCTATTTTCGACCGTCAAGGATCAGACCCGAAGGTAGGTATTATACTTGAAGTCCCACTAGAACAGCACAACGGGCTATTGACGACGGTACGATATCATTCCCAAAGGGAAAGAACCGTGGACAACAGCACGTAACTTTGAATCACGGTGAGATGACGAGGCCAAACCTGAGCTGGCACCCCACTCTAAGAAAACACCAGGTCAAAATGATTACACTTGAGGCCATGGCAGATTTAACGTGCACCAGCCCCTTTGCCCATGACGGTCTTTGTATTCAAACTCACAACTCCCGTTTTGCTAATCTGTTACCCATCTAACCGGGCCACCAAGGCCAATCAACTACACCAGAACTGAAAGGCAGGTAGGTAGGTTTTTTAATTAACGTCACACTGGAGCAACACATCGTGCTATTGGTGATGGTCCGTGGTCAACCTCAGGAGGGAAAGAAACGAGTACAACACCTCGTAAAAACTTTGCACTGGTTCACACCCGAAGAGGAAAGATTCAAGGTAATTGGCAATTAATCAACGTCGCACTAGTGCAACACAACGGGCTATTGACGACGGTACGGAATCAATCCCGAAGGGAAATGTCCGAGGACAACTCCCCGAAATTTTAAACCACGGTCAAATGACGAGGCAACACCTGACTTTCCAAAGGAAAGATGCGAGGGTAACGTCTCGTAATTTCTTATGAAGGTAGATAATTAACGGCTCACTGGTGAAAAACATCGGGCTATTGGCGAGGGTTCGGGATCAATCTTGAAGGGAAAAAATCCAAGGACAACGCCTCATAATTCTAAACTATGGTCAGGTTAATTTGTTTGTTGGGGTTTTATATCGCAAGGGCCATGTTTGGTCATACAATGGTCAAATGAAAACAAGAGCTTGGACCCTCTCCAAACCTTAACACCACGCCAACGTGAGGACATTTGAGGCCACGACAGATTTTACGTGTACCAGAACTCCGTGAACATGGCAGTCTTTTACCTGTGAAAAAAGAATTTTAGCTTTTATATGTATTTTTGAAATGGTACCGAAAATCATTAAAAATGAATTTAGTTCACACATTTTTCACTGACAGGTCATGAATCCAATCTTGTCCAAACATACAAGATGTTGCTCTTAGTATTATAAAAGAGAAATAGCCCGTTGTGTTGTTCCAATGCGACGTTAATTTAAATTCCTACCTGTAAAAGAAAAATATATTTTTCTTTACTTCAATGATTTTTATTTCCAAATTTTCTCCGCACATACCATAGACTAAGAATTTTTTTCAAGTATAGTACAATTTAACTTGGGTTTCTCGTCAGTAGCATATTTGTTTCACACAATATTATTTTTCTATTATACTCCATCGGACCTTTCCCTTTGGGATTGATCCCGGACCGTCACCAATAGCCCATTGTGTTGCTCCAGTGTGACGTTAATTGAAATACCCCCCCCCCTTATTATACTCCAAAGCGGAACACCCTCTATTTTTCTGAAACAAATAGTTTTCTAATAATGTACCAAAGATTTTTGGAATTACTTGATTTTCAAATTATCAAACTTGGAAACAAAGATATTTACTCATTTAATTTCAATGAGTTCGGTATTACAATTTAAAACAAATTGCGCTAAAAATCACAAAGTCTGGTACAATAGTAAATTTCAATGCAAAATCATGACTCCAAAAAATAAGATTGAATAACAAATCAAGCTGTGTTAACGAATACAAGCAAGAAAAGCCTCGAGATTGACATGTAAAACTAATTCAACCTCAAATACAAATTTAAGATTAAAAATACATTAATTGCAAGTACTTTTGCCGATAAAGCTCAAGTTAGACAAAAGGAGTGTAAAAGATGAGTGATTAGTCTTTTTGTTGGTGCTTCTCTATTAACGATCTTAATTCCTGATACAACTTTTTTCTTTCTTCGAGGGATTTCACTTGAGATCTTAACACCTCTCCCTCTCGCTCTAGTACCTCTTCTTTGTGTTTCAATATTTCAAATTCCCGTGACTTTTGAACTTTTCTCAGATATCTTTTCCTTATCGATGAGGGCTTTCTTTCCACCATTGCATTTGGTTGAGAAATTTGATCTGAAATATCTGGATCTTGGATTAGTCTGGAGGGTCTTGTCTGTGGTAAATCTTTCGTGTCTTGGCTTGGATTGGATACATATGGCTGTAGGAGCTCGTCTAGTTCTTCGATTACACTGCATGACTTTGGCTGTAAGATCTGTTTTGAATCTTGTCTGGAGGTGCTTGGCTGTGGGGACTGTTCTGAATCTTGTCTGGAGGTGCTTGGCTGTGGGGACTGTTCTGAATCTTGTCTGGAGGTGCTTGGCTGCGGGGACTGTACAAGATCTTGAATTGTAGTTGAGTTTGGATGAAGTAATTGTAATGGAACTTGAATTGTAGTTGAGTATGGATGAAGGAACCCTACTGGAACTTGAATTGTAGTTGAGTTTGGATGAAGTAACGCTACTGGAACTTGAATTGTAGTTGAGTTTGGATTAAGTAATTGTAATGGAACTTGAATTGTAGTTGAGTATGGATGAAGTAACTCTACTGGAACTTGAATTGCAGTTGAGCTATGGCGGGGTTCCTCTTCTGGATTTTGAATTGTAGAGGAAGTTGAACATAACACTGATGCATCTTGAATCGGTGTGCCGTTCGGACGTGAAAATTGTGCTGGATGATTTTCTGGTAAGAAATTCGAATATGGAATCATTGTATGATTATGAATTTCTTCATCGCTTAAAGACGCAAGAGCTGTTGGAGTCATGACGGGTTTCTGCAGAACAATACATTTCAACTGTTGGTAATCACCTTTTCGGAAATGTGGATGGAAGAATTCATGTTCTTTTGGATTAACTCTCCTAAAACCACAACATCGTAAAAAATAATAAAAATAATCAATTGTGCCACACAAGTAAAATCTATTGCGCAATTCTGAAATAAATTGCTTGGGATTTTTAATAATAAAAGTTCGCCCACTTTCAGTCCAATTTATTACATCATTACATTTAGGAAGAGTAACTAAGCACCAGAGGTTTCGGATAAAACGAATGACTTCGGATTGATTGAAGTAAGTCAGGTTAGACGCCATATTCAGTCAACAATTTAAATGAAGATTACATTGGCAAGATGCTATAGAATAAATTACATTGCGTCTACATGTTCGAATGTGTAAGCGCATAGAGCTTATATACTATTTTTATGTTGGCATGAAAGCGAATGACAAAATTCGCCAAATACAACCGATTCGTATAATTTTTGCCTTTTCAGCTAAAACATTAAAAACTTTTCCTTTTTTTAAACGTAAAACTAGGCCGCTAGGTTGCCCCAGTGTAACGTGAATTCAACTGCCTACCTTTAAACCCAAAAGGGATATAGTCGGTGATTTATCCGAACACCTTTTGATATTCGGCCGCGGTGGCCCGGTTGGAAGAGTAACGGACTAGCAACCGAAGGGTTGCGAGTTCGAATCCAGCCAAACACAGTCGTGTACAAAGGGGGCTGGTGCACGTTAAATCTGTCGTGGCCTCAAATGTCCTCACGTTGGCGTGGTGTGGAAGTTTGGAGAGTGGGGTGCCAGCTCAGGTGTTGCCTCGTCATCTGACCGTGGTTCAAAATTACGTGGTGTTGTCCTCGGATCTTTCCCTTTTGGATTGATCCCGGACCGTCACCAATAGCCCATTGTGTAGTTCCAGTGTGACGTTAATTGAAATACCCCCCTTTTGATATTCCGTGAATGTAGTTGGCGCGGTGTGGAAATTAGCAGAGTGGGGTGCTCGCTCAGGTATGACCTCGCCATCTGGCAGTGGTTCAAAATTATTTGGTGTTCTCTGATCATTTACTTAGGGGTTTGATCCCGGACCGTCGTCAATAGCCCGTTGTGTTGCTCCAGTGGGATGTTAATTAAGTACCTACCTATCCATCACTGTATTAAAAAAATTCCAACCAAATATGAAATAAAATAATATGAATATACATTTGAAAAAAAAGGGTCCGTCTTAAAACTAAATTTTGTACCAATTCAATTTTTATTTTTAAGTGTCGAGTTTGCCCAGTTGGGCAAGTCTTGGCCTAGCAACCGGTGGGTTACGAGTTCCAAACTTGATTCAATAAAGACCGTGTATTGGTTGCAGGTGCACGTTAAATCTTTCGTGGCCTCAAACGTCCTCACATTGGCGTGGTGTGGAAGTTTGTACGGTCAGGTGTCTACTCAGGGGTCCTCGTCATCTGACAGTGGTTCAAAATAACGAGGTGTAATCGGACCTTTCCCTTAGGGATTGATCCTGGAAAATGGCCAAAAGCCCGTTGTGTTGCTCCAGTGTGACGTTAATTATAATACCTACTTAATTTTCTAGTTCACTTCAGCTTGAATTTCCAGTTTACCGGTAGGTATTTAACTAACGTAGCACGGGAGCAACAGAACGTGTCATTTACGACGGTCCGGGATCATTCCCAAAGGGTACTGGTATTTGGTATTTTCAATTAACATCACACTTGAGCAACACAACGGGCTATTGTTGACGGTCCGGGATCAATCCCAAAGGGAAACAACCGAGGATATGTAAGTTTGAATCACGATGAGGTGAGGAGGCCAAATCTGAGCTGGCACCCCACTCTCCAAACTTCCACGCCACGCCAAAATGAGGACACTTGAGTCCCCGAGAGATTTAACGTGTACCATCCCCTTTGTACACGACGGTCGATGGTTGGATTCGAGCTCACAACCCTCTGATTGCTAGTCCGTTACTCTTCCAACCGGGCCACCATGGCTCATGGACATTTGATGCCACCACTGACTTAACTTGCACCAACCCCGTGTACACGAAGTTCCTTGGCTGTACCACTTTACCGTTAGGTAGGTATTTAATTAACGTCGCACTGGAGCAACACAACGGGCTAATGGCCACGGTCGGGGATCAAACCCGAAGACAATGTTTTGAGGACAACTTCACGTAATTTTTTGCCACGGTCAGATGTCGAAGGCACATTTGACCTGGCACCCCACTCTCCAAACTTCCACACCATGCCAACGTTAATACATTTGAGGCCACGACAGATTTAACGTGACAAGCCCCAGTGTACATAACGATCAGGATTTGCAACCGGACGGTGTCGAGTTCGAAATCGGTCCAAAGACCATGGAGGCTGGTGCACGGTAAATCCCTTGTGGCGTCAAATTTCCTCATGATGGCATGGTGTCTATGATTGGTAGGTATGCATTTAATTAACGTCGCACTGGAGCTTCTATGTTAGGAGAGTAAGGTGCCATCTCAGGTGTTGACCTCGTCATCTGACTGTTATTGAAGACTATATGCATTTTCCTTGGACCATTTCCTTTGGGTTTGATCCCGGACCGTCACCAATAGCCCGTTGTTTTGCTCCAGTGTGACGTTAATTAAAATACCCAATACCCCTTGGACCATTTCCTTAGGGATTAGTCCGTCGCCAATAGCCGTCTAGTGCGACGCTAATTAACTATCTACCTACCTAGGATATGTCGAAGCCCGCTTGCGGCCTCAACGTTCACTTCGTGAGTAAAAAAGCATACACTCTGAATTGATATATGACAGTTGATTTGTCAACACGAATTAAATCAAGCGCTAAACATTGCCAAAATGGCGATAAACTACGTTTAAAGGTTGCCTCGATAGGTATTATGCGACAGCATTGGGGCAGCATAAGTAAAACCTGATGTAAATCTGGTTTGCGTACACTGGAAATCCATATCAAGTGGGCCGTGGTAGCCCATTTGGAAGAGTAACGTATTAGCAATCGGAGGGATGTGAATTTGAATCCAACCAAAGAGCGTCGTGTACATAGGGTCTGGGGCACGTTAAATCAATCGTCACCTCAAATGTAGTCACGTTGGCTCTGTGTGGATGCTTGGATAGAGGGGTGCCAGTTCAGGTTTGACCCATCTGACCGTGGTTCAAAATTACGTGGTATTTTTCTTCGGGTTTGATGCCGTACCGTCGCCATTAGCCCGTTGTGCTGCTTCAATGCGACATTAAATATCTACCTACCCTCTCATTAAGTACTTAATTGTCATCGCATATAAGTAATAATCGCGAAGACTGCCAAAATAACATCCGCATTACTGCAAAATAACAGCCTTGATAACTACTCACCATTACCATTTGACCTGTGTCCGTTGTTGCACCAGCGGGACGTTAATTAAAATACCTAACTGCCTCTCTCTTCCCTTTGTCAGTAAAAACTTTCATTGTGTGTGTGTCTATTACTCTCCAAACTTCCACACAATGCCAACGTGAGGCCACTTGAGGCCCCGACAGATTTAACGTGCACCAGCGCGCTTTGTACACGACGGTCTTTGGATTCGAACTCACAAACCTCCGGTTGCTAATCCGTTACTCTTCAAACCTGGCCACAGCGTTCCCCCAGATCTTAGGATCAATAACAGACGTATTCTACCCATGTAAAACTGGATAAGAAACGAAAAGAAACCATTTGATATGGGGGCGACAAAATATAATGAAATCCCGCCAAACCGAACCGTTAACTGGATTTTACCGACATTTTGTTTATCAGATTCAGCGATGATGAACGTCATTTTCTAAAATAAGAAACATTTTAAAATTAATAGTTACATTCCTTAACCCTTTCAACGATATATCTCGTCCATCAAGATCTGATCATATGGCCAATGACAAGATATTGCCGATGATCAGGATCTTGATGAAAGAAATGACGAGATCAAGATCTGGTCATTTCTTTCTAATGACGAGATGTCTTAATCAAATATATAGATCTGGTCAGGTTTGCTTATGACGAGACACCTCATCGAAACAACCACCAGGAGGGTTAATGAATGTATTCTTTGAAGTGCATATTAATTTAAATATTAAAGCCACGCCAATGTTTTCTGGACAAGTACATTGTTATATAATACTCCGTTGGGTTGCTCTAGTGTTAAATTAATTGACTACCTACCTAATTTAACCTAACATTGTTGTTTTACTCTACATTTCACTCTTACGAAATATTAATATAAACAATCCGAATTAAGCTCGATTTGTATCTCTTCTCAACGAATAAAAGCTTTGATGGACCAACATAAAATTGCTGCTGCAATTTTAGCCAGACCCAAAGACTCCGCCACCGCGATTTTATTCTTCAGTAGACGTGCGTTCTGTGAAGAATAAAGCAGATTCTGTTATCACACACTATTAAGTTGTTTTGTCTGTCATTTTCGATTGATTGAATATCAGATAAGACTGAGGAAATTCGTACTTATTACCAACTTTCGACTAGCGATTAATTGCTAGTCGACCTATGGCCTTGTAAGTCGAAGACTAATAAATAAAAAACAATTATCATTGGAACATGTGGTATATGTTTGGATAATGTCAAACTGACTGACTCTTCAAATAACAAAGTGGGTCCTCATGTAATTGTTAGATAACTGCTGCTGATGGAAGAGTCGTTTCAGGCCTAATGGTCGATACGGCTAATCTCTCCACTGGCCAATTTTTTCATTTCATTTAAATATAAACTGACGTTCCCCTTAAGGAGGGAAGGGCTGCGGTAGCCAGGTTGGAAGAGTAACGGATCAGCAACCGAAAGTTCGAAAGTTGCAAGTTCGAAACTCGATCCAGTTAAAGACCATCGTGCGCGTAGAGGTAAGCCCGCGTTAAATCTATCGAGGGCCGCGGTGGCCCGGTTGGAAGAGTAACGGACTAGCAACCGAAGGGTTGCGAGTTCGAATCCAGCCAAACACCGTCGTGTACAAAGGGGGCTGGTGCACGTTAAATCTGTCGTGGCTTCAAATGTCCTCACGTTGGTGTGGTGTGGAAGTTTGGAGAGTGGGGTGCCAGCTCAGGTGTTGCCTCGTCATCTGACCGTGGTTCAAAATTACGTGGTGTTGTCCTCGGATCTTTCCCTTTGGGATTGATCCCGGACCGTCACCAATAGCCCGTTGTGTTGCTCCAGTGTGACGTTAATTAAAAAAATACCAAAAAATACCAAATAAATCTATCGTGTCTCAAATTGTGTTGCCCTCCAGCATGACGCAAATTCAAATGCCTACCATTCATTTAAATGTTTCTTCATTCATTCAAACGAAATGGTGAACGGTAGGTAGTTGAATTAACATCGCACGGGCGGAAGACAATGGCCATTGGCAACGGTCCTGGAACAATCCTGAAGGAAAAGATCGAGGACACCTCGTTATTTTGAATGACAGTTCGATGACGAGGTCAGACCTCAACAGGCACCCCAATCTCCAAACTTCGACACCACGACAACGTGAGGACTTTTGAGGCCTCTACAGATTTAAAGGACACCAGCCCTCATGTACACGATTGTCTGGTTAAACGTTAAATCTGTCGTGTCCTTAAATGTCCTCACGTTGTCGTGGTGTGGAAGCGTATAGAGAAGGCTGCCTGCTGAGGTGTTGACCTCGTCATCTCACTGTGATTCAAAATGACAAGGTGTTGTCCTCGGATCGTTGATGGATCCCGAACCGTCGCAATTAGCCATTGTGTTGCTCCAGTGTGACGCCAATTCAAATACCTACCTACCTAAAGTAGAAATTAGTTATTTTCGCATGAAAAGCAAATACTAAGATATATATTTATAAAATGTTTTACTAAGCTTACTAAGAGGGGCCGTCGTGGCTCAGTGCTTGTGCTCACTACGCTAGCAACCTTCGAGTTGTAGGCGGCGCAGTTTCGATTCCTGTCAGGTGTATTCCTCGCTGGGTGTATTTCTCTTTGTCAGCAAAACTTTCATTGTGTGTGTCTATTACTTGATATTGTATGTCTTTCTTAGTTTCTAAAATCATGTTTTGAATTTAATTTTTGTCACATTCTTTTGGACCTTGCGCCACTAATTCAAATCAACCAACCATTTATGGACGCAACGCCACTGATATTCTCCAAACATTCAAGGGAAAACAATTTTTATTAAAAACATTAAAGAATTTATTTACGTCAGAATTTGAATCAATATTGAGTACTCGAGGAAAATATTTTTTCAAAATAAGAACTGGTTTTTGTTTTTAAAACCTGTTTTGAATTTTATTTGGTACATTTTTGGACCTTGCGCCACTAAACCCAAATGATTCACCCATTCATTGACGCAACGCCACTGATATCCTCCAAACATTCAAGGGGAAGGAATTTTTTTGCCATGGAACATTAAAGTATTTATTTATGCCACTATTCGAATCAATACTAAGTACACAGAGAAAATAGTTTTTCAAACTGAACTGTGGTTTCTTATGTTTCTAAAAACCTCTTGAATTTTACTTGGTCCATTTTTGGACTTTCGCCATTAAACACAAATCAACCAACCTACATGTTTGGATACAACAGCACTGATATTATCCAAACATTCAAGGGGAAGGGCTATTTTTGCATGGAAAATTAAAGAATTTATTTACGCCGGTATTCGAATCAATGCTAAGTACGCAAGGAAAGTAGTTTTTCAAACTGAACTTCGTTTTCGTTCGCAAAACCTCGAATTTTACTTGGTCCATTCTTGGATCTTGCGCCACTAAACCCAACCATTCATGGACACAAATCCACTGATGTTCCCCAAACATTCAAGAGCAAGCAAATTTTGTACCAAACATTCAAAACATATTTACGTGAGTACTCGAATCAGTATCGAATACACAAGAAAAATAACTTTTCAAACCGAGAACATTAACATCGATCCATTCTGGTTTCCCTCGGACAACATTCTTCAGTCCTTGTTTGCTCGACGCATTAAGCAGATGGCTCATCTGTAAAGTGACAACTATTTCCCCCGCCCGTACTATTCGGAAGGCAGCTATAAAAAAGAATCAGGATGAAGAAAATTTACGAACTGCCGACGTATGTGTCCATAACATAAATACTTCTGAACGGCGTGGATCGTTTACAGTGCACACCTTTCTTCATGCAACGTTTTCCAACTATGCGAGGCATTTCCACGGCATCTGTTTTAATCCTCGCGACATGTTGTAACAGTCAGCGTGCAAGAGGCGTCGGGGTTAAGCTAACCCTCAACGATGAAGTGTTGTTTTTGTTAAGTGTTTTAAGGGGAGGGGATATGTTCGTTTTGACAGCGTAATAGACACGCTGAAGAGTCTACAGAAGCATGTAAGTCACGGAAGGGGAAGTGGGCGGCGTGAGGGGGCTCTTTCGAATGTCTACTTCCTCTGGATGTCTATCAACAGTTCCGCGGAAGCGGGTTCGGATGACAGTCCGTTTTTTCTAACAAGACCCGGGTACTTAATCAGACGGGTGTCTAATAGATCGCTGTTGGATTTTATTATACGCAATTCCCGAGACGCAATTAAGGCGAGGGTCGATTTCCATCCAAGCAGCGTCGGGCGAAGGAAGCAAAATATTTGGACGAAAATAAGTGATAAATAGAGGGTGGGAGTGTTTAAACACACATTTCGTTTCGGAAAGGAAGACGGAGGCAATGGATTCGGGAAGCCATTTTTAAACTGCATCGCTCGCCAGGGTCGTAAACAGTTGCGAGAACTAAGGCGCGGCGTAAATCGTGACCGGAGACTTTTTTGTGGCGGTGTAGACACGTGCAGTAGCCATTCCCAGTTGATATTTATTCGCAAGTAAGCAAAGTGAAGTAAACGAAGTGAAGTAAGCAAAGAAGTGGGCACTGGAACCCTTCGCAACTTCACATTGCTTGTCATCCGACCGTGATTCAAAATAACGGGATGAACCACAGTTAGATGACGAGGTCAACACCTGAGCTGGCACCCCATTCTCCAAACTTCCACACCACGCCAACGTGAGGACATTTCAGGTCACGACAGATTCAACGTGCACCAGCCTCCTTTGTGCACGACACTGATTGGATTCGAACTCGCAACCCTCCGATTGCTAATCCCTTACTCTACTAACCAGGCTCCACGGCCCCCTGCGGAAGTAGGAAATGGAATCAACTTCGTATTGCCTCGCGATTTTTATCATCTGACCGTTATTCAAAATTACGAGGCCAGTGTCGTCCTCGGATCTTTCCCTTCCAGAAGGATCCGGGATACACAATATTACAAACCTTTCTTTTATTAGTCCGAAGTTGAACACTATTTTTGAAACTTCAAATAGTTTTCTAATAATGTATAAAATATTTTTGGAATTACTTGATTTTCCAATTATTAAAATCGGAAACAAAGATATCTCGTCATTTATTATCTCGCATACAAAATTTAAGATTAAAAATGCATTTATTGCAAATATTTTTGCTGTTAAAAGCTCAAGTTAGACAAAGGAGTGTAAAAGGTGATGATTAGTCTTTTAGTAGGTCCTTCTCTTTTAACGATCTTAATTCCTGAAGAAACTTTTCTTTTGTTTCTTCGAGGGATTTCACTTGAGATCTTAACACCTCTCCCTCTCGCTCTAGTACCTCTTTCTGTTTCAATATTTGAAATTCGCGTGACCTTGGAACTTTGCTCAAAGATTTTTTTTTCCTTCGCGATGGCGGATTTATATATATACCTCCACCACTGCATTTGGTTGAGAAATTTGAACTGAAAAATCTGGATCTTGGATTAGTCTGGAGGTGCTTGGCTGTGGTAACTCTTCTGGATCCTCTAGTGCCTCTTTTTTCTGCTTTGATATTCCAAACTCGCGGGGCCTTGGAACTTTGTTCAAAGATGTTTTTTTCCTTCGCGACGGCGGATTTACCTCCACCACTGCAATTGGTTGAGAAATTTGAACTGAAAAATCTGGATCTTGGATTAGTCTGGAGGTGCTAGGCAGTGGTAACTCTGTGTCTTGGCTTGGATTGGATATGCTTGGCTGTGAGAACTCTTTTGGTTCCTCTAGTGCTTCGTTTTTCTTCTTTGATATTTCAATTTCGCGGGGTCTTGGAATTTTGCTCACAGATGTTTTTTTCCTTCGCGATGGCGGATTTACCTCCACCACTGCATTTGGTTGAGAAATTTGAACTGAAAAATCTGGATCTTGGATTAGTCTGGAGGTGCTTGGCTGTGGTAACTTCTGGATCCTCTAGTGCCTCTTTTTTCTGCTTTGATATTCCAAACTCGCGGGGCCTTGGAACTTCGTTCAAAGATGTTTTTTTCCTTCGGACGGAGGATTTACCTCCACCACTGCAATTGGTTGAGAAATTTGAACTGAAAAATCTGGATCTTGGATTATTCTGAAGGTGCTAGTCAGTGGTAACTCTGTGTCTTGGCTTGGATTGGATATGCTTGGCTGTGAGAACTCTTTTGGTTCCTCTAGTGCCTCGTTTTTCTGCTTTGATATTTCAATTTGGCGGGGTCTTGGAATTTTGCTCACAGATGTTTTTTTCCTTCGCGATGGCTGATTTATGTCCACCACTGCATTTGGTTGAGTAACTTGAACTGAAAAATCTGGATCTTGGATTAGTCTGGAGGTGCTTGGCTGCGGTATTGTAGTTTTGCATGGACGTGAGAACTTAGATGGGTCTTCAATTGTAGTTGGGCATGGACGTGAGAACTTTGATGGGTCTTCAATTATAGTTGAGTAGACTTGGCTGAGGAAGATCTCTTGTTGCCTGTAGTGCCTCTTTATTCTGCTTCAACGTTTCCAACTTGCGTGGCCTTGGATTTTTCCTCAAAGATTTTTTCCCCCGTTGTAATTGCGGCGTTATATCCACAAATATGTTTGGTTGAGAAATTGGAACTGAATAATCTGGATCTTGGATTACTCTGGAGCTGCTTGACTGCGAGAAGTCGTCTGAGTCTTGGATTAGTTTGGAGGTACTTGGCTGTGGGAACTCTTTTCGTACCTCTTCTTTTATGCTTCAATATTTCAAACTCGAGTGGCATTGGAACTTTACTCAAAGATTTTTTTTTGCATTGCGATTGCGGCGTTACCTCCACAACTGCGTTTGATTCAGAAATTGGAACTGAAAAACCTGGATATTGGATTAGTCTAGAGCTGCTTTGCTTTGGGAACTCTTTTGGGTCCTCTTTTGGGTCTTGGATTAGTCTAGAGGTGCTTGGTTGTGGTTCTTTTGGTTCTTGAATTGGTGTTGAGTATAGTCGTGAGAACTTTGATGGGTCTTGGATAGGTTTAGAATTTGGGTTTACGGACTCTGCTGATTCGTGAATTGCAGTGAAGTTATTACATGGCAACTCTACTGGATCTTGAACTGTAGTTAATTTAGGACATGGCAACTCTACTGGATCTTGAACTGTAGTTAATTTAGGACATGGCAACTCTACTGGATCTTGAACTGTAGTTGAGTTTGGATGTTGGAATTCTGCTGGAACTTGAATTGTAGTGGAAGTTGAACATAACTTTAATGCATCTCGAATCGGTGTGGAGTTTGGGCATGGGAACTGTGCCGGATGTTGGTTTGGTGAGAAATTTGAAGGTGGGAACAGTATTTGAAATTGAGTTGCTGCAAGCTTTAAAGACGCAAACTGTCTTGGAATTACGACGGGTCGCAGAACTGTCATACATTTCAACATTTGGTAATTACCTTTTTGGAAAAGTGGATGGAAGAATTCATATCGATTTGGACGAACTCTTGTAAAATCACAACATTGTAATAAATAATCAAATGTGCGATCATTGAAAAATCTATAGCACCATACTGATTTAAATATCGTGGGGTTTTTAACAATAAAAGAACGCCCACTTTCAGTCCAACTTATTACATCATTATATTTAGTAAGATTAACTAAGCTCCATAGGTTTTGGATTAAACGAATGACTTCGCCTTTACTGAAAAAAGTCAGGTTAGAGGCCATATTCAGTCAATAACTTAAATAAAGATTGCATTCGTCTATATGTTCGAATGTGTAAGCATATAAAGCTTATATACTATTTTTATGTTGGCATGAAAGCGAATGGCAAAAATCGCCAAATATCACCGATTCGTATATTTTGCCGTTTGAGTTACAACTAATTTGTATAACTTATTCTTTTTTAAACGTAAAATTAGGCCCCTGTGTTGCTTCAGTACGACGTAAATTAACATACCTACCTTTAAACGCAAGGTAGGTACTTTAATTAGCGTCGCACTGAAGCAACATAGCGGGTTATTGGCGACTGTCCGGGATCAATCCCGAAGGAAAATATCCGAGGTCAACACCACGTAATTTTGAACCACGGCCAGATGACGACCTTTAAACGCAAAACGGGTATAGTCGATTAAAAACACTTTTTGATATTCCCATCAATGCAAACGGCAAGTGACCGTGGTTCGAAATTACGCGGTGTTATCCTCGGATCTATCCCTTTGGGATTAAGCCCGGACCGTCACCAATAGCCCGTAATGTTGCTCCAGTGTGACGTTAATTAAAATACCTACCTACCTAACCATCAATGTAATCACAAAAATCAGTCCAAAAATGAAATAATGTAATATAAACATGCGTTTTAATTGAGATAA
This sequence comes from Meta bourneti, assembly GCA_933210815.1. NCBI lineage: Eukaryota > Metazoa > Arthropoda > Arachnida > Araneae > Tetragnathidae > Meta > Meta bourneti. The sequence continues at coordinate 95,634,443 of OW119934.1, forward strand.
GGGTATGTCTTTAAACTAAATTTTGTTTCAACCCAATTTTTATTTTTAAGGGCCGTGGTAGCTCAGTTGGTTGATTTTTGGGGATTTATGGCTCAAGGGCCATATTTGGCCATGCTGCGCTAGACACAAGACATACAATATCAAGTAATAGACGCACACAATGAAAATTTTACTGACACAGAAGAGAGAAATACACCCAGGGAGGAATGCACCTGACAGGAATCGAACCTGCGCCGCCTACAACTCGAAGGTTGCTAGCCCAGTGGGCATACCCACTGAGCCACAACGGCCCCGCCCAGTTGGTCAAGTCTTGGCTTAGCAACAGGAGGGTTACGATTATCCAACTAAAGACCGAGTATAAATGTCACATTTGGCTGCTCTTTGACCCTAATGCTTGCATCGATGAGTCTTTTTCATAAGCTTTGGTGGGCCGCGGTGGCCCGGTTGGAAGAGTAACGAACTAGCAACCGAAGGGTTGCGAGTTCGAATCCAGCCAAACACCGTCGTGTACAAAGGGGGCTGGTGCACGTTAAATCTGTCGTGGCCTCAAATGTCCTCACGTTGGCGCGGTGTGGAAGTTTGGAGAGTGGGGTGCCAGCTCAGGTGTTGCCTCGTCATCTGACCGTGGTTCAAAATTACGTGGTGTTGTCCTCGGATCTTTCCCTTTGGGATTGATCCCGGACCGTCACCAATAGCCCATTGTGTTGCTCCAGTGTGACGTTAATTGAAATACCCAAATACCCATAAGCTTTGGTAAAGCTGTTAGAACATTGAGGTTTCCGTCGGTAGGTATGTAATTAATTAACGTCGTACTGGAGCCACACGTGGGCTATTGGCGACAGTCCAAGATTGATCCCCAAGGTAGGTATTTTAATTAACGTCTCACTGGAGCAACACAACGGGCTATTAGATCCCGTAGGAAAAGATCCAAAGACAACGCCTCTTCATTTTGAATCACAGTCAGATGACGAGGTCAGCACCTGAGCTGGAACCCCACTCTCCGAACTTTCACACCATGCCAACATGAGGACACTTGAGGCCACGACGGATTTAACGTGCATCAACCCCCGTGGACACGACGGTCTTTGGTTGGACCGATTTCGAACTCGCAACCATCCGGTTGCTAATCCTGACCGTCGTGTACACGGGAGCTGGTTCACGTTAAGTCTGTCATGGCCTCAAATGTCCTCACTTTTGTGGACGCAAAATAACAGCTTAGTCGATCACTACTCACCATTACCATTTGATTTGGCACCAAAAAAAAAATGAAATCCCGCCAAACCACACCGTTAACTAGGATTTAACCAACATGTTATTTGTCAGTCAGCGATGATGAATGTCATTTGAAAAACAGGAAACATTTAAAAAATTGTAGTTACATTCCTTAACCCTCCAAGCGCTTTGACGAGATATCTCGTCCATCAAGATCTTACCTTTTTTACAAAGACGAGATATCTGATTATCAAGATTTTGACCATTTTTTAAGATGACGAGATCAAGATCTGGTCATTTTTTTTTCGAATGACGAGATATCTCGTCCATCAAAATATAAAGATCTGATCAGTTTTGCTTATGACGAGATATCTCGTCAAAGCAACCACCAGGGTGGTTAACGAATGTATGCCTTTGAAGTACACACAAATTTAAATATTATATCCACACCATTGTTTTCTGGACAAGTACATCGTTATACAACATCTGAATTTTCAAGCTCACAAAGCATTGATGTAAACGATTCGAATTACGCTCGGCTTTGTTGCTGATCGAAACAACGGTAAACTGTTTGACGAATCAAAGGTTTGACGAACCGACTTCAAATTGCAGTGCAATTTGGGTCAGACCAAAAAGACTCCACCACCCCTATTTTATTCTATAGTAGACGGTGCGTCCTGTGAAGAATAAAGCAGATTCTGTTATCGCACACCATTTGAGTTGTTTTGTGTCATTTTCGATTGATTGAATATCAGATAAGACTGAGGAAATTCGTACTTATTACCAACTTTCGACTAGCGATTAATTGCCTATCGACCTATGGCTTGCAAGTCGAAGACTTATAAATAAGAAAACAAAAACGATTGTCATTGGAGCATGCGGTATGTCTGTGGATAATGTCAAACTGACTGACTCCTCAAATAACAAGTGGGTCCTCATGTAATCTTAGATAACTGCGGATGATGGAAGAGTCGTTTCATGACTAATCGTCAATATGGCTAATCTCTCCACTGGCCTACTTTTTTCATTTCATTTAAACATAAACTGATAGTCCTTGAAGGGCCGCGGTAGCCCGGTTGGAAGAGTAGCTGATTAGAAACCGGAGGATTGCAAGTTAGAAACTCGATCCAACCAAAGACCGTCGTGTGCGTGAGGAGGCACACGTTAAATCCATCCTGGCCTCAAATTGTGTTGCCTCTCTCTCTCTCTTCCAGCATGACTCAAATTCAACTATCTACCATTCATTCAAATGTTTCATCATTTAACCAACCATTCATTCAAATGAAATGATGAACAGTAGGTAGTTGAATTAACGTCGCACTGGAGCATTACACGGGCCATTGGTGAGGTTCCGGGATCAATCTTGAAGGAAAAGATCCGAGGACAACACTTCGTAATTTTGAATCAGTCAGATGACGAGGGCACACGGAAACACGCAGACCCCAATCTCCAAACTTCCACACCACGTCAAAGTGAGGACATTTGAGGCCACTACAGATTTAACGCATGCCAGCGCTCATTTACACGATGGTCTGATTAAGCGTGAAATCTGTCGTGGCCTCAAATGTCCTCACGTTGTCTTGGTGTTGACGCTTAGAGTGTAAGCTGCCAGCGCAGGTGTTGACCTCGTCATCTGACCGTGATTCAAAATAACGAGGTGTTCTCAGATCTTAGCTTTCGCAATGAATCCCGGATCGCCGCAATTAGACGTTGCGTTGCTCTAGTGCGACGTCTATTCAACTACCTACCTACCTAAAGTGGCAAATTAGTTTTTTTGGCACAAAAAAAGAAATATTCAAGGTTTATATTCAAAAAAATGTTTTACTTAGCGTATTAAATTGTACTAATTCATAAGGATAACTTCGAATAAAAGCATAAGACAACAAATAAGCAATTCTTATTTATTTATTTATTTATTTATTTATTTATTTCAATTAACGTCACACTGGAGCAACACAACGGGCTATTGGTGACGGTCCGGGATCAATCCCAAAGGGAAAGATCAGAGGACAACACCACGTAATTTTGAACCACGTGTTTTACGGCGGAAGGACCGTATGTGTCTACGTTGGCCAAGCAATATCCGGTAAATGTACCACACACACAAGAAAATTTGCTTTTTCCTTATTGTAGAGCGTCATCTGACCGTGATTCAAAATTACGTGGTGGATCTTCGGATCTTTCCCTTTGGGATTGATCTCGGACTGTCACCAATAGCCCGTTGTGTTGCTCCAGTGTGACGTTAATTAAAATACCTACCTACCTATTATAGTAGCCTCCGCAATTACTATTACGCCAAGGTCGCAGTTACGATTTCGCCAAGTTCGTCGCCAAGCTCGTGAAGCGCGAACGTGTAATAGGTATTGGTATTTTGAATTAACGTCACACTGGAGCAACACAACGGGCTATTGGTGACGGACCGGGATCAATCCGAAAGGGAAAGATCCGAGGACAACACCACGTAATGTGTGTTTTACGGCGGAAGGACCGTATGTGTCTACGTTGGCCAAGCAATATCCGGTAAATGTACCACACACACAAGAAAATTTGCTTTTTCCTTATTGTAGAGCGTCATCTGACCGTGATTCAAAATTACGTGGTGGATCTTCGGATCTTTCCCTTTGGGATTGATCTCGGACTGTCACCAATAGCCCGTTGTGTTGCTCCAGTGTGACGTTAATTAAAATACCTACCTACCTATTATAGTAGCCTCCGCAATTACTATTACGCCAAGGTCGCAGTTACGATTTCGCCAAGTTCGTCGCCAAGCTCGTGAAGCGCGAACGTGTAATAGGTATTGGTATTTTGAATTAACGTCACACTGGAGCAACACAACGGGCTATTGGTGACGGTCCGGGATCAATCCCAAAGGGAAAGATCCGAGGACAACACCACGTAATTTTGAACCGCATTCAGATGACGGCGAACGTGTAATAGAGAAATAAAAATGAATAACATAATAAATAACATAATACTTACATGTTTTATAAGAATATTTTTAATAATCTTTATGATATCATGGTCATGTTTGGTAAATTTGTAAGATCGTTAACAATTAAAAAAAAACAAGCTATATATATATGAAAAAACCAATACGAAATCGGGAACGTTAACAAAAAAGCAATGATAATATAAACACGTGCTACTTCTTTAGGGTATTTGGGTATTTCAATTAACGTCACACTGGAGCAACACAATGGGCTATTGGTGACGGTCCGGGATCAATCCCAAAGGGAAAGATCCGAGGACAACACCACGTAATTTTGAACCACGGTCAGATGATGAGGCAACACCTGAGCTGGCACCCCACTCTCCAAACTTCCACACCACGCCAACGTGAGGACATTTGAGGCCACGACAGATTTAACGTGCACCAGCCCCCTTTGTACACGACGGTGTTTGGCTGGATTCGAACTCGCAACCCTTCGGTTGCTGGTCCGTTACTCTTCCAACCGGGCCACCGCGGCCCGCTACTTCTTTAGGATTGCAAACATTTGGTGAGATTTTACAGCCTATCTTGGCGATATATCTCGGTCGCTTGGCAATTCATCCTCGGGGCCACTATAATAAGGAAGTACCGACAATTTTTACTGACACAGAAGAAAGAAATGCACCCACGGAGAAATCGAATGGGCCAGGAATCGAACTTACACCAGTTACCAACGAATCTGATAAATTATAGCATCGATGGACTTCAGAAAATCAGTTACCAACTCGTAGGTTGCTCACTTTTTATTAGGTAACGCCGGTTTTCTGCAGTTCCATCGATACTATAATTTATCAGATTCGTTGGGTCCCTTTACACATCCATCACATTTTACCTTTTTTTACATCACTCACACGCACACTGACTTATCACATTTTTTTGTAATGCATGTCTAAATTTTATTTGTTAATAAAGTTTTTATTTGCTATTTGAGATCTTAGTTTCAACTATCAGTTTTTTTGTCATTGCAATTTTTTTAAAGGTAACCTAGTTGTTATACATTTCATTTCTTATCCTTTAGGTCAATTAAACTGCATCATTCCATCTATTACATCACGATGTTTAACATTTTAACTATATATTGATGATGACATGTTTTAATAAATTTCCCATTACTTTTGAAAAACTTTTATTTCCTACATGTTTATATGTTTTAATCTATTTTTAATGTTAGTTTAGTTTTTCAAAAACCTATTTTGAATTCAGTTTTGACCATTCTTGAATCTTGTGACACTAAACCCAAATCATCCAACCATCAATACACATAACACCACTGATATTCTCCAAACATTTAAGGGGAAACAATTTTATATTGAATGTTCACGAATCTACTTCAGAATTTGAATTAATATTGAGTAGTCGAGAAAAACAATTTTTCAAAAGAACTAGTTTTTGTTTCTAAAAACCTTTTTTGACTTTAATTTGGCCCATACTTTTTTGAACCTTGTGCCACTAAACCCAAATCACCCAACCATCCAAAGACATCGCCACTGATATTCTTCAAACATTCAAGAATTTACTTCAGAATACGAATCAATTTTGAGTTCTCGATCAAAATAATTGCTCAATAGAACTGGTTTTTATTTCAAAAAATCTCTTTTGACTTTAATTTGGCCCATACTTTTGGACGTTGTGCCATTAAACCCAAATCACCCAACCATCCAATCCACTCTTGGACCTTGCGCCATAAAAAAAAAAAAAAAAAACCTAACATCCAATCCAACCCAACCATCCAAAGATATCGCCACTGATATTCTCTAAACATTCAAGAAGTAATTTTTGTATCAAACATTCAAGAATTTACGTTAGAATTTGAATGAATATTGAGCACTCTATGAAAAGAATTTTCAAACGAATTTTGTTTCTTCTTGTTTTTAAAAACCTTTTTAACCTTGGTCCATTCTTAGACCTTGCGCTACTAAACCCAAATCAACCAACTATTCATGGACGCAACGCTGCTATTCTCCAAACATTCAAGGGGAATTAAATTTTTTGTATGGAACATTAAAGAATTTATATTTAGAAGTCTTATTGCGGCTGTAGCCATTCCCAGTTGATATTTATTTGCAAGTAAGCGAAGTGAAATATCTAAAGAAGTCGGCACTGAAACCATTCGCAACTTCGCTTGCCTGGTGGTTTTGTCATCCGTTAGCGGTTAAAAATTACGTGGTTAACCACTGTTAGATGACGAGGTCAACATCTGAGCTGACACCCCATTCTCCAAAATTCCTCGCCACGCCAACGTGAGGGCATTTGAGGCCACGACGGATTTAACGTGCATCAGCTCCCTTTGTACACGACGGTCTTTGGTTGGATTCGAACTCGCAACCTTCCGGTTTATAATCCTTTACTCTTCCAACCGGGCTACCTCGGTCCCTACTGTGAAACGAATTTACATTCCCATTACTTCAATATAGCTGAAGACTAAGCAATTTCGACTGGTGGGTTAAAATTCTTGCCTATATTATAAATAGAAAAAGGCAAAATCTGCATATAGTAAACATTTGATATGTAATCGATAGATTTGATTTATTCTACTGAAAGCTCGTCTACATATTAAGCTAATATCTAAATCAACATTTTTGACCGAATTTTTGCAAGAATATTATCATAATTATTTTAATAATTTCAACTTTCAATGGTGGAAACTGATTTTACGTGCTCAATTTTTATTAGAAAACTCACAATTTACTGCTTTAGCGATATATGTAGAGAGAATTAAAAACTTTATACAGAATTTATCATTGAGTTCGGTGACGAATTGACTAGCAAATCAATTGTACTCGGCTAATCATTTTTTGTAATAGTTTGATTTAATGCAGAGTATAACGTAAAAAACAGCTTAAAATGAATTTTCCATATTTCAAAGTATGATTTGTATTGTTCCTGCCTCAACTGGTTAGGTGGGTTAAAAACTATCCCACCTTTTGCTTAGCTTTTCATGCATGGTGAGATATTTTTAACCCACCTCAAAAAGTTAAAATTACTCAGTCATACAGTTTTACATTGAGTTGGTAATGCTATGAACTAACGCTAAATGTGTAAATAACTGAAAACAAAATTTACACATGTCAAAACGCATTAGTAAGTTGTTGACACTATTGATTAAGGTTGGCAAATTGTGTGGTGCAGTGAATATTTATCTTTCATAACGTTAAATGTTGTTTTTTCGTGAAAATTTATTACGAGTGAATAAATCGTTTTATAATAAAAAAACATGTTTTTTGATGCTTTATACTAAATTTGAAGCTGAATAAGTGAATAAACAATTCTGTGCAACTTGGGTTTAATTCTTTAAAATCGTGTGCCTCAAAGAGTTAATAGGAAACGTCTGGTGGAAGTATTTAGTTAATATTGCGGCAGGGGCACAATGCAACAAATCACGAACAAAGTAAAAAATATAAATGTTACCACATTGCTGTGATAAAAAAAACTTATTTTTATTAATTTAATTTCTTATTTTAATTAACTTAATTTCTTATTTCAATTACGCATATATCGTATATGCAAAAAAATAAAATACAGTTTTTCTCAATAATTCAGAAACAACCGGATTATCCAACACTAATTATGGTAGAACGCGCTTTCTGGTGAAAACAAGCACAAATAAATGCTTACAAAAGCAAACTTTTTAATTAAATTTTTAACTCATGGGAAATGAAACATTTTACAAAAGTGAAGCTTACCTTTTTGCCCTAGAAACAATCGAGTAAGAAAAATGAACTCTTAAAAAAATAAACGTTCAACTGAGGAAAACTACTGTCTGAAGATGAACTCGATTCGAAGACTTCCGATATTGCACAAATGGGGGAGAGAGGTTAGATAATCGGCAAGATAATCCCCCTTTTTGAGTGAAGGAGAGGATCCTTTAAGGTTCATAATGTGCTGATAAAGCACAATAAGTTGATCAATCTCTGCAACTAAAATCAGTGCAATGGCGTATATGTAGTTTCAAATGTAGTAATCACTACACCAGTTAGATCGAATTCTCTTTAATGTATTTTTTGACTAATGAGTACCATCCTTGCGCCCTATGGGTTTAAATTACTGCCGATCTTTTATGTATACTTTGTCTTGAAAAGGAGACTGGCAAGTTAGATAAAATAAACATGATAGAGCAGTGGTCGCCAAAATGGTCGATATCAACCCCCATGGGTCGATTTAATATTGTTAGAGGTCGATATAACGTTGTCCGGGGTCGATATAACATATTTCGGGTCGATATAACATATTTCGGGGTCGATATAATATTGTTAGGGGTCGATATAACATTGTTAGGGGTCGGTAAAAAATATAAGACATCATTGTATGGATTATATTTAATTCTGTTAACTTGGATTATTTCCATCCCGAATGGTTACGCAATTAAGAGTGAATATAGAATTCTGTGGCTATTTAAGGCTAAAACTTACTAATTTTGAACCCAACATTGCTAATCTTGTGAAGAGTCACGAAACACACCTTTCATATTGACAACGTTAGTAAATGGTATATTTAGCTAATAAAAGTCTTATTTTCATACATATAAGGAAGATTGTATTATTGTTATTTTGTTATCTAAATTAAATTTATATTTTATATATCCTTCCTATCCGATATGTAATGTTAAGAAGGGTGTCAAAAAGAAAAACGTATCCCTTTGACGTTAAATCAATATAATAATATATACTATATTATAAATACAATAAACACACTAACTACAAAATAAACAATCTAAAAACTCACATAAGCTTACGTAATAATAAAATAGAAGGGGTCGCTAAAAAGTCAAGAAACACTTGAAGGGGTCGACGGTCAAAGAAGTTAGGCGACCCCTGTAATAGAGGGTTGTCTCCCTGTGGACATTTCTTCTAGAAATTTTCCTTTTCTATTGTTCTGTTATCTAAAGACTTGATCTACTTTGGGATCTATTGTGTATAATGTTTATTATACTATGGGGGGGGGTAAACTTACAGCTATAATGAAAACAGTCTAATGATCCCGACATAAATAACACCAATGAAACTGCTCTGAAATCTGTAGAGAAGACACGAAACATTTTTAGAAAATATTTGTAAGAGAAACAAGACTAATATTTCAAAGTGCCGTCCCTTTAACCCTCCTGGTGGTTATTTCGACGCGATATCTCGTCATTAGAAGAAAACTGACAAGATTTAGATGGACGAGATATCTCGTCACTAAAGGAAAACGGACTAGATCTTGATCTCGGCATCAAAACATAGGCAATATCCTGATGAGATATCACGTCATTGGCAAAATATACCTCAAGCATATCTCTCAAAACAAACGCTTAAAACCACTATTAAAAACTTAAAATAAATATTGTATACAATGAATCATTATCTGTAATTCTCATACTTTCAAAATACTGTACAGAGTCTCCTCGACTTAGGGCCGAGTTCCGTTCCGACTGACAGGTCGTAAGTCGGATTTGTATTTTTCAACACTATTTTCATTCAAACGGGTTATAAAAATTGTACATAAAACACAAAAATTAAATATATGTAAGTATAAGTATTGTACATAATGTATGTGAAAAATACATAATATGTACTCTATTGTTTCTTTTTGACCCTACCAATGTAGTTCTCTTTCTTTCTTTACTATTTTTATTTATTTATTTTTTGTGGTCGTAAGTACGGATAGCCGTAAGTCGCATAGGTCATAAGTCGAGGAGACCCTGTATTTCGATTTTAGCACGAATGCATTACGACCTGAGTGCTTGATCTCAAGTGTGCTTGATACAAAAACTATCCATCACAAGAGCTGAAAACAACACAAACTCAAATACACAGAGAGATTTCATCTTACATTTCCCCCAAAACAAACTGCCCAACAAAACAAAACAAACTCTTCCAAGAATTATTGTTTTGTGCTCCAAGTCTGTATCTACTCTACAAAATGATTTGTCATCTAATTCCACCAGCTCAATGGTGTACATGTACCTCAAGCATATCTCTCAAAACAAACGCTTAAAAACCACTATTAAAAACTTAAAATAGCCATTTATGCAATGTGAATCCTTACTTGTAATTTTCATACTTTCAAGTACTACATTTCAATTTGAGCACGAATGTATTACTCTTGAGTGCTTGATCTCAAGTGTGCTTGGTACAAAGAAACTATCCATCACAAGAGTTGAAAACAACACAAACCCGAATACAGAGAGAAAGAGAGATTCCATCTTATATTTCCCCACGAAACAAACTGCCCAACAAAACAAACTCTACCGAGAATTATTGTTTTGTGCTCCAAGTCTTTATCTACTCTACAAAATGATTTGTCATCTAATTCCACCATCCCGCTGTGTCCTGGATGGTTATTTCCCACACATGCAACTCGGTCGAAGGTGAGAGGGACGGATTTAGTTTCGGGGTCTCATTAGCCTTCCCCTAGGTCCCCCATGTTTAGGCGAGGGGGTTGCTCCCGTCACTCACCTATTTTGATTCGAGGGCATATTAGTGGTTTCTCGGAGGTCCCGGGTCTGACCCGGCTTCCTGCGACCGAGGCTAATTAGTTGGGTAAACATCTCCATTCCATCTCGTTAGGGTGCCATAGTGCGACGCGAGCTTTTTTAGCCCATTTCCTGACGGCTGCTTAACCACATGCCCGTATATGTCATGTTTAATGTAGTGCTGATTTCCATCGTTTTGGGAGTAATTGGCTTCCCTCGCTGGGGATTCGCTTGGGAGCCGGGGTTTTTGCGGGATGTGTGAAAAAGGAGTGGGGCTGGATTCCTTAGGAGCTGGAATGGTCTCAACCAGTAGCGTAAACAGAGGGGAAGTTCTCGTATCCCCCCTCACCCCCAAAAGTGTTGCTTTCTTAGTTTTATATTATTACATATAAAGCAGAATTTGGCCATCTGTCTGTTCTCTTATACATATCTACAGAGTTTAACCAATCTACACCAAATTTGATTCACGTATTCTTTGGAATCCTGCGGGTAACGTAGGCTATATATTAACCCCCGTTCTATTTGTCTTGGGTGTGCAGAGGGGTGTAACGTCCCTTCATCTTGGACAGAGCACTTGCTAGGGGGCGCTCTCTCCCTGTCTGGCAGATGACGTCAGAGTTAACATCTACAGGAGTCGCTTCTCAAGATGACCTTGGAGGTTTTTAGAATCTTAGAATATGATGCAATTGCAGATGGGTGTGGCGCTGAAGATCGTTCAGTATCATATCGTTTATGTATCCCGTCTGTAAATTCTTAAACTGTAGCTTTATTATTAGAGTAAATTTTTATGATTACAAAAGATTATTTTCATAGAAAGTGGTCTTTTTTTATCGCCGATATGGTAGAGGGAGCTAAAGAAAATTCGAAATGCTCATAGGAATAACATTGCGTATTTATACGATCAATGTCAGACCAATTCACACTAAATTTGATACATTCACCCTGTAGAATTCTGCGGGACACATAGGCAATGTAATACCCCGTTCGATTTTTCCTGGGTCTGCAGGGGGCTAAAAACAATTCGATGTGTTCATAGGAATAATATTGAGTACATTACAATTAATTATAAACAATTCAACCCAAGCAACTCCGGGTAGTTAAATATATACATTTGCTTCCAAAAATGTGTGATACACCATGAAGATATTTCTTTAAAAGCTCATAAAATGTAGTAAATAATAATTCGAACTTAATTTTTATAGGGGGTGAATCCATTCAAATCCAGGTAAGATTGTTCACCTCACGATCTTCGAATCAAATGATATTTTGCATACAGGTACATTTTGGGCCATCTTGAATCAGCATATTTTTTATAATCTCGAAAAAAATTTTCTTCGAGATATAGGGCTGTGAAAGTGACGTCCCAAATTAAAATGTATTATTCTTAGCGTACATCACCTAGTTGAAAATCGCATCTCCTAAAGTATTAAAGATAATCCAATTTTGTTTTTTCAAAACAAATGTAGAGCAATTATTGATACTAATTTCATTAGTAGTACGTAAGCAGTATTGGAATATGAATTTTCAATTTGATCAATTTTGAATTCATTTTCCTCAAAAGAGCCATCTTTTAAAAATCTGATTCTTTTCTTTCTAAGTTCCTATACAAAGATGCTATCAGAGTGTGTGAGCACTTTTTGCAGTTTTTGAATAGCTAAGCTTAAATAAATTATTTTTGTATTTTTTGTAATGACCCTGATCGGAAAACCCAACACGATCAGAAAATAATGAAATGAATTCAATAATAATCCCTAAGGCCATGTCAAATTCACTATGGGGTTATAGAGAACAGATTCAGAAACATACTAGGCTTGAAAAAAGCAAATTCCATATTAACGATAATATCAAAGTAGTGTCGGTTCAAGAGCGCGATTGATGTTTCATTTTAATTTCCTTCGTTAATATTATTGTCTGCTTGCATGTTTCGCAGGTTTTTCGGTATTTTAATTTTCTTCTTAACCGTATTTGGGATTCGGATTATGGAAGAATGATAAAATGAGGTTTAGTATAATTCGAGGAAACGGTCGGTTAGTTTTAATTTGATGCGCGCGAGTTGCACAGTTAAAAATTTAATCAAACTCAGCTCCTATATTGCTTACTCCACTCGCTTTGGATGCGGATTTAGACTTATGTTTGTTAACTGGAAAGACGGGAAATTGCCTTATACCTAGCTCTTATTGAGCTTTAGATTATATTATATAAGAGAGTTTATTTTAGGCTTCAAATGATAGATAATAAGTAATAGAATATATACTAGTATTCAAATTGAAAATTTATCACACTGAGCCTGCTTTTTATATCATTTTATTTTATTCATTCGCTGAAGCAATCAGCACATTTTACTTCTCTCGATGAGCATTTCCTTCGTACTGCCTTTCTGCAATTCGCGCAGCTATTTTTCGTGTCGTTTCCCCTGCAAAATCTGCGCTCTGCACTTCAATCTTTTATTGGTGATGTCTTCTTTTATAACTACCTGCGACAAAATCTGAGTATTTGCTGCATTAATTTTAGATGCCACATATGGGGTACGAAGCTCTTCACAAAACTGCAGGATGAAATTTCTCTTGCTAAGTTTCTGCTCTCCCGTCACTCCTTTATACAAAATCCAAGCAGTTACCGCAGACATGTCTAAAATATTAAAAAATACTGGCATAGGCCAGCGATGAGATTCCAATTTTATAATGTACAGGCGTACCATTTGGTGAACAATACATGGGCAAGGGAGTTACAGGGCGGGAAACAACGCGAGGGGCCAAAAAGACCCCTCCTGTCTTTCTATTGTTAAACGTGCACCGCTGGTATACTTTCTTGTAATTTAAATTCATTGTTATTGTTGCTTTTCGTTATCCAAATGTGACCCTCGGCTCAATGAGTTTAGGGACTGTTCTTTTAATTCATCCTTTTTAGTATCTGCTGTTGGAAATAAAAACTGATTGATTCCCTATTTCAATTGAGTATTGGGAAATAAATGTGCTTACCTAATCCATTACTTTTAATTGCAATCTAGTGATAAGATATAAGATATAAAATTAGTGAACTGCCTTAGTCAAGTCTTAAGGTAATTAGTTTTAAAATCTACTTCTGGAACCAATTTATACTCGTATACCACTTTCGTACCACAGAAAAGCATACCATAATTAGAACCGTCGAGGAGGTTCCAATTGTGTATGTTTTTCAATGTTCAAATGTGTCCCTCCTCTCAAAAAGTTCAGGGACTCTTGGTTTAATTTATTCTTTTGGTCTCTTCTATTGGAAATAAAAACTGATTGATTCCCTATTTCAAATGAGTATTGGGAAAGAAATGTGTTTACGTAATCTAGTGATAAGATATAAACTAGTAACGTAATGAATGCCTTAGTCTAGTCTTAAGTTAATAAAGTTTCAAGATCTATTTCAGGAATCAATTTGTACTCGTACATCACTCTCATACCACAATAAAACCGTCGTGACGTTCCTAACTGTGGTATGTTTATCAATATTCAAATGAGGCCCACCGCTCATTAAATATAGGGACTCTTGGTTTAATTCATCCTTTTGGTATTTTCTGTTGGAAATAAAAACTGATTGCTTCCCTATTTCAAATGAGTACTGGGAAAGAAATGTGCTTACGTAATCCAATACTTTAAATTGTAATCTAGGGATAAGATTTAAGATAACGAATGAATTTTATAGTCTAGTCTTAAGGTAATTAGTTTTTAGATATACTTCTCTAGAATCAGTTTATACTTGTATACCACTCTCATTCACAATTAAAACCGTCGTGACGGTTCTAATTGGAGTATGTTTTTCGATATCCAAACGTGGCCATCCTCTCAATAAGTTTAGGGATTCTTGGTTTAATTCATACTTTTGGTATGTCCTGTTGGAAAAAAAATGATTGCTTCCCTATTTCGAAACAGTATTGGGGAAAAAAGGCGTTTTAATTGTTTTACAAATATTTTCATGTTCATCAAAATTGCGTTTTATTGCAATTATAAGCAATTGCTGTCATTTCGGAACTACTCCCTAAAAATAGAACAAGAACTTATAAACGGGTAAAGCGGAATTGACCTTTACGCTACGACTAGGTTCAGATGATCCGTCTCGGTATAAGTACTAATAGTAAACCATAGCGTAAAACAGTGTTTCCCAAATTTTTCCTATGATGGAACACTTCACAAATCCTAAAATTTTAACAGAACACCTTGGTTACTTTGTGTGGTAGGTAGATATATAAATAAGTAATAAATAAAATAAATGAGTAAATATAAGCATTAAGGAAAACAACTAATATTTATTTTCAAACGTTAAATATTTAAAACAAAAATTGTAAAATAAGCTACAGTATAGACATATATTGTAAAATTACTTTCTTAACCCTCCTGATGTTTGTCTTGACGAGATATCTCATCTTGAGCAAAACTAACCAGATCTTGATGGACGAGATATCTCGTCATTAGAGAAAACCAATCTGAGCTTCATCTCGTCATCATCAAAAACGGAAACATCTTCATCATTTGGAATTCACTCGGCATTCTTGATGACGAGGTATCTTATCATTAACAAAATTGGTCAGATCTCGATGGACGAGATATTTCGTCGAAATCACTTGGAGGGTTAATGACTTCATTGTTTTGGGGTCATGGAATGACAATTTTTTTACATCAGGCACAGTATTAGAAAGTTGAATTCTCATATCTGGTGTAGTCCGTTCCTGTACTTTTACTTGGTTGCAAAATGTGGTTGGTTTGGGTTTAATGGCGCAAGGTCTGATAATGGACAAGCTGCTCCAAACGCAAGTTACCCAATAAAAACACTTAAAAACACAGCCAAAGTAACAATACAGGGTATTCTGGAATTCACGTATGTAATGAGCATGGAAATGTATTAGTTAAAAACTTTCAAACCGATGAAAAACAATAAATAAAACAAAAGAATGTTTGCAACACAAATGGTAGATGATAGTTAAAAAACTTGAAAAAATATGAGACTATAAGTTTAAAAGCTATGATGGATGAAAATTTCAAATGGAATTTAAAAACCAATTCTATGTATATCGATAAAATGGGGATGAGGTTTTCCCATTCACGTAGAAAGTTAAAATTACATACATATTAAAAATCCAGAATAGCGTAAAAGGGGATAATTCAGAGTAGGGATTACCCAGTAAAGCCGACGAACTTGACGAAGTTTTAAAAAATTGCAGATAAAAATGCCTAAGACCAGGATAGGAAGTTAAAATATGAGAGATCGTAAGATCTCCATTACAATAGTGACACCAAAGAACGTTTCCCCCAATCATTAAGTAGCGATGATTGGTTCGACAATAGCGATACGAAGTCTAGTTAGAAGAACATGTAAACGGAGAGGACACAAAGAAGGTCTGAATGAAATGATTGGTTGGATTCGATGAAGGTTATCACTCTGCATTTCCCAGTATTTCAACAATCGTTCCACATTATGTCTTGACTGGTTTGTCTAATAACATCAAATAGGATGGGCAGATTGACAAAGGTTTCTGCATTCTTTGCTGCTGCGTAGACAAGTTCATTTTTTGAGATCCCAATGTACAGAATATGAAAACCTGCTATAAATATGTATTCCTGCATAAATATGTCGTTGTAAAAGAAAGTAAAACAAGAATGGCTACTTTTGTCACATTTATCTTCCTGGTAGTTGACTGGACAAGGTATCTCGTCATTAGCAAAAACTGACCAGATCTTGATCTCGTCATTATGAGAAAATCGGCAATATCTTGATGACGAAATATCTCGTCATTAGCAAAATTGGTCGGATCTTGATCGACGAGATATCTCGTCTGGAGGGTTAAATTTGTTCAGAAATCATTTAATGACAGTTCCTTGTGTTTTAGTTTCAAATTAGAGTCACTAATTAAGCCAATTAGATTTTCATAATCACTTACGCTGAAACTGCTGGCTTAGCTGTCACTGTAAATGGATTCCGAACCCAGGAATTTTCCCCATTGAATTTTGATGATTTTTAACACTTATTCACTATCCGCGGAACATCACGAGGGTCAAAATTATTGGCATGGTTAGATTCCTAGACTCATCAGGACTTGATTAACTTTTCTTTTTGAATGCTGTATATATAGTATATTATAGTAAGATGAGATATAGATGTAACTACACTATATAATGTAACAATATACAGATATATAGATCTAACAATGTATTGATGTAATACTCTCTAAGATTATGGATAGGCATGCCACCTCTGTGGCACGTTCTATTTATTCCAACCGCACTTATTTAAACTGGTACCGTGTTACACTACACTACACACGGGAGAGTGTGTTGGGGTTAGAAACATAATTTGGGAAACACTGGCGTAAAGGTTAACTATATTCTTATTTTATAACTTTCCCAAATAACCAAACATAAAGCAAACTTTTCAGCAAGATTTAAAATAATTGCTAAGGTTTAGATCTTCATTCGATACTTTCTTGATTAATCGTCTCGTTTCAATATTTATTTTTATTTTCACATGTAATGTATATTGAGTGTTTTATTTTTTTAAATCTTCCATTTATTGTTGGTCTGAAAATTAATCTTAAAGTTATTTTATTTATAATTTATTTGGTTACGCTCTTTCTTGTGTTTTGCGTTTTACTCACAGGCATCTTTTATTAGGAGACTGCACCTGTGTAGAACATGTGTAGTTCCTTTTACAATTCACCATATTTTAATTGATTGTCCTGTTTTTAATCGTCGCCGCCAATATTTTTTAATAACAGGATTTTAAAATTACACAATTGGTTGGGGAAAATCCCCACTCAAACCTATTTACATTTTTACAAAACAATGTTTTTGAATTTCGTCTGATTTTTTATCTTTCATGTTTTTTAAACTCCATCACTTTATCAAAACTTTTTATTTCTATGTTCATGACGAGGACGATCTTATACTTTCGTGTTTATTTGTATGATTCAGTATGAAAATACTATTATTTTTATTATCTAAATATTTTAAGTAACGAACCAACTTATTTTATCTGCTTTATTGCTGGATATATTTTAAAAATATTTTATTCATTTTACTGGGTCGAATTTTGTCTTGCGTTTGGCGCAGCTTGTCCGCTAGTGGTTGGTTGATTTGGGTTTTGTGGCGCAAGGTCCAAAAGTGGACACAAGATGTCCGCTTTCGCCATAAAACCCAAATCAACCATCTTGTGCTTAGCTCAGATTGTCCGCTTTTGGACCTTGCGCCATAAAACCCAAATCAACGAACCAACTGATCTTCATTCGGCATTAAAAAAAGGTTCTGATTTCGGGCAAGCTGCTGCTTTCAGGTATCATTCCCGAGTTTCAGCAGCTCCCCAAGGTAAGCAAACAAGTCACAGACGCCTTTACCCAGTACGTAGAAAGCAGTTGAGCCCTTTCGTAATTGTTTGTTTACTGTCCTCCTAAACAAAGTGTAGTTTGTCTGTCTGTGACACCACTGATCGCTCACTTCGTTAGTAAAGGGGACGTCATCCAGATGAATGGAGCCTATTAGGAAGTAAAAAACGAGCCCCCTTCACCGTCTGCTGGGCTCAAGGGGCCGACGCCACTTGATAGATAACCTCCTTCTTCTTCTAGGTCACTGCCTCATTAAGGGGTCGATTTCCGCGATTCGTTGAATTCTCTCTTAATAAGAATTTACTACACGGACGGTCCCGCTGTTTGGAAACAGTCTACGCGTGTAGTTATTGCCTACCATACACAGATAAGGAACTTCTCGGCTGTTCGTTCCAGTCCGGGTTATTTCAAGAGCTCCGTTTAACCCTCCTGGTGGTTGTCTTGACGGGGTATCTGGTCCTTAACAAAACCATTATCAAATCTAGGTGGACCATATATCTCGTGATTAGAAGAATCAGATCTTGATCTCGTCATCATAAAATAATCGGCAATATCTTAAAGATGAGTATCTCGTCATTAGCAAAATTGGTCATATAGTGATGGACGAGATATCTCGTTGGAGAGTTAAGGAGGGGTCTACTTTTTGGTGAAAAAATGTATTTTTAACGTAATTTTATTTTTTAGGGTCTTAAGAGCATTTGGCACAGTTTCGTTTAACCCTCCTGGTGATTGTCATCACGAGGTATCTCGTAATTTGCAAAACCATTTGCAGATCTTGATGGACGAAATATCGCGTCATTAGAAGAAAACGAATCAGATCTTAATCTCGTCATTATAAAAAATCGTTAGTATTTTGATGACGATGTATCTCGTCATTAACAAATTTGGTCAGATCTTGGTGGACGAGATATCTCGCCGAAACTACTTGGAGGGTTATTAGGGGTTTATTTTTCGTCAAAAAAAAATTGATTTTGTATTTTTCACGCAATTTTATTTTTAGGTCACTTTCTCATTAAGGGGAATCGATTTCCGGGATTCGTTGAATTCTTCCTTAATAAAAATTTGCTACATGGACTGTCACGCTGTTTTAGAAAGAGTCTACAGAATTCGATGTGTATAGTTATTGCCTACCATACACAGATAAGGAACTGCTCGGCTGTACTCTCCGGGTTATTTCAGGAACTTTGTTCAACCTTCCTGGTGGTTGTCTCAACGAGATATCTTGTCATTAAAAAGATTGATCAGATCTTGATGGACTAGATATCTTACTCATTAAGCTCTCGTCTTCTCTCTTCATTAGAATAAAACTGACCATATCTTGATAACGTCATCATCAAAAAGACGGCATCATTCTGATGGCGAGGTATCTCGTCATTAGAAAATTCGCCAGATCTTGATGAACGAGATATCTCGTCGAAACCACTCGTAGAATCAACTCTCCTGGCAGTTGTCTTGAAGAGGTATATCGTCATTAGCAGATCTCGATGGACGAAATGCTTCGTCATTAGAAAACTGACCAGTTCTTGATTTACGAAATACCTAGTCAGAAGAAAACTGACCAGATCTTGATCTCGTCATCATGAAAGAAATGTCAATATCTTGATGACGAGGTATCTCATCATTAGCAAAATTTGTCAGATCTTGATGGACGAGATATCTCGTCGAAATCATTTAGAGGGTTAACAATCAATCGATACATGCAGTAGACCGAGATAACTTTACGAGGTATCTTGTCATTAGTAAAACTGATCAGATCGTGATCGACGAGATACCTCTCCATTAGAAAAAAGTGGACTAGATCTTGATCTCGTCATCATGAAAGAAATGTCAATATCTTGATGACGAGATATCTCGTCATTAGCAAAATTTGTCAGATCTTGATGGACGAAATATCTCGTCGAAACTTGTCTATTGGATTGATTGACTTGGAAACTTTTACAGCATGTCGAGCAAACTTCGTTTTATTGTTTGATGAACCAGAAAAGCGAAACGTTATGATTTTATATATACTGGTTAATTTTTTTGTGCTAAATCGATGTTTTTTTATTTGAGCAGTCACCATTTCCTCCAACTTTTCTGGTTCATCAAGTGATACCTACAGGTGTATGAAGTTGAACATCGTTCATTTTTTGTTTAAGATCATTTAGAATTGAGAAATAGCAACCAGCGACCAATGAATTCCTCTCAGCTACATTGTCGATGATGATTTGTAGGCGGGATTCTACATCAAAATGGTTAAAACAATTTCTGGAATTCCTGAAACAATAAATGAATAGGATTACAAAATTTGGAATTATTTGTTACATAGTTTTGTCATTTAAAAGAACCCCCAAAAGCAGTATTTTAGCGAAAAAGAAAATCCCCTTACAGATTCTCTTTTACTCTGAAGTTTTGATTTAGATAATAGTTTTTCAAACATTTTTGGCTCAACGCCTCCTATTCAAAGACAATTTTTGGTCGCCGCCTCTATGGAGAACTCTAGATCAACTAATAATACATTGCAAGTGCATCTGAGCCAAAATTTTTATTCATGTCGCTTTATTTGTAATTTTAGAGTTTCCAAAAACTAGCTACTTTTCGTGGCAAGAAAGTATCTTACTTGGGTTTCCGGAATGTACTCACGTTGGCGTGGTGTGGATGTTCGGAGAGTGGGGTGCCAGCTCAGGTGTTCTCGTCTTCTGACCATGGTTCAAACTTACGAGGCGTTGTTCTTGGTTGGTAGGTATTTTAATTAACATCACACTGGAGCAACACAACGGGCTATTGGTGACGGTTCGGGATCATTCCCAAAGGGAAAGATCCGAGGACAACAACATGTAATTTTGAACCACGATCAGATGACGAGGCAACACCTGAGGCGTTGTCCTTGGATCTTTCCCTTCGGGATTGATCCCGGACCGTAGGCAATAGCCCGTTGTCTTGCTCCAGTGAGATTTTAATTAAATACCTACCTACCTACCTTAGAATAGAATCCTTTGGAAATATACTTTTTCCGGTGTAGGTAGTTAATTAACGTCGCACTGGAGCAACACAATGGGCTATTGGCGACTGTCCGGGATCAATTCCGAAGGGAAAGATCAAGGACAACACCTCGTTCTTTTCCTTGGAATCGAATTATTTAGTTAGATTCTATTGGTCATTTTCTTATAATAGAATCCTTTGAAAAGATTTTATTGCTCCTTTCCTTAGAATATAAATCCTTTAGAAACATTCTGTTGGTCAAGGTCAAAAGTGGCTAGAATTCTTGCTAGGAAAACTACAGGTTTCAAGGTATAATTATGCGTGTCACAACTTTGGTCTTTTCCTTAGAATAGAATACTTTAGTAAGAGATTCTGCTGGTCATTTTCTTATGATAGAATCCCTTAGTAAGAGATTCCGCTGGTCATTTCCTTAGGATAGAATCCTTTAAATGAATTCCGTTTCCCCTTAGAAATATTCTGTTGGTCATTTTCTAAAATAGAATCTTTTGGTAAGATTGGTCCTTTCCTCAGATTCCTTTAGAAGATGCCTTTGGTCCTTTCCTCGGAATAGAATCCTATGGAAACATTTTATTTGTTTCCTTAGAATATAATCCTTTAGAAATATTCTATTGGTCAAGAAGGTCAAAACTGGTAAGAAGTCATGCTGGGAAAACTGCAGGTTCCAAGGTGCAATTAAGTGTGTCAACTCCTCAGAGGGTTCAAGAAATCTCGACAAAAATGACTCTCATAAGGATAGGACTTATCATTTTGCCAAATTGGGCCTCAATATTATGAACTTCACACTCCCAGACGCATTGCGAATGATATGTGGCAACATCGGTATCTCCTGACTCGTTCAACCGTATCCGACTTCTCATCAAGGGAATGAGATATTAACTCGCTTCTTATCTATCCTCCTTAAGCTTTCCATTATTAAAAAGAAAAGAAAAATCACGAGATGGCGGAGCAGAAAATTCCTCAAATGTTTTGTCTTTCCATATTCCCACATTCTATTTTAACAACAAAACAAGTCAAAAGGCGGAGATAAGACCAGGAGTTATTTTTTCGCCTCGCCAACAAAACTGTCGACAAGTGTTCTCGACCCTATCAGCGACCATAAAAGATAAAAATAAAATCGGATAAAATGCATTCTGAGCTCGCATATAATTTCTTTTATCCGTAGAGTCATCGGCGACCGACCTCCATTTGGCAGATGGCAACCTAAGGTACAGTTGGGTGAAATGGTAGAAATACAGCTCCCTCCCTGTTGGACAATCATCGAGGAAAATCTGTTTCGAGAATCAAATTCATATGAGTGAAGTTATATTCACTATTAAAATTGTGCACTTTATAAATACCGAGAATTAAGGGACAGAGGACTTTCAAAATCACCAGAATCGATCGAAAAATCTACTTTTTTAATTTTAGGGGAAAAAATCGATTGATATCAAACTCAGTACAAGGTTATATCAAAAAGTAAGGTGAATTTGTCTCTAAAACTCATTTTTTGTGTAGCTAATTATTTTTTTATATGTTGCAAGTACCAAGGTGATAGAAGTGTGACGGCTTGTAGAAACTTCTACGTCAACCCGTCTGGTGGTTAGAGCAAATCAAAGATTGCGCATCGACTTGAGCATTACTCCAAGGAGGAGGTGTTCGGTGTCATTCGTTTTTTATGGGCCAAGGGAAAAACATGTGATATTCATCGAGAATTGTTGGAAATCTATGGAGAGAGTGTTATGTCGCAGAAACAAATGTACGTGTGATGTAACGACACAAATGTGGCTGTCGTCGATGCCATGATTCGTGAAGACAGAAGAGTGAGGTTGCATGATATTGCAAATGCATTGAATAGCTCATATGGTTCAGTGAGCAGTATCGAAGTGGGAAATTCTTGACCATCCTCCGTATAGCCCTGATTTATGATTTAGCCCCTTCGGATTACCATTTGTTTGGCCCCCTGAAGAAACACCTCCGTGGGCAGCGTTTCCTTACACTGGAAGAGGAACAACAGGCTACACTTACCTGGTTAGGGAACCTGGAGCAAGATTTCTTTGAAAAGGGCATGGATGATTTGGTGCCACGTTGGAATAAATGTTTAGACCACTATGGTTCCTTTGTCGAATGGCAGTGTGATACGATTTGTCAAACATAATAAATTTTTATATATTTATCTCTGCACGTTTTTCTGTCAATCAAAAATTCACCTTACTTTTTGATACTCCTTTGTAGATGACGAAAAGAACTTTTCAATTACGATCGTTTTTGACGAAGTTGCATTAACCATATATATAAAGAAGAGTTGGCGTCTGTCTATTCCCTATACAAATCTACACCGTTTTACCAATCCACACCAAATTTGGTACTTCTACGTATTCTTTAGAACCCTGCAGGTAACGTAGGCTAGGTATTAATCCCCGTTCTCTTTGTCCTGGGTTTGTAGAGGGGCTAAAAACAATTTGAAATCTCTATAGGAATAATATTGAGAAATATTACGATGAATTATAAACGATTCAACGCCAAGTAATTCAGCTTAGTAATAACATAAAACATGGATGGTAGGTAGGTATTTAATTAACGTCGCACTGGAGCGACACAACGGGCTATTGGAGACGGTCCGGGATCAAACCCGAAGGGAAAGACCCAAAGACAACACCACACAATTTTGAACCACTGTCATGTGACGAGGTTTTACCTGAGCTGGCACCCATTTTCCAAATTTCCACACCACCCAACGTCAGGACATTTCAGGCCACGACGGATTTAACATGCACCAGCCCCCCTTATAAGCGATGGTCTTTGGCTGTACCAGGTTTCGAACTCACAACCCTCCGGTTGCTAATCAGTTGCTCTTACAACTGGGCTACCGCGGCCCTTTTACTTTTGGGAGAAAAAATCGATTGATATCAAACTCAGTAGATGACAAGAATTTCTCAATTACGATTGTTTTTGACGAAATTGTATTATAACTAAACATGGAGGATGGTTGGTTTGTTGGGGTTTTATAACACAAGGGCCGTACTTAGCCATGCTACGCCATACACAAGACATACGAAATCAAGTAACAGACATACACACACAATGAATGTTTTTACTGACACAGAAGAGAGAAATACATCCAGGGAGGTATGCATCTGACAGGAATCGAATCTGCGCCACCTACAACTCGAAGGATGCTAGCGCAGGGGATATACCCACTGAGCCACGACGGCCCCAAAACATGAAGGAGATAAGTATAGTAAGTCTACAAAACGCGCTTGTCTCTGATTCATTGATAATTTTACCTCTTAACTTTCAGTATTTATCATTTTCATACTTTTTTATATTACGCACGTATTGTTTGTAATTTTTTAAACCATCAGTTCATCATATTTTTGTTTTAATAGTAATATTTTATGTCGAAGTTGGTAATTAACATGTTCTATTCTAAAGCCCATTTATTCGTTTTCATGCTTAGTAAAATTATTCATCATTTTGTGTACCAATATGCTATTAGAAATCTATAGCATCCTAGTTTTCATTTAATTCAAATATAAAATTTCGGCAGGTATAAGTATATATTTTAATTAACGTAACACTGGAGCAACACAATGGGCTATTATAGAATTACGAATCTTTCCCTTCGGGATATATCTTGGACCTTCGCAAATAGCCCGTTGTGTTGCTCCAGGGCAACGTTAATTAACTGCACACCTGATATAAAATTCTTGCTCTTGATGTGATTTCCACTTAATTAGTTTTGTATTTACATAGACTATCGTATTATCTTGCGCTTGGCACAGCTTCTCCGTTTTTGGACCGTGCGCCATAAAAGCCAAATAAACTAGGAGTGCGTAGAGGCATTTGGTAGTGTTGGTTTTCACTCGCAAGGGCCACATTTGGCCAAACTGTGCCAATAACAAGACAGAATATTATTTAAAACGTTAACCGAGAAAACTAATAAACATAAATACAACATTTTACAAAATTTCAAACTTAAACTAGGCTATAAAAAGTCTAAATACGTAAAGTATATAAAATATATAGATGGCATTGATATAAATAAAAATCAATAAAACCAATAGATAAATAAAACCAGGAATAAATAAAAACCAATAGAATCTTTACAGCGGAATCTATTGCAAAGAAAATAACAATAGAATCTGTCCAATTGATTCTATTCGAAAGTAAAGAACAGAACTTTCCCAAAAAGATTCTATTTGAAAGTAAAGGAGAACAGAACTTTACTAAAAAGATTCTATTCGAAAGTAAAGGAGAACAGAACTTTCCTAAAAAGATTCTACTATGAGGAAAAGAACAATTGAATATTTTCGAAGGAATCTATTCTAAGGAAAGAAATAATAGAATCTTTCCAACTGATTTAGAATATTTACAAAGAATTCTATTCTTTGGAAAGAACAATAGAATATTCCCAAAGTATTCTATTTTAAGGAAATGAACAATAGAATAGTCCCAAAGAGAGAGAGAGAGAGAGAGAGAGAGAGAGAGAGAGTATTCTATTCTAAGGAAAGAAAAACAGAACATTTCCAAATGATTCCTATTATAAGGAAAGGAACAGCAGAATCTTTCTAAAGGTTGAAAAATTTCAACCAATGGATGCAGTTATTAGTCCTTAGGTGTGTTGTGGGGCAAAAGCAATACCACACTACTCTGAGATGACACTCAATACATGCGAGGAAGCACTAAAACACCTAATAGGTCCTCGACGTCTTCAATGAGCTGTAACAAGTCTATCTTCCCACAGAGGGCTCCCGCGGGTGGCCTTTTAAACAAGGCACATTCATCCCCAATCAAAGCATCAAGTATTTCATGTTTGGCAGTAGATTGCACCCAATGACAAGTTCAATAGCATTCTTATCGGAATAGGACGCACTTCCTCTAGCACTAAAAGTCCGCTCCACTGGGCGGGTCAGGCTTCACGACCCTCGCAAACTCTAATTGGCAGCACCTGCTTTTAATAGTGGAGACTGCAATTGGAGAACAATTTTTATGCCGCCTAGGCTTCCATAAATTACGCGCTTAGAGAGTTTTACCACCTCCGTAAATGCCTCGCTTTTTTACAATGGGGAAGTTCAACAGCTACTGGTGGTCTCCGATTTTGATCAGGACGCCCGAAAAGATAATGATAAATAAGAGATCAGGTATCGTAAAAAAATGTTGGACGAATGATGCTTTCGCTCTGCCTTTTTAGAGTGTTTGGTTCTTGCCATTTTTATAGGGTACCGTGAGTTTTTGACTCCACGTGCATATTAGTGGGATGTGTATGTGAACTTTGAAATTGAAGTTTAACTTTTTCCTTTAGGGCTTTTCTTAAGGAAAGTTCTCTGGTGGTCTTTGATTTCGATTGAGATGCGCGAAAAGATAATGATAAATAACAGATCAGGTATCGTAAAAAATGCTAGACGAATGTGTGCGATGCTTTCGCTCTGCCTTTTTAGAGTGTTTGGTTCTTGCCTTTTTTTATAAGGTCCCGTGAGTTGTTGAATCTGTGTGGGAAGTGTATATGAACTTTGAAATTAAATTTTAGTTTTTTTTCTTAAGGAAAGTTATCTGGTAGTCTCTGACTTCGATTGAGACGCCCAAAAGATAATGACAAATAAGAAATCAGGTAAAAAATGTGTTGGACGGATGATGCTTTGGCTCTGCCTTTTAAGTGTTTGGTTCTTGCCTTTTTTATAGGGTACCGTGAGTTGTTGACTGCGTTTATAAGAGTGGGAAGTGCATGCGAACTTGGAAACTAAAATTTAGCTATTTTTCTTAATAACAGTTCTCTGGTGATCTGATTTTGATCGCGACACCAGAAAAGATGATGGTAAATAATAAATCAGGTATCGCAAAAAAGGCTGGATGGATGTGTGTGTGTGTGATGCTTTCGCTCTGCCTTTTTAGAGTGTTTTGTTCTTGCCTTTTTTATAAGGTACCGTGAGTTTTTGAGTCGACATGCATAACAGTGGGATGTGTATGTGAACTTTGAAATTAAAGCTTAGCTTTTTTTCTTAATGACTTTTCTTAAAGAGTTTTCTGATTTCGATCGAGACGCCCAAAAAGATAATGATAAATAAGAGATCAGGTAAAAAAATGTTGGACAGATGATGCTTTCTCTCTGCCTTTTTAGAGTGTTTGGTTCTGGCCTTTTTTATAGGGTACCGTGAGTTGTTGACTCCGTGTGGGAAGTGTATATGAACTTTTAAATTAAATCTTAGATTTTTTTCTTAAGGACTTTTCTTCAAGAAAGTTCTCTGGTCGCTTCTGACTTCGATTGAGACGCCCAAAAAGATAATGATAAATAAGAGATCAGGTAAAAAATGTTGGACGGATGTGATGCTTTCGCTCTGCCCTTTTAGAGTGTTTGGCTCTTGCCTTTTTATAGGGTAGCATGAGTTGTTGACTCTGCGTTTATAAGAGTGGGAAGTGTATGTGTACTTTGAAACTAAAATTTAGCTATTTTTTTTAAGGATAACAGTTCTCTGGTGATCTGATTTTGATCGCGACACCCGAAAAGATAATGATAAATAGTAGATCAGGTATCGTAAAAAGTGTTGGATGGATGATGCTTTCGCTGCCTTTTTAGAGTAATTAGTTCTTGCCTTTTTGTATAGGGTACCATGAGTTGTTGACTCCACGTGTATAAGAGTGGGAAGTGTATGAGATCTATGAAATAAATTTTAGTGTTTTTTCTTTTGGATAAGAGTGCTACTGGTGGTCTCTGATTTCGATCGAGACGCCCGGATAGATAATGATAAATAAGAGATCAGGTATCGATGAAAATGCAAAATGGTTTTCTCTGTCTTTTTAGTGTTAGATTTGTGCCCTTTTGTATAGCTTACTCTATCGTTAATTAACTGAAATTTGATGGTCCAGTCACGTGAAATGAGAAGATTGATGACTTCTCGTGTCAAACGGCCGTATTAACAAGTCTCGTGTTAATCCGTGGATCAGAAAATCCGCTGGTCAGAGTTAAACCAGGGATTATCCAAGAACCGTATGCACAAAATACGAATAACACAAATTAAGTGACCCACCGATTAAAGCGACAAGCTCGTTGTGATTGGCTACTGTCTCCTCTCTCTCGACCACGTGACGTTTACATTTCTTATGACGCCCGGGTCTAAAAACTTTCCATACTAAACAAATAGTTCGTCGGCAGAATTTAATTCCGATTACTTTTTCTCGTCAGTATTGGTGTATTGATGCAAAGAGTGAAGTTACTTGCATTGTCATTTTTCTTTTATGCGTAATAAATCAAGAAAAGTATTTTTGTTCTGCGACGAATTTGCATCTGCCGTGGTCAAGGCAGCTGCATGTTTACGAATCAACTATATTCCGAACTATTCCTTTTTGGGATTGATCCCGGACCGTCTCCAATAGCCCGTTTTGTTGCTCCAGTGTGACGTTAATTAAAATACCTTTCTACCGAACTATTCCTTCGTCATCTGACCGTGGTTAAAAATTACGTGGTGTTGTCCTAGATCTTTCCCTTCGGATTTGATCCCGGACATTCGCCGATAGCCCGTTGTGTTGCTTCAGTGCGACGTTAATTATCTACCTACCAAACTATTCCTAGCGATTTCGAAAGCTGATAACATCATCAAAGTTTTATCACACGAATAAATTTTATAAATTCGGCACCAATCTCAGATACCAAACGTAATATTTGAAAATTCTTAGTCAGAATTCTGTAGTTTAGCATAGAATGAAGTGTGTCATCCATTTTGTTTTGTTGACGGACGGCTTCGCTTCCTTCGCAAAAAGCTAGCATGCGTTAACCCTCAACCGGCAATTTGAACCACGGATCAGGCATTCTTCGATAATCGGGCAATCATCGTTGATCCGCGGCTTAACTCGTGCTTGTGAATAAATAGGACCGTAAGATTTGGAAATGTATATAAGTTACCTTTAAACTTAAATGTTAGCTTCCTTTTTAAATATAACATATTTATAATTTTTTTATCCCAAATAAATACCTTCGCCATACAATTACGTTATAGAATATTTTGGTTCACTTCCTACCATAACTGTAGTTAATCATCTGACGTCTTTTATTGTTTTCTAAGCTAAATCACTGATCAGATAAAAAAAATTGTTGCTGGATGATGGTTTTGCTGTTTTCTTAGTGTTTGGCATCTGCTTTTTTTTATAGGGCAGGGAGTTGAATTTACGTCGCACTGGAGCAACACAACGGGTTCTTCGTTTTTAATAGGGATCGTCAAATAACTGAACTTGATTATTCAGTCACGTGAAATGAGAGTAGGAGTTATTGACCCCTCATGTATGAGAGTGGGAAGTGTATGTAAACTTTGAAATTAAATTTTAGCGCTTTTTTAAAAGATAACAGTTCTACTGATGGTCTCTGATTTCGATCGAGACGCCCGAAAAGATAATGATAAATAAAAGATTAGATATTGTGAAAAATGTTGGACGGATGATGCTTTTGGTCTGTCGTTTTGGAGTGTTTTGTTTCTATCTTTTTTACAGGGTTTCGGATCATTAAATAACTGAAATTTAATTACTCAGCCACGTGAAATGAGCTTAGGAGTTATTGACTCCTCTTGCATAAGAGTGGGAAGTGTATGTGAACTTTGAAATCAAATTTTAGCTTTCCTTAAAGATAACAGTGCTACTAGTAGTCTAATTTCGTTCGAGACACCTGGAAAGATAATATGTAAGAGATTCAGATATCGTAAGAAATATAGGTC
This sequence comes from Meta bourneti, assembly GCA_933210815.1. Classification (NCBI taxonomy): domain Eukaryota; kingdom Metazoa; phylum Arthropoda; class Arachnida; order Araneae; family Tetragnathidae; genus Meta; species Meta bourneti. Next base: position 95,664,091 of record OW119934.1, read on the forward strand.
GGATGATGCTTTCGCTGTCTCTCAAGAGTGTTTGGTTAGCGCTACGTTTTTATAGGTACCATGAATTGTTGACTCGGCATGTATAAGAGTGGGAAGTGTATGTGAACTTTGAAATTACATTTATCTTTTTTTAAGGATAGCTGATGGTCTCCGATTCCGTCATATATCATAACATGTATCATGTATCATAAAAATGTTGGACGGGTGATGTGCTTTCGCTCTGTCTATTTGAAGAGTGTGTTCCAGTTTTTCTAATAGGGTTTCGAATCGTCAAATAACTAAAATTTGATTTCTAATTCATGTGAAATGAGTGTAGGAGCTGTTGACTCCTAGTACATAAGAGTGGGAAGTGTATGTGAACTTTGAAATTAAAGTTTAGCTTATCTTTCGAGGATAAAAGTTCAGTAGCATAGAATTTTATTTTTTAAGAGGCTCAAAGTTTGAAATGGAGCATTTTATGCCAAATTAAGACCGTATCATATTTTAAATCTTTTTTTGTGTTTCGGTTGCCAGACTAGCAACTAAAAAGATTTCTGTATGCACATAGAAAGTGGCACTAGTTGAGTGATCTAGGCACACGAATGGTTATTTTTACAAATATTTACACAATAAATTATATTAAATAGCATTAAGCAATAACCAAACCTTTTTTCTTGAGATTCCCTTTGTGTCACTGTTGAAAGATTGATAAGATACGTAAATGGCATGTGTTCTTCGTTTGCTTCAGCAACTGATCTAACTGCTAATGCTAAATGTGCGACGTTATTTTGCTTTGGTGGAAAAATTTCCCTTTGTCCACTTGCGCCAGACTCAGGAGCGAGTTCTTAACATAATGTAAAAAGTTAATTGGATGAATCAATTGAAGCCCAAGGGACATCGTGGAACTGATACGATTTTTCTACCAGATTTTACAACGTGTCTTTGCATGCTTTAGTTTCTATATATATATATATATATATATATATATATATATATATAGTGACTTTTGGGCCACCCTGTACTTTTGCCCTGGCACTGTGCACCCAGATTTTGTGCACTCTGATTTTGTGATAAATTTCGATTGACTTAGCGATGCATTCGGAATTGGCGATACCATAAATCTTATAAGTATGCAGAGAAATATGTGTGTATTGAAAATTAAATTGTTGTACAGACTCCATTTTGCTTGGAGCCCCGAAACCACAATGAACAACTTCGTACACTTTTACGGCCGTATTCACAAGTCTCATCCGTATATCAGCATATCCGCAGATCAGGGTTAAACCACGGATTATCCAAGAATCGTTTCACAAACCACGAATTAAGTGTACACCAATTAAAGCGATAAGCTCGCTGTGATTGGATACTACCGTCTCTTCTCTCGATCACGTGATATTATTTGCATTTCTAACGTCCCCCGAATCTAAAACAGATCACGTGTTCCATACTTGCCAAACACTTCGCTTGTAAAATTTGTTACAAATTTTGATTTTAATAAAATGCATAAACGGGATAGTTTTGATAGCCCATTTCAATTCGGGTTTGGTAGGTAGGTATGGTACGTATTTTTAATTAACTTCGCACTGGAGCAACACAACGGGCTATTGGCTACGGTCCGGGATCAAACCAAAGAGAAAGATCCGAGGACACCACGTAATTTTGAACCACGGTCATATGACGAGGTCACACCTGAGCTGGCCCCCACTCTCCAAACACTTCCACACCACGCCAACATGAGAACATTTGAGGCCACGGTAAATTTAACGTGCACCCTTTGTTCACGACTGTCTTTGGTTTGGCTCGAACTCGCAACCGTCACGTTGCTAATCCGTTACTCTTCCAACCGGACTACAGCGGCCCCAATTCGGGTTTGGACATCGAAGATAGTATTATGTAAAGTTATTTCTTTCCAGATTGGATTTTTATTGAAACATAAGTTAAGCAATAAAGAATTATACTCAATATCTTGACAAAAAAATGTAATCCGATTACTTTTATGCCCGTCAGTATTGGTGTGTTGGTGCCTTTGGAAAGATTCTATTGGCACGAAGGTTAACACTGGTCAAGTCAAGTAGGGCAGACTGCAGGTTGAAAAGTGTAATCATGCGTGTAAGCCCCTTAGAGGGTTAATGTAATTTTTTTACAAATATTCAGGGGAGCAACATTTTCCAGTCATTCGTGTACTTCGATCAATCGAGATGTGTCACTATAAATCGTTTTAACCCTCCAAGTGTTTCGACGAGATATCTCTACCAAGATCTGATCAATTTTGCTCAGGACGAGATATCTCGTCGAGACAAAACTGCCCTATTACACCAAGGGGAATAAAGATCCGAGTAGAAAAACAAACTGTCCCTTGACCAGAACTGGTGACAGTTTGGAACAGGTTTTTGCACAAGATGCTGGACACTACAGGGCAGCTTTCGATCCGAAGATATACCAACAGGAGGGTTAAAATCAATAGACCGATAGAATTAAAAACAACATAAGACCTATTTAGAATTTTTGTTAAGATAGCATAACATTTGGCATACCAAATTCATCGCCAAGATAAACCACCAGGAGGGTTAAAGTCAATAGACCCATAAAATTAAAAACAACACAAAAAGACCTTTTTAAAAATTTGGTAAGACAGCATCACTTGGAATAAAAAATTCATTTTTAACCTCTGGACCCCTACGAAAAACCCTGCGTACGCTACTATGTTTAAAAACTACACTTGTATAAGCACACACACAAACTGCTTTAATCACCAACACATTTCCATAAACCAAGAACAATGCTCTCTCACCTCAGGGTCTTCGCAAATACAGAATCTCCAATATTTGGAAACGTGTTTTGAGTTCATATCATTAGAATTCCCTTCCATTCTTTTACTACACAAGTGAGTGAACTTTCTTGTTACTTTAGGGCCGTAACAAATCTACTCAACTAATCTCTTCTTCGTTTGCGTAATTAAACCTAATAGCACGATACATTTGCAGATCCACAATTTACGAATCCTTTACGACTGCCACTCGGTGCATTTGATGTTTTCGGGAAAAAACGGACCTGGAATGAAGAATAGAAAGAAGTCCATGTCGGGGTGGTCGTAAAAATTATGATAATCTATTCTCCTCTAGCCTATTACTCGATCTCAACCTGTTCACGGTAATATTACTTGGAAACACAAGGGCACGTTGTGATTAGGTTGTTAAAAGTAAGTAAAAGAGTTATGAAAATATTTGGAGAGTTTTTATTGGCCCGTTTGTAGATGATTGGAAACAATTCTGTAGGATGAAAAATAATGTATTTATGTCAAGCTTGTGAAGGGAGGGAAATGGCATTTTTTTGCCAGCTTTGGATGTGAGTAGCTTTATTGAAAAAGGACATAAAATATTAACATCTCTTGAGAGAATTCCTATTTTCAACTATATAATGGCATTAATTTTTTTAAGTTTATGATTGACATAAACGGTTTTCCCTCTGAACAAGTCAACGTATTTGCTGCTAGTATGACAAAAACAAAAAGTATTTTCGAAATGACTCAGGATATATTTTTATGATTCCGTTCTTTTGTTAGGGAGGTTGGTTGGTTGTTTTCGGGTTTTATGGGGCAAGGGACAAGCTACTCAAAACACAAGACACAACAGAATGAGGGAGGACGAAAAAGCAGAAGGGTAGGCGAGGGTAAAAATGAAAGGGATGAAAGATAACTAGGGTACCTCGAGGTTGTGATGCTTGTACACACCTAAAGAAGATGCGCCTTTGAGGGCTGTTAGGGAGGATTCGCATAATTTGTTGCATAATTTACGATGCTAAATGGAAGATTCTTTTCTTCAAGAGAAAGAAAAACGTTTATCTAAACCACTGATGGACACCCCGATGCCGAATATGACCCGCCAAGTCAATACAAAGCCGACATAAAAATTAAGTGATTTGAAATAAAAATGACAAAAAGAGGAACTTGTACCAAATAACCAAGCACGATAGATCTTAAGCCAAACTTTCAACACATTTAACAAAACTTGACAGTTTTTATTTTCAAAGTCCAATGTGCCTGCATTAAGATGGAACTGAATTTACTGGATTTGAGAGGTTGGTTGGGTTTCAGGCGCAAGGGCCATATATAGCCAAGCTGTGCCAAACAATAGACATTATGTAAGGGACAAGGTGTGGTAATGTGATACAATAGACAAGGTATGGCCATGTAATGGGCATACACAAGGCTGGTTGGGTTTGACCCTATTTAGCCAAACTACATCAATACAAAACATACCCCGGCAAGTAATGGACATTGTTTGGGTTGGGTTTTATGGCGCATAGGCCACATTTTGACCAACACTAGACAGACAACGTCAAGTAATGGACTTACACACAAGATTGGATGAGTTCTGTTTTATGGCGCAAGAGGCATATTTGGCCATGCTGCGCCAAACACAATACATACCACGTCAAGTCAAGGACATACACACACAAAAGGTTGGTTGAGTCTTACAGCGCACCAATGTCTAAGCTACGCCAACATAAGACAGACAAGTAAAACACATAAAAAACACGGAAAGATTGAGTGATAGAATAGAGGGAATACACCCATAGTAAGTTTCGGGAATTGATCCTGCACCTCCTACAACTCGAAGGCAGCTAGCTCAAGCGCCAAACCCACTGAGCCACGGCGGCCCCTTCCTCACTTCAGACCAGCCTTCTATAAACTACGGAACATCGGAGGCGTGACAATTATTTCAGTCAGGAATCAGATACGGGGGCCTGAATTGTCATGGCCAGGCCTTTGAGGGAACCGATAAACTGATTTATTCACTTCCGATTGGTCCTAATTGAGCTGTCTAAAGATATCGCAGGCTCGATAAGGGAGACACCTCTGCCCCAAGTCGATTAACAGTGGCGTTACAATGGCCACTGTAGGAACCTGACAATGACGGACGCCGTGTTTATATGCATAATTCATGCGCTTAGACCCTCCTACACTTGCACGACGAGTAAGTTATCAGTGGAAAAAGGGGAACGCACGCGACCTCTACAGAAAATTCTGACTCGGTCCTTTCGGAGTGATTGAATGTTTTCTGCAAAAGCGCATGGTGGGGCATTCTGTCCCATAGAACTCGGTCACCCCGATGCTGGGGGAGATATGCAAATGCGCGACATTGTAAACGAAGAAAACTGCTGCGGAGTTTCGATCCGAGACTGAAGGGAGCTACCGTGATGTCATTTTGGAAAGTAGTAATGTTAAAAAGTTGCAATCTTTGGAGATTGTATTATAAATAAAAGTATTTAAAATAGTAATAACAAAGTATGTCGGAGGCTGTTTTATGAATAAAAATATTTGGAATAGTAAGGTCAAAATGTATCAAAGATTGTATAATAAATAAAAGTATTTGTGGAATAGTAATGGTCATAATGTGTCCGAGATTGTATAATAAATATAAGTGTTTGGAATAGTAATGTCAAAATATGTAAGAGATTGTATAATAAATAAAAGTATTTGGAATAGTAATGTCATAATGCGTCCGAGATTGTATAACAAATAAAAGTATTTGTAGAATAATAATGGTCAAAATGTGTCACAGATTGTATAACAAATAAAAGTATTTGTGGAATAGTAAAGTCAAAATGTGTCAATTTTCGGCTATGTAATACAGTAAAACCTCAATAAGTCATCACGCAAGGAACCAAGAAATTTTGATGTCTTAAGGTATCTGACTACGTTTAAAGGTCGATTTTTGACTCAAACTTTATACTTCATACTTTAATATTCTATTAAATATACTTTAATATTCTTAATATTTAGACATTTTTCTTTACAAAACTGTTTTTATTTTACCTGTACGGTGAATAGAAGTGGAGATATAGCAATTTGAATAGATCTTGCCAGCTGTTTTTAAATTCGTTTTCAAATATTTAAAAGCATTTTTCCCTGATTGTGATTTTGAGCAAAATTTTTGCACGAGAAGCGCGATAACTAAAAATGTACTATATATTTTTGAATGAAATTTGGTGTACTGTGTGATTTTTATATTTGTTTTGGAGGGCTTGAACTAGATATAAGAGTTATCTTGAAAAGGAAAATTTTTGAGAGGTTTCAGTGTTGCGGCGTAAGGAAAAATTTCAAAAATTCATGTTTTCTTCTACACTATTCGCAATATCTTATGAGTGGAAAATAATATTGGATGCCTTTTAGTTCAGGCCTTAGCTTACATATTTAAGAGACTTTATGCAAATAAACTCGTACGTTTTTCAATTGTAATGTTTTTCGTTAACATAATTTTTTTACCTAAATTTTTCAATTCGCTGCCAATTATTAAATAAATTATGATAATTTTTAGGGATTTCTTTGTTTTATAATGTGTTTTTATGCAAAATTTAGAAACTTTAGCACAGTTTTAGGCAAATGTACTCATACGTTTTCCATGCGTGTTATGTTTTTCGCTAACGTCGATTTTTTTATCTAAATTTTCCAATACTTTATCAATTTTCAAATAAATTATAATACTTTTTAGTGATTTTTTGTTTTATAAAGTGTTTTAAAGTTGTAAAGTTGTTTTACATTAAAATGAAAAAAATGTATAATTTGAATATTTAAAAAAGGACTGCAAAAAGTAGTCAGATGCCTGAAGCGGAATAACCACACAATGCAATTAATACCGCATAACTGTAACGATTATGTAAATTTTAAATTCATCTTAGTATTCATAACAATAATATAAATTAATGAAAGTACTAAAGATTATGCAAATGGTAAAAAAATTAAATTTACCTGTTTTGAGCTTTATTTGATATTCTTTAACCCTCCAAGTGATTTCAACACATCAAGATATGACCAATTTTGATAATGAGATATCTCGTCATGAAGGATTTTCCAATATTTTGATGATGAAATACTTCGTCCAACAATATCTGGTCAATTTTGCTAGTGACGAGATACCTCATCGAGAACAAGCCAGCAGAATTACGCTTTAATTCCACTTTTCATACTTATAATGCGAAGTACTTGTCTAATTTCGCTGAAACGAACAGTCTGCACAATTAACTTTCTTCTCTAAAACATTTAGCGCTTTGAATTTATCATCTGTAGTACCTTAAACTGATGTAAAGTAATGCCAAATTGTTTCTAAGATTTCAGAAACCTGTGTTTTATTAGGTGGTTAAAGAATTTCCAGATTTTCACTTTCAGCCCTCGCATTCTCATAGTAGAGTCTCGTTTAACCGACTTTCGCTCATCCGACATTCCATTCTTATCCGATGCCTCCAAAAAACCCCGCATAAATCGGTGGCGAGAAAAGTGTGCCGCTTGTTTGCGAGCGTGAGACATTTTAACGCAACTCTTGTCAATAGCGATGGCAACGAAATTGATGATCAAGCATCAACTATTGAGCCTCTCAGAGTCTCGCATAACGATGGAGTTAAGGCTCTAGAAATTGCCATGAAATACGTTGAGCAACAAGAAGCTATGTGGATCGACATAATGATGCTGTAAAGATGGCGAGACTTGGCAACGAAGAAATGGCAATAGTCGGGAAAGCAGACTAGGATCACACATTTTTTTAAATCATCACAGGACTGAACTTTTTATGGATTTAACTTCCGACAATGCTGTTACTGTAAGTTCATTTTATGCAATGCTATATTTATTTGTAGTCAATTTTTAACGTTAACTTCAATACAACTTCAAAACAGTACGATGTTTTGGTGCTAATTTGTAAATAAATTACTATATAATGTTATCGTGTATTGAATTGTTTTTTTTCTGTTGATTTGTCGTAAAACGTGATGTGTGTGTTTAGGTGCTTAATTTGTAAAATTATAAAGTTGTTTGACGTTTATTAGGCTTTTTCTTAATTCCTCCCTTTTATCCGACATTTACGCTTATTCGACGTTCTGCCAGCCCGTTTATGTCGGATAAGCGAGACTCTACTGTACTTTTCTTCTAAAAATTCCATCGGATCAGCAACCAGAGGGTTGCGAGTTTGAAGATTGGTCCAGCCAAAGACCATCATGTACACGGGAGCTTGTGCACATTAAATCCATCATGACCTCAAATGTCCTCACGTTGGCTTGGTGTGGAAATTTGGAGAGTGGAGTGCCAGCTCAGATGTTGTTCTCGTCATCTGATCGTGGTTCAAAATTACGAGGCGTTGTCCTTGGATTTTTCCCCTTCGGGTTTGATCCCGGACTGTCGCTAACAGCCCGTTGTGTTGCTTCAGTGTGACGTTAATTAACCACCTACCTACCTCTAAAAATCCCATAGTTTAAATCTTTTATAGTCACTTGAGAACATACTAATAATTATAATCTAAGGAAAGGACCAATGATTCTTTCTAAAATATTCTTTTATACACAATGGGCAAATAAGAATCGTTTCAAAGGATTCTATTCCAAGGAAAGAAGCAATAGAATCGTTAAAAAGAAAGATTATTCTAAGGAAAGGATCAGGAATGTTTCTAATGGTTGAAGGAGTACATGGATTTATTCACCAATAGATGTGGTTATTTAGTACTTAATCTTCCAAATAAATTTTGATGAGAAATCTCGTCCATCAAGATCTGACCAATTTTTCTAATGACGAGATATCTCGTCATCAAGAATGCCGATTGAATTTCGAGTGATGAAGATATTGCCGTTTTTCCATGATGTCGAGACCAAGACCAGGTCAGTTTTCTTCTAATGACGAGATATCTCCTTCATCAAGACCTGGTCAGTTTTCCTAATGACGAGATACCACGTAGATACAACCACTAGGAGGGTTAAGCATGTTGTTGGGTAAAAGCAACACTACACTAGTCGGAAATCTCGCGATTCTCAGAGAAGGTTAAGAGATTTTCAGCTGCGAGCTTCGTTGTAAGAGCAAGAGCTGGAGATCCGGTTGAAAGTATCCTCGGACAGTGTAGCTGACCTGGAAATGACCTCTTCTCCTCCTCCGTGAGCTAATTATACGCACCATTTACAAATAGGACTCCAAAAGTTAGCTGGGTTTCATGTTTTACTCATCATAATCCGGGAAAAATTGATAGTTCGAGTTGCTGGTAAAGATTGCAACGAACGATCAATTTTTTTCGGTGAAAAAAATTGATTTCATATTTTTTTCACCGAAAAAATTGGTGAAAAAAATTGATTTCATATTTTTTTCACATAATTTTACTTTTTAGGGTTTTAAGAACAAGTGTGACAAATTTCAGGTCGAAATTTGCAAAATCGACCCATTTACAAGCCATTAACCCTCCTGGTGGTTGTCTCGATGAGGTATCGCGTCAGTAACACACCTGACCAGATCTTGATGGACGAGGTATCTCGTCATTAGATGAAAGCACGATCATTAGAAGGTAGCTATTTTAATTAACGTCGCAGTGGAGCAACACAAAGGTCTATTGACGATGGTTCGGAATCAATCTCCAATGGAAAGATCCGAAGATAACACCCAGTAATTTTGAACCAAGGTCAGATGACGAGATAACACCCAAGCTGGCACCTCACTCTCCAAACTTCCACACCATGCCAACGTGAAGACATTTGAGGCCACGACAGATTTAACGTGCACCAGCCCCCTTTGTACACGACTGTCTTTGGCTGGATTCAAACTCGCAATCCTCCTGTTTGCTAATCCGTTACTCTTCCAAACAGGTTACCGCGGACCTAATAATTAGAAAATACTGACTAGATCTTGATCACATCATCATAGAAAAAATCGGCAATATCTTGAGGACGAAGTATCTCATTAGCAAAATTGGCTGGATCTTGATGGACGAGATATCTCTTCGAAACTCGTCTATTGGATTGATCGACTTGGAAGCTTTTACAGGATGTTGAGTAAACTTCATTTTATTGTTTGATGAACCAGTATAGCGATACGTTACATTTTTATATTTTATAGCAAAATAGGGTTAATAGACGCTCTCAGATGTAGAATTTAACGCGTTTTTCTCGGAACAGCATATTATATATAAATAGCATAAATAGCCAGCATAAATAGCCAGCATATTATCTGGCATCATATCTATAAAACTATTCGACTTATCAACTTGAAATTTTAACAGCCTGTCGAGTGAACATCCTTTTTATCATTTGATGAACAAGAAAAGCGAAATACAACGATTTTATATTTTATAGCAAAATTTCCGGTTAATTTTTGAGCTAAATCGATGGTTTTATATTTGAGAAGTCACCATTTCCTCAAATGTTTTACAAAATATTCCTGTTCATCAGATGATAGCTACATGTGTATAAAGTAAGCTTCCGTTCAATTTTTTAAAGATCTTTGGAGTTGAAGAATCATGCCAACCAGCGACCATGGAACTTCGAGTGGAGGTCAGGCGGCTTGATTCTTCATGAAAATGATTAAAAAACTTTTTATTTGAATACTTGAAATGATTTAAAAAATACTTTTTATTTGAATACTTGAAATGATTAAAAAAAACTTTTTATTTGAATACTTGAAATGGATAAAAAAGAGACGTAGAAAGTTTGAAATTATTTGATTTCACAGTTTTGTAGATACGAAATCCCCCTAAAAAGCAAGGTAGTTTTAGCGCAAAAAAAGAAAGCGAATACTCCTCCAAGATAGATATAGAATTGTTTCCAAAATAAATGGGCCTATTCCTTTAATTCGAATAGCTTTCCTTGTACAAATTCTGTTCTTACTTTCCTTCGAATGGAATACTTTCTAGATTCTAGTGGCCCTTTCCTTAGAATAGGTAGGTATTTAATTAACGTCGCACCGGAGCAACACCACGGGCTATTGACGACGGTCCGATCAAACCCGAAGGGAAAGATCCGAGGTTAACACCACGTAATTTTAAACCACGGTCAGATGACGAGGTCATACCTGAGCCGGCACCCACTCTCCAAACTTCCACACCACCCCAACGTGAGGACATTTGAGACCACGATAGGCTTAACGTCCACCAGCTCCCCTTTGTACACAACGGTCTTTGGTTGGATTCGAACTCGCAACCCTCCCGTTGCTACTCAGTTACCCATCCAACCGGGCTACCTCGACCCTTCATAATAGAATCCTTTAGTACGATTCTGTTGGTCCTTTCCTTCGAATAGAATCTGTTGGGATAACTCTATTTCTCCTTTCCTTTGAATAGAATCCTTTGCACAAACATTTTATTGGTCAAAACTGATTAGAAGTCATGCAGGGAAGACTGCAGGTTGCAAGTTGGAATTATGCAATTTTTTTCCTTTCATCTCACTACTATGTTCCCCAATTTCTCTTTTCATGATATCTTTTGCTTGACGTTTTATGCCTTGTCCACTAAACACCGAAACAACCAACCAAGTAATCGTGCTTGATACGAGTTCAGTTTTATCCTTAATTTTGCATACTGTGAAAGTGGACTCGGCCATCTCCGAAATTATACGTGCCTGAATAGTGCCGGGACAGTTGTTGAAATAACCTGTTTTGAAAAAGTAAAGTTTGCATTAATTTTTTGCACAAATTACAACTAATTTGGATTTTAAAGAAAAATTGCTAATCAAGTTATTTTTTAATAAAGGAAAATATGGCGATACTTGAACAAGTTGTGACAAATTGAAGATTACACTTTAATTTTCCAGCTATGCAGGCATTTTCACTTCGCTCATGCATCATTATCCAACAAATGCGTCATTGTATGTGAAATCTGACTTTTCACTAAATTCAGCATCCTTAAGAAAAGAGAAATTTCGTAATGATCTGCAAACAAAAAAATTAAAAATTAATTAGTAGTTAAAATTTTAAAGTTAATTAGTGGTTTTACTCCCGAATTGTTTCCCAACAATAAATAAACGAATTGAAAGAAATACATTTTAAAATAATCCTGACTAAAATCATATGGGTAGCTTACGTGAGTGTATTTAAATTAATTTTGGAAAGTTTTACAACTGAGTATGGCGTTTTCGGCCACCTCTTGAAAGGATGTTATACTATATGTACCAATGGTGCATGTTGTCTCTCTATGTGCAGGTGCTGCCATCTATTTTGCATTACTCTTACTATTGATATTTCTTCTTAAATTACTTGAAGTCCTGTGCAAGGGCGCCATCTGTTGAGAATGTATGACACTATTCGTTTAGGTTATCACCGGGTTGCATTTAGTGAAGTGTACTAATTAAAATTTCGTTTTAAAGAGAGTACTAAGAAATTCGCCAAAATGAACGTGAGTAATCCAAAAAAGATTTATCGAAAATCAAAAAGGAAGTTACACAAATCGCAGTGGTTTTATCGTAGAAGAGAGGAATTGTGCTTATCGTCTCAATGAACAAAAAGGAATATTGTGTTTACCTTTTTTAAATGTTTTTTATGCATACTTTAATAAATTATACCCCTAACATGAAAAATAATTATTTTTCAAACTATATATTTCATAAAAATAGACTTTCTGTATTTTCTGTATTTTCTGTATAGAAAACTGACCAAATCTTGTTCACTTCAGTTTGCCTTGAGATTTCCAAAGCTTTTAATCATGCTGCTTTTAGATGAATCATACTAACATGGAAACGCTAATGGGACAACTAGTTCGAATTAAAAGTAAGGAGTTTTCTACAATCAAAGATTTCTTTGTACATAAAAATAGACTTTCTGTATTTTTATGTACAAAGAAATCTTTGATTGTAGAAAACTCCTTACTTTTAATTCGAACTAGTTGTCCCATTAGCGTTTCCATGTTAGTATGATTCATCTAAAAGCAGCATGATTAAAAGCTTTGGAAATCTCAAGGCAAACTGAAGTGAACAAGATTTGGTCAGTTTTCTAACGGCGTCATATCTTGTCCTTAAGGTCTGCTAATGGTTTTGCTGATGGACCTAGTCGAGACAACCACCAAGAGAGTTAAATGCTAGACTAGGTCCATAAGCTCTTGTCGTTTGAACAAGAGAGAAGCTGCCTCCTCTCGATCTTCCATCAATAAATCCAGAGGCATCGAGAGATGCAGTCAAGGATATGAGACTGAGTTGCAATCGAGGCAGTACAGGAGCAAGATGGAAAAACCCTGTTTTCTTCACTCGAAAAACACACCTTTGGTGCGCCCACTTCTGAGTCTGGCCAAGGCAATTTGATCTGGTACCACCAAACTGAAGGCTAAAAAGCTTAGCTAGGTACCAATGTTGAGTAGCTGGAGTCCGAGGGCTTTTAGATTTCACCAAGGACTGGACTTCTGATGCAGTAATCGTTACATCCTAGAGAACTGTCCACTGCCCTCATTGGTAAGCTAGTCAGTGGTTTCGTTTCTAAACACGCCAACATGGGAAGGTATCCATTGTTACGTTATTGATTTTGAGGTCGCCATCTTGGAAGAGTAACGGATTAGCAACCGGGGGGTTCCGCGTTCGATTCCGACAAAGACCGTCGTGACAAGGGGGCTGGTGCACGTTAAACCTGTCGTGGCCTCAAATGTCCTCACGTTGGCGTGATGTGGAAGTTTGGAGAGTGAAGTGACAACTCAAGTGTGACCTCGTCATCTGACTGTGATTCAGTGATTCAAAATTGCGTGGTGTTGCCTACGGATTTTTCCCTTCGGGTTTTGGTCCCGGACCGTCGCCAGTAGCCCATTATGTTGCTTCAGTGTGATGTTAACTAAATACCTACCTGTCTACCTCCATATCATGACGACAGTTTGCAGTGCATAGGGTAAACAAGACAGTTATTGACCACCCTTAAGGCAATATTTATACTATAAATTCATGGAAAAAATAGTAAAAAAAGTTCAATCAAGTTGAAATTGATTGTAACTTTTCTTGAATTATTCTACTTTAAACTGAAAAAAGGGTTTCACATACAAAAAATTATCCCTGGAAAGTATTCTGCAATATGTTGAGAATAAATAGTGCAAAATCGGTTATTAACACCCTATGGATGAGAAATTGACACGACAGTTATTGATATCCCTTCATTCTTATTTAGTTTATTTTTGCAGTATAAATGGATTTATGCAAAGGAAACTATGACTAATATATCTTACAAAACATGCTCATGCTCTTTTCTTAGCAAAAACAGAAGAAACCGTCCTCTTAACTAGTACCTTGTTTGTATACTTCTTGATTACGTTATATTACCTTTCTTGATGTTTACAGTTTGAAAATCTTTTAACACCGCTGACTTCTATGATTCACAAGGAATTTCCCCCCCCCCCCTTATTTGAGACTGAACATTGACATGAAAGTTTATTTTCTTAAATTAAAGATTAGGGTGTCAATAACTGTTCGAGGTGTCAATAACTCTCTAGTTTACCCTAATTAAAAGAACATTCACAGTATCATAGTTTTCGCAGCAGAATAAAAATATATTTACTAATATTATAGTTTGAACGACTTAGTAAATATAATAATAAAGTTTACAAATACGCCAATAGCAGCTGCATGCGAGCAATAAAAATTAAATTCTTGGATCCATGTGCTCAGACACCCAATATATATAAAACAAAATTAAAAACTATTTGCACTAAGAAATCTCAAATTTTGTTCCTTTAATATTTAGAAATACGGCGCTGTCCCCCACTATATTGAGAAAAGATGTTTGTTCGCATTATGTGAGAATGCGTTTCACTCCACACATTTCTTTTCTTGTTAGAGAATTGGCGTTTAGAAATTAAATAATTATCGTACGTTATTTTTAATTTCACTAATTAAAATTTTCTTATTAGTGTATCTGTTACCGCTAAAGTACGGAAATCAGGTAATCTGCAGAGATCACCTAGATAAACTGCACATTACCTACTAGGCACTCGTTAAAGTGAAAATAAGATCTTTGCTCGAATAGCAACGTTTTTGTACGCTTAAATTAACTCAAACAACTCAGTAATACTAGGTACTACTAATTGAAAAATACGCTATACTTTTATCCCATAAAGTTATAAGTAATTTCATATAATAATCAGTAGATGTAGTGAAATATACTGACAATTGTTGAAACATAATGTCATTTATTTATTTTTCGATATCTAAAGAATCAAGTTGATAGAATCAATCAATCAACAGAATAGTTGATAGAATCAATCAGATTATATAGTATATACCTAGGTTAGAGAAACAAAGTTTTGCACTTTAACTATTCGAAAGCCGTTAATGTGCACATTATCTAGGTAAAGTGCGGAAAACTCTTATTTTGTAGACGATTCCTCACTTTAACGGAACAAATTAGCTAATATGAAGATTACCTAGGTAATGTGCACATTAATGGCTTTCGAGTTTTAACGGTAACATATACACTAACAGGGTCAAACCTACTCTTTTGCCGCTTATAGGCCAACCTAAAACCTGCCGAATCGTATTCCCGATCTGATTGCAAGTCGTTACTTATAATTAAGTTACTTATCGTGTTGGGTTTTCTGCTTTTATTAGACGTCAGTACAATAAAATTTTTTAACAAGTTCGTTTTCTAAAATATGGTTTAATCCAAGTGGTTTCGACGAGATATCTCGTCCTCCAAGATCTGACCAATTTTGCTAATGATAAAATATCTCGTCATCAAGGTATTGCCGATGTTTTTATTAGGATGAGATCAAGATCTGGTCAGTTTCTTTCTAATGACTAGAGACGACGAGATCTTGATGGACGAGATATATTGTCCATCAAGATCTGATTAGTTTTGCTAATGACGAGATACCTCGTCAAGACAACCACCAGGAGTGTTATAGTAATACATTAGAGCCTTGGTTATCCGAGGTAATGTGGACCAGATAACCAGAAGCTCGGATAATACGGATCCAGGCTGCGGTTTACTCTGTGTTTGAAAACACGCTTATGCCACTCAAACGTTTAACTATTTTGTAAAACGAGACTTTTAACTGAATTGATTGGCACGGTGTGGAAGTTTGGAGAGTGAGATGCCAGCTCAGGTGTTGACCTCGTCATCTGACCGGGGTTCAAAATGACGAGATATCCTGGGATCTTTCCCTTCGGTATTGATTCCGGACCACCGCCAATAGCTCGCTGTGTTTCTACAGTGCGACGTTAATTAACTACCTACCTACATTAACTGGAACTGAATTGTATTCGGGATGAATAGGTCTGAAATCAATCAATTAATAATTTTAAGAGAAAATTATCAATTGACTTCTTTTCAATTTTAATGGACATTTATTGAAAGCAAATGACCATTTAGATTGAAAATATAAGGAGGCTAAATGTTATGAAATATCTTAATGCTCAAATAGTGCATCCTTTTACTGCCGTAATTGTTTCTACTTTTTTTAAAGAGATGGCAGCACTTGCTTCGATTGAAGTGGATTCACTTTACTCTTGCTCTGGGATGTATAATTGTTTCTCTGAAGTGACCAGGCCGAAAATTAATTCCTCAGATCTTTCGATATTTCTAGAGTGACATCTTCAAAGTCACGAAAAAGTAGTCAATCGGACAACAGGAATGTCTCAAAAACGTTTTATATACTTGGTTTGTTGCTCTACGGTCTTTTGAACCATGATACGAAAGTTAAATTCTTATTTGCTTTAGGTAAGTAGGTAGAGTTAGTTAACGTCGTAAGGATGCAAGAAAACGGGCTATTGGTGACGGTCCGGGATCAATCCCAAAGGGAAAGATCCAGGACAACACCTCGTAATATTGAACCACAGTCAGATGACGAGGTCACCACCTGAGCTGGCACCCTACTCTCCAAACTTCCACACCACGCCAACGTGAGGACATTTGAGGCCACGACAGATTAAATGTGCACCAGCCCCTACGAACACGACGGTCTTTGGTTGGACCTAATTTCGAACTCGCAACCCTCGGGTTGATAATCCATTACTTATCCAACTGGGTTACCACGGCTTCTTATTTGCTTCCCATCAACAGATTCCAGGTCACCACGAATCAATCTGAATCCAGTAGAAACTGACAAACGTAGATTCGAGTGCATTGTAGTGGAACGCTCCGGATTCAGGCAGTGTGGAAGGATTTATGACTAACAAGCTATTTGTTTCGGAAGCCGCTTTCCCGAATGTTCGTAAGTCAGTTTCTACTGGATTCAATTTGATTCGGACTGACTCGGATTCTGTTGACGTGAAGCGGTCCTCAGGCAATCGTATCAAATTGATTCTCTTGAAGGAATTCTGCACAAATAGGACCATGATAAAATTTACAACCTAAAAGTTTGTAACCCCAATTACATAATGTTCTGCTGACCTATCTCTCTTTATATCGAAAGAACTGCGTTTCAGTTACGTTGAAAACACGTGAATTTTTCTTAAACGCTTGGTCTTCGTTAGTCAGTCCCGAATGTTCGTTAGTCAGTTTCTACTGGATTCAAATTGATTCGGACTGACTCGATGTGAAGCGGAAATTAGAGCTTTGGCAATTGCATCAAATTGATTCTCACAAAGGAATTCTCCACAAATAGGACCATGATAAAATTTACAAATAAAAATTAACGTAAATCAATGCCTAAAGGTTTGTAACCACTTACCAGACAATGTTCTGCTGACCTATCTACTATTAATACTGAAAGAACAATTGCGTTTTCGTTACGTTGAAAACACGTGAATTTCCCAAACGCTTGGTCCTTCAACACGTTGTGTAGATCGAACGTGATACAGCTTCATAAAGTATATCAAGAGAAAACCGAATCACATTGCTTCACTAACAGTACCCAACAAACACAAAGGAATAAAATGCTTCAAATAAACACGGCTTTATCTTAGATATTTACCCAGTACTACCGAATGTGATGTAAGACTGCCGGGTAAACAAAAGTGATGTTGACGTTCGTGACTTAAAAAATAGGGGAACACGTGACTTTTCATGACTGTCGTGACTCATTCACTGTCGAAAAACACATTTACGTGAACACTTCAACGTCATAGCATTACGCCACGATCAATTTATAACTCGAGACAACATCCCCTTAAACCTATCCTGTTGGCGTGGTGGAGAAGTTTGGAGAGTGGGGTGCCAACTCAGGTGTTGCCTCGTCATCTGACCGTGGTTCAAAATTACGTGGTGTTGTCATCGGATCTTTCCTTTCGGGATTGATCCCAGACCGTTGTTTTGCTCTAGAACGACGTTAATTAATTACCATTACCATTACTACCTCAAACCTATCCAGCAAGATGTAGACGGCGCAGGTTCGCTTCCTGTAACTTACCTGGGTGTTTATTCGACTCGGGTACTCAGAGAATAAGCTTATCAATGTGTGTAACGGAAAAATTCTTACATAAAATCTTACCAATATTCAAACAAAGGTTATCAAGGTAATTTTTATTTCATTCAAAATAAGTTAAAAATTACCTATAGAAAATCACTCCTTAAAAAGTTGTTACAAAAACCGTAGTGATGTTTTTACAAATGTTATTACTGAAAACTTAAAAATGTGTTTGAGGTAATTTCCAGGATATTTCGAAAACATCTGACCAAATTGCAAAGGGTGGTAGAGGGGACCAAAGTAAACATATTTTGTCAGGGAATGTGTGTCTGGAAATGCCGCGTTTAGGTGGCAGCGGGCGATGTTTACGTCAGTCGATGGCATCGTTTCTGTGGCGTAAGGCATTATTCCCCTCGGATTTTCAACGGTATGCATTGCTACACGAATTCGGAGCTCGCAAATATGCATCTGATGTATGTGGCAACAGAAACGATGTTATCTACTCACCTAAACAGCTCCCTCTACCACCTAAACGCTGAATTTCCGGACACATTCTTTGACGACAAAATATGTTTATTTAGGGACCTCTACCACCCTTTGCAATTTGGCCAGATCTTTCGAAACACCCTGTATTGAAATGAACCCTTTGTATGACTTGGAGATTACATTTCATACAACGCCATTTTTGAACTATTTACTAGTGGGTATTTTGAATAATGAGGGTAGGTAGGTACTTTATAATTGTCGCACTGGAGCAAGATAACGGGCTATTTGCGACGGTCTGGGATCAAACCCCAAGGAATAATGAGGATCAGCAGATTCATTTTGTAATCCAACGATGCAACAAAATGTTCAATTTTGAAGGAGAGTATTATACTTTTGAACCTGTTTTGTCTTGCTATTTGGTTAAACAGTACTTTAACCACCGTTCTTACCCATTTCATTTCTGCCAACTTATAAGTAGGTAGGTAGTTAATTAACGTCGCACTAGAGCAACACACTTGGCTATTGACGAATGTCCGAGATCAATCCCGAAGGGAAAGATTGAAGACAACATCACGTAATTTTGAACCACTGTCAACTTATAGTAACGGCTGACGACAAATCTTTAAACAGCATGCTCCGAGATCACTCAAAGACGACTTCTAATATAGTCCTGGGTATAGTGTTCGTAGTGGTTCACTTTAAGAGAATCTAATTACCCCTTTTGTTGCAAAACATATCCGGTCTCTCTCATGGGGATGGTCACCGGTACCATGGTACAATAGTACCAAGGCTCGAGGGTTCGTGAGCAATGTGAAAGGTTTGTTCTGTGATGGGCAGTCTGTTTTCGCAGTTCAAAATACATAAATCATTCCATTTTATTAATTATAAAGATAGGTAGGGAGAGTTAATTAACGTCGTAATGGTAGAAGAAAACGGGCTATTGGAGACGGTCAGGGATCAATCCCGAAAGGAAAGATCCGGGGACAAAACTTCGTGGTTTTGAACCACTGTCAGATGACGAGGTCAGCATCTGAGCTGGCATCCCAATCTCCAAACTTGAGGCCACGATGGATTTTACGTGCACCAGCCCTCGTGTACCTGACGGTCTTTGGTTGAACCGAGTTTCGAATTCACAACCCTCTTGTTGCTAATCCATTACTCTTCCAATTGGATACCGTGGCCCTGTAACTATAAAGATACAGGCAGAATTATGGAAGGCAGTTGACCTCGGGTCAGTCGATTTTTGAATAAGTGTGAAAGTGTGTTAAGAGAAAGCTTTCGATACGCGAATTGCGATCGCATCGGCTGTTTTTTCCCTGCCAACTCGGTATCAATCGTTTTCGACAGATAGACAGCACCAAAATGGCCCAATACGGATAAATAACTTGCAGTGGGACGAAAATATTTAATGTACAAACACTCCATTTTTATTTGCATAGATATAGCAGTTTTATTGGAAAATTCTCTCTTCATCTCCTTTTAACCTTCGAAGGCACTAGCGAAACTGTAAGTCATTAGCAAAGTCGGCCAGATCTTCATGGACGAGATATCTCTCGTCATTAGAAGAAAACCGAACAGATCTTCAGGGACGAGAAATCCTGTCTTTAGAAGAAAACTGACCAGATCTTCATGGAAGAGATATCTCGTCATTAGAAGAAAACCGACCAGATCTTGATGAACGAGTTTTCTCGTCATTAGAAGAAAACTTATCAGATCTTGATCTCGTTATTAGCAAAATTGTCCAGATCTTCATGGACGAGATATCTCGTCATTAGAAGAAAACCGAACAGATCTTCAGGGACGAGAAATCCTGTCTTTAGAAGAAAACTGACCAGATCTTCATGGAAGAGATATCTCGTCATTAGAAGAAAACTGATCAGATCTTGATCTCGTCATCATCAAAAATCGCAATATTCTGCTGGATGAGATATTTCGTCTAAGCCAATTGGAGGGTTAATATTACTTGTGCTAGTTGAACATTATATTGTACAAAACATTCAGTACTAGTCGCAGCACTTAGGATATATATTTTATTCCATGAGGGGCCTCTTATATCACTTGTTATTCTCACTCAGAGTGCAGATGTGGAAGATCTACCGAATCTATTTGATCTATTTAAGGACACTACACTTTAAAAAATTATTTTTGATTTTACATGTCTACAAAATGTTTTAGTGCACCTTATTCCAAAACACTTGAAATATACCATACAAAAGGAAAAAATCGTATTTACTTAAACGATAATCAAAGAATTTACTTCCACTAATTAAAAAGTTTAAGAAATATAGAAAAAAGAGATATTTCTCAATATTTTAAAATTCCTGCTCCAGCGTATTTAAAATTTTTACATTTTATTTTATTTTCCTCGAAGTGTTTCTCACAATTTTATGACTTGGCTTGTATGCACTATTGCTATTTATTTTTCACATATATTTTTATCACACACACTATATAAATAAAGAAAAACGTCATCTTCGGATTTAACAATTTTAAAAAAATTAACTTTCTTCTAAATCTTTTTATCTCTTGCACAAAGTTATCAAATACATCATAAAAAACAGCTACACAAATTTTCAAATCTCTATTAATTACAAAAATCTCTAGCATTTTAAATGCACTACTCATAAAACAGAAAGCTGAGGGGAAAAGGACTTTATAGCTTAAAAGTAAGTTTATTCCACTCTTGACCTACGACAAAAAATTTTAATAACTCATTTAATAATAAAGCTACAGCTGTGAAATTTTGCATACATATTTTTTAGACTGTACAACTAAAATAATAAAAAATGCGATATTTTTGTTATTTTTAGGGTACTGTGCCCCTTAAATATACTAAGTAATGTACGTGCATTTTTAAAAACCTGCATAAAATCCAAATTATATAATTCAGTGAATATTTATGTGGATGTCGTATAATCTTATAGTTTTACGTGCTTAGATTATACAGTGAGTAAAGAAGACGTAATCATCGTTCATAACATTGTGAGTTTCATTGTTGAAGAATAACGGATTAGCAACCTATTGGATGCAAGTTCGAAACTCGATCCAACCAAAGACCGTCGTGTACGTGGGGGCTGGTGCTCGTTAAATCTGTCTGGCTTCAAATGTCCTCATATTAGCGTGGCGTGGACGTTTGGAGAGTGGGGTGCCAGTTCAAGTGTTAACCTCGTTATTTGACCGTGGTTCAACATTACGAGGTGCTGACCTCGAATCTGTCCCTTCGGGATTGATCCCGGACCGTCGCTAATATCCCGTTGTGTTGCTCCAGTGCGACGTAAATTCACACACACAACTATTTACCCTCTAATTACATATAAATTATGTTTGTTAAATCTAATATACACCAACTGGACATAAGTTTGTTTTGGCAGAATGTGAAGTTGTAGCCACAAAGAAAAGGGCCTAATGAATCCTGAAAGATTAACTACCCCGAGTTTAGCCATTCTGTGAAGTTAGAAGAAAAGATACTTACAATGTTTTGGGAAGGATATTTTTTCACAGAAAATCTGTAAAACTGTAATAAGTAACGAATCTACCCCTTCCACATACAACTTTAGAAGCTGGGCATTAGTCAATTTTGACATAATATAATGTTTTAGCTACAATGAAAAGGGACTAATGAATCCTGAAAAAAAAACTACCGCTAGTTTAACCATTCTGTGAAGTCAGAAGAGAAGATACATGCAACCTTTTGGACAAAGGTATTTTTGCCAAAAAAATGTTAAAACTTTAATAAATACTTCTGAAATGCCACCTCTCTTTTACTAAACCTGATTTTGAGATCCCTCCCAAAAAATGAAAGCTATCTTCAAAAGTTCTCTAAAAAGTACATTCTGTTCTCTCTAAAAGTACATTTATTTTTTAACTGACTGCGTCATTCCAGGTTTGAAAGCTGCTGCACCATTCTAATTGCATTTCGGAAGAAATTAAAAATTACGGTTTATTTTGGTTACACGGAAAAGTGTGTCGCAGTTTTCATTCACACTTGGTATAACCCGCTCATTATTAAGGTAATCCGTGATCTGATTGCTGTCAGAACTGTATACCATATCTGTTGTTCCTGCTAGCATTTATCAGCAGAGTCTCGTACGTCGTGTCCAACACATAAATAGCAAAGCTTTTCAAATTTACATAACCTTCACTGCTGGTCTAAATAACTTTTCATCACCAATGGCTGATTAGAAGTCGACTTCGTTCGTCATTAATGCTGCTACGGATAAGGTATCGATCGAAAAATAAACTTTCTTTTTGGTTGCTATTGATAAGATATCTCGGCGATTTCGCAGCAGCTGGATTAGAAAGCGGAAATTTAGGTCAGAGGTTCCGCGAATGTCAGATCAAGCTGGATTAGAAAATCTCTTGCTGAAGAATAGAGAGCGCTATTCATTATAAATATAGGATGAACCATCTCTGAATTTCGGAGATATTTTTTGTTTACCATGTGCATACAAATTAGTTTTGCTCGTTATGATTTTTCTTTTGATATATCATCATCGTTGAAAGTAATTATTTTTTGGTATTAAAAATTACGACCTTCATGGCAACAGAGGTCATATCTCAGATTCTCTTGTTGCAGTAATTGGAGAAACGAAGGTGGACTGGCCAACTGGCAAATCGTTCAAATGCCGAGATGTTCAGAAACCGAGATATTCAAATGACGAGAAATTTCAGAGATATTTTTGTTTATCCTGTTCATACAAATTAGTTTGCTCGTTATGATTTTTCTTTTGATATACCATCATCGTTGAAATTAATTATTTTTATTTATTAAAAATTACGACCTTCATGCGGTAACAGAGGTTATATCACAGAAGATCTTGTTGCAGTAATAAGAGAAACTAAGGACAATTGGATTGGCCAACTAGCAAATCGTTCAAATGCCGAGAAAGTTCAGCTAAACACCGGCTAAAAGTACTTTCAATGTAGGATGAGTAACACCAAAATGTAGTCTAGCATATTCCTACTTCAATTTTCCTCAGTTGAAGCATCTTTTCAGATCGGCACATTGACAGAATGCCCTGTTTTCAACGAAGGCAGTAGGGTGAATTAGGATATATTTTAATAAAATACCCTCTTTATTTGTAATGGGTCTTTCTAATCTCATTGCCCGATAACTTGAGCACATTTTAAGGTAAGCCTTACACCGCAGCGACTAGCCTTCCCGAATTGTGAAAGATTGCGAAGAAAGCGAGACACATGTTTTCGTTGGAAGAAAGAAGGTGATAGAAGAGACTGGTAACAATAATAGGGGTGCACAATACGGTGCTGCCGGCCGGATTGTGAAAGATTGAGGAGAAAGCGGGACACATGTATTAGTTGGAAGAAAGAAGGAAGGTGATGTGGGAGAGTAAGAGACTAATAACAATAATAAGTTGCACAATAGGGTGCTGCTGCCCGGATTGTGAAAGATTGTGAAGAAAGTGGAACACTTGTAAAAAATTGAAGGAAGAAGCAAGGTCTGGAAGGAAGAGACTGACAACAATAATAGATATACAATACGATATTCCGGGACGGATTGTGAAACGTTGTGAACAAAGCGGGACACCTGTATTAATTTGAAGAAAGGTGCTAGGTGAGGAAGAGACAGGAAACAATAATAGATTTGTAGGACAATTATTTATTAAACACTACCGTCCATAAGTTTGAAAACAACCTGCGCATTCCGCAAATACTCTATGTTCGGCATTTTAAAGATTTTTTGGTATTTAAATATCATACCTGGTACAGACAATGTGAAGAAATGCGACATTACAATAATCTGCTTTTTGCATTAGAAAAAAGCATACTAAAATTTGCTACTCTTGAAAACGCTTCATAGCATACCTGAAGCAATGTAACTCTTAGGTTAGTCCACAAGTCAAGTGTGAACTGTCAGCGGATTGGATATTGGGGTTTTATGGCGCAAGGTCCAAAAGTGGACAAACTGCGCCAAATACAAGACAGAATATAACACAATAAAAGTACAAAACATTTAAAAATCAAGTCTAAGATGAAGATAAAGTGTAAATTTAAAACATGCGTAAATGAGGATAAAAAGATTTAAATAGTCAGATGATAAAAACAAGACCATTGTTTGCAGCATTACTAACGAATTTAATTTACATATGCATAAAATTTGGAAGTGTGAAATTAAGAGATTGAATAATAAAAGAATTTTGGGGATAAAATAGATTGATGAGTCATTTTGAATTTGAAAAAAAAAATGAGATGAGATTTAAAAAAACAACTTAACGTAAAAATGCGAGGTTTGAATGGGGATTTTCCCAAATCAAATCTTGTAGATTTAAAATTGTATTTTTAAAAGATTTGAGACGTTGATGATTAAGAACAAGACACAATTAAAATGTGATAAACAAAAAATGGAGTAGAGCTCGAGATGCAAATGACATCAACATAAATGATCATTGGATTACATAATTTAGATTTTATGCAAGGTTTTAAAAATGCATGGACATTACACAGATAATGCATTTAGGGACCTAAAAATTACCAGAAATATCGCATGTTTTGTCTTATTTTAATTGTACAGCCTTAAAGAATATGTGCGAAATTCCACAGCTGTAGCTTTATTATTTAACGATCTATTAAAATTTTTCTATCGAATGTCAAGAGTGAAATCGACTAACTTCTAGAATATGAAGTCCTTTTTCTCAGCTTTTTGTTATGACTACAATGTATTTAAAATGCTAGGGCTTTTGTAATTAATAGATTTGAAAATTTGTGTGGTTGTTTCTTATGATGTATTTGTTAACTTTGTGTATGTAAAATCCTTTGTGTAATAAAAGGATTTAGAAGAAATAACCGATTAAGAACTGTTTTTTGTTTATATAGTACATGTTATAAAAATATTTGTAAAAAATATAAGTAATATAAAAAAATAGCAGTATTGCATGCAAACCCAGACACAGAATTGTGGGAAACAATTCAAGGAAAATAAAAAAGATTGAAAAATTAAATTACGTAAGGGAGTTTGAATTTTAAAACATTGTAGTATCTTTTTTCAACATTTTAAAAATTTGAATTATTTGAAATACATTTTTTTGCTTATCGCGTAAGTAAAAATGATTTCTTTCCTTTTGTATTGCATTTTTCATGTGTTTTGGAATAAGATACACTAAAACATGTAGAAATATAAAATAAAAAATGCTCAAACCCCTTAGTTTGAAAATGAACTAATTTTTTTATTACATATGACAGTGAATATTGCAAATAATCGTATTTCACTCTTTACTTAAGGGACCGTATAAATATTAAGACCCCTACTTTTTTGAAAAACCACGCAATGGTAAAAACTATTTTAAGCCTTCAACTGTCTCCAATTCAAAGTTTCAAATTGGACACGTGTAAATCAGTTGTCGGAAAATGAATTACGAGGTCATCTACGTTAAAAGATCCTTGTATATACCCCTCTGATATCAGTTAAAATTCAAACCACTTTAGAAAGGAAGATAACGTCACAAGAATTGGGGGAAATGTCCTTGATACGAGACATCAGACACGTGTACTCCTATAACTAAATGATTCGTAGCTTTCCCCGAAAGGATATATTAACTCCTCTATTGCTGTTATATTAACCCTATGAGCGTCACGAGATTTCCTAGTAGTGTAGTGTTGTTTTTACTCCACAATACACTTAATGACTAAATAACCACATCTATCTAAAGGATCCATGGATTCTTTCAATCCTTAGAAATATTCTATTCGTTCTTTCCTTGGAATAGAATATTTTGGAACGATTATACTGACTCTGTGGAAGAGAATTCTTTGGAAAGATTCGATTGCTCCTTCCTTAGATTAGAATACTTTGTGAAGTTTCTCTCTCTCTATTACTCCTTTACAGGGTGATTATAATTAAAGTTCAACTTTCAAAAAGCTCTAAAAAAAGAACCACTGCTCAGAATGACATGAAATTTGAACTGAATATACTCGAAGAAGGGGGAAATGGTATGGCATAAGAAAAAAAATAGTTCCAAATTTTAACAATAGATGGCGCTTTAAGCGTCATAATATGCAAAATAAAAGACGTATCATGCGCACGACACATTGCATTTGTTATAAAAACGCGGGGTACATGGCGTTTTCCTCATATTGCGTCTGAGAAGGTCGTCATGACTCTCTCAATGAAGGATCGCGCTCTGCTTGTGAAGCTCTTTTACAAGAACGGTGACTGTGCGCCAGCAGCTCTGGCAAAGTTCCGGACAGTAAAGTGTATGAAAAAAGGCTGTGGTCCGATGTCTACATAGGGTCTGGAGAAAATGATTAAGAAATTCGAAGAGACAGGTTCTTTTGAAGTGAAATCTGGTAGAGAGAGGAAACCAATTGCTTCGACGTCAGTAGAAGATGTGGCCGCAGCATTCCAGGAAGAGACGAGCGGTGGTGTGCAAACGTTCAGTGCACGGGGAATTGCCCGAACTTTGGACATGCCTGTGAGCACGGTGCATAAAATTGTACGAAACATCCTGCATTGCTATCCATACAAAATTGCCCATGTTCAGGAGTTGCTTCCTGCTGACCTGCCAGTAAGACAAACTTCTGCTCTAGATTTTCTTGCTCGCATGGAAGTGGACAATGAATGGCCATGGAACATTTTGTGGACAGACGAAGCCCATTTCCAGGACTCAATACTCAGAATTGCAGAATATGGGCAACAGAAAATCCGTTCGCACATGAACCAATACCTCTTCATTCTGCAAAGGTAACTGTGGTGCAGGTTGACGCCATCGTTTATCGTAGGACCATTTTTTTTCGAGGGGGTCGTACGGGTCCTGTTACCTGTACCGTCAATGGTAAACGCTATGAGAGTCTTTTGCGCAACCACGTCATTCCAACACTTCAACAGCGTGCATGTGTGGATAGCATCATTTTTATGCAAGATGACGCTCCTCCGCTCATTGCAAAGCCAGTGAAGCAGCTGCTCAAGAGGCATTTCGGAAATTATAGAATTATCAGCCGTCATTTTCCAACAGCCTGGCCGTCAAGATCACCCGATCTTAATCCTCGTGACTTCTGACTGTGGGGTTATCTGAAAAATATTGTGTTCAGTGGTCTGATTGCAAACTTAGCTGAATTGAAGGCACGCATTGCGCAACACATTCACAACGTGACCCCTGAGACACTACGATCTGTTGTGGAACATGCTGTTTCTCGGTTTCAACTTGTGGCAGCAAACAGTGGACAGCATATTGAACATGTCTTGCGCAAGTCTGGCGATAATTAACAACCGATTTCATTGTTGCTTTTTATGCAGTTTTTGGCCTCAGGACAATTAAAAACCGATTTCATTGTTGCTTTTTATGCGGTTTTTGGCCTCAGAACAATTAAAAACCGATTTTTCCCATCCGATGTGGTACGACCTTGTCGTGGTGGATGGGCTTTCCACAACTGTTGAATGACTTGGAAGTCATTTTTGCAGTAAAAAACCGATACAGTCATGCACATTGAACAGTACCAAATCAAGTGAGAACCAGTTGGTTTAACGTGCAACTCACGCCATAGCCGTCGTATTGCTATTCAAATATCACTTGTAGCCGAACCCATTTACATTATAAAGCTTAAAGCGCCATCTATTGCTAAAATTTGGAACTATTTTTTTTCTTATGTCATACCATTTCCCCCTTCTTCGAGTATATTCAGTTCAAATTTCAGGTCATTCTGAGCAGTTGGTCTTTTTTACAGCTTTTTGAAAGTTGAACTTTAATTATAATCACCCTGTACTTAGATTTATAACCCTTTGGAAAGATTCTCTAGCTCATTTCCTTACAAAGGAATCCTTTCGAACGATTCTATCGCTCTTTCTTTATAAAGGAATTCTTTGGAAAGGTTTTATTGCTCTCTCTTATACACACATACACTACTGTTTGTGAAAATTGCAACACTGAAAGAATCATCAGAAATAAATGAAATTCATTCCACGTATTACTTATAGTGGTTGAAATAAACGATCAAATTTACAGAGCAATAAAACAAAAATAATGCCGAAAATCAATATCTTGTGAGCCGCCACGCGCAGCAATGAGAGCCTGTACACGTCGTGGCATCGAATCATACAGATTCTGAATGTCATGCTGAGGAATGGCATTCCAGATGGCCTCTATCTGATGCCAAAGTTCAGCCGTACTCTGCCCGACGAGTAGTACGAGCGAGTCGCCGTCCGATGTAATCCCAGACATGCTCAATGAGCGACATATCCGGGGAACTTGCAGGCCATGGAAGAAGCAGAACCTGTCGTGCACTGAAGAAGGCTTGTACATTCCGAGCAACATGTGGACGGGCATTGTCTTGCTGAAATACAGCTCCGGGAATACGTTGTAAGAGGGATAGGACCTCAGGCTCCACAACTTCCCTGATGTAGCGCCCGCTGTTCAGGGTCCCCACAATTTGGAGTAGGCGGGATCGCCCATGATATCCAATAGCGCCCCAGACCATAACGCCAGGCGTTCGTCCAGCATGACGCTGAATAAGACACTCCGGGCGAAGGCGTTCACCTCTGTAACGTCTGACGAGTACGCGTCCATCGTTATAGTCCAGATTGTAGCGGGACTCATCTGAGAAGACGACTCGTTGCCAATCGGCACGCCATTGGCTGTGTTGGTGAGCCCATTGTAGCCGGTGGCGTCGGTGGTTCATCGTCAAGGGAATCTTGCGCAGGGGAATCCTTGCACGTAGCCCATGGCGCAGAAGACGTCGATGAACCGTGGGAGCAGACAATGACACACATGTAGACGTGCTCCAATGTTGTGCCAACGCACGAGAAAACGCTGTACGGTCTGTCACCGCCATGCGGATGAGGTGTCTGTCGTCCCGTGGTGACGTCATATTACGTGGCCCACTGTCGGGGTTTCGACTAGTCCGGTTCTCCATGGTCCATCTCTTCCACACACGCATCACTGTTGTGGCATTACGCCCCGTGCGAGTGGCGATTTCACGATATGAAAGTCCACCCTCACGGAGGCCGATCATGCGGCCCCGTTCGAACTCCGTTAGTTGCTCGTATGACACTGCGTTTTTGGCGAGGCATATTGACTTCTAATCAATCAATTACAGCAGTCAAACGACGATACACACATTTTAACGCACCTTTACAGTGCTTTTTATACACGGCTCACTTGGAAGTTTAGAGGGTGTTTCTCGGCCCACTCATGCGTGATCGCTTTGTAAATTCTAATCATTTGCATATCCTAACCTGTTTTGCATTTCCTGCAAATTTCGTTTAATCTGCATGATTCCTTCATGGTGTTGCAATTTTCACAAACAGTAGTGTATTTCCTTTCAATGGAATATTTTGGAAATGTTCTATTGCTTCTTTGTATAGAATCCTCTGGAAAGATTTTATTGATCAAGATGATCAAAATTAATTAAAGTCATACAGGGGAGACTGCAGGTCGTAAGGTAGAATTATGCATGTGAACCCTCGAAGGGTTAATATGTAAACTCATTAACCCTCCAAATGGTTTTGACGAGATATCTTGTCCATCAAGATCTGACCAAGTTTACTAATGACGAGATATATCGTCATCAAGATATTGCTGATTTTTTTATGGTGACGAGATCAAGATCTTGCCAGTTTTCTTCTAATGGAAAGGTATTTCGTCCATCAAGATCTGCTCAGTGTTTCCTAATGACGAGATACCTCGTCCAGAGAACCACCAGGAGGGTTAAGTGAAATTAAATTAATGTTGTGCAGTAGAAACGCACAACATACGGCCTGCAGGTCGAATTCAGCCCGTGAAGGTCTTACATACAATAATACTAGACTAGGCTAGAATTTTTTTTATTTTAATCAGTTTTAAATTATTATTCAGCTAAACTCTCTAAAAGGTAGATTTTAGGATCTCGGTGACAAAAATATGTAAATTGAGTTCTAAAATGCAGGTAGAACATTACTTCATATGTCTGAGGAAAAAACCAAGTTTCTTTTCCTTGAAGGGCTATCGAAGGACTATAGACGAGCGAATCTGTTACAAAGTATACACCGATCCGACCTCCAATAGGAGATAATTGATCTTTAATGTTTAAAGACGTATGTTTAACGACGTAATGTTTAACGACGAGCAGATCATTAACTGACAACAAAGTTACTTTCTGTACAGCTGTTGAAAAATTAACAATTAGTTTATAGGTTGAAAAATAACAATTACAAACATTTTGATTGTATTGTATGTCTTTTAAGCAGATTAGCCCGTTCTGCTGCTCCAGTGCGATGTAAATTCACCTATTTACCAATCAATCTTTTAAAATTTTAACTAATTCATTTAGTTTAATGATTGATCAATTTAATTTAAGAATTTTTAGTCATTGTGAAAGCTACTTTTTTTAAATTTGATGACAATACAGCTGACATATTCGCCTCTTTTTAGGAACACCGTGTTCATTTTTCTGATGCAACTCAAATAGCCAGTGGCATGAACTAGCAGTTATCACATTTCTTTCTTTTCGAAAACAGTTTTTAACGGTTAATTTGATGTAACACAGTTATTTAAACTGTTATCGAAGTATCAACGCATCTCTACTTTCGTCTCAAACTTTGACGACCCGTCACAACTCACTCATGAAGTAAATGCACCCCTGGTGTGGGCAGCGGTAACCCAGTTGGAAGAGCAACGGTTTAGCAAATCGAGGGTGCGAGTTCGAAACTAGATCCAACCAAAGACCGTCGTGTACACGGGGGCTGATGTTATTTAAATCTGTCGCGTTAAATCTGGTGTGTTAAATCCTGTGACCTCCAATGTCCTCACGTTGGCGTGGTGTGGAAGTTTGGAAGATTGGGGTGCCAGCTCAGGTGTTGTTCTCGCCATCTGACCGTGGCTCAAAATTACGATTTAGGTAGGTAGGTATTTAATTAACGTCACACTGGAGCACACAACGGGCTATTACAAAATTACGAGGCGTTATCCTTGGATCTTTTCCTTTAGAATTGGTCCCCGACCGTCGCCAATAGCCCGTTGTGTTCCAACCGTACGACGTTTATTAACTACCTACTTACCACCCCTGGTGTATAGTATTTGTCAGTATGTGAAACGTTTATTAACTACCTACTTACCACCTCTGGTGTATAGTATTCGACAGTATGTGAAACGTTTATTAACTACCTACTTACCACCTCTGGTGTATAGTATTCGACAGTATGTGAAACGTTTATTAACTACCTACTTAACACCCCTGGTGTATAGTATTCGACAGTATGTGAAACGTTTATTAACTACCTACTTACCACCTCTGGTGTATAGTATTCGACAGTATGTGAAACGTTTATTAACTACCTACTTACCACCTCTGGTGTATAGTATTCGACAGTATGTGAAACGTTTATTAACTACCTACTTAACACCCCTGGTGTATAGTATTCGACAGTATGTGAAACGTTTATTAACTACCTACTTACCACCTCTGGTGTATAGTATTCGACAGTATGTGAAACGTTTATTAACTACCTACTTACCACCCCTGGTGTATAGTATTTGTCAGTATGTGAAATTTTTAAATGCATTTCTTTCAACAATGCTGTGGCAATTTGAATTTATGTTATCGTAAACTAAATCTAGCTATTTATCTATCAAAAAGAGGCAAACACTCAATTTAATGTGAAAAAAAAAGAATGGCCAAAACAATCGAATAACAATTTTTAATTCCAATTCTTTTGGTTTCCAGCTCTTTCAATGTACTTTTGATTTTAGTGACAGAAAAGAAATATTGAAGGCCAACGGATAAACAACGATCTATAAAATTATGCCAATTGTCGTTTCACAGTAGCGAAAAATATTTACACTGCCAAATGTAGAAAGCACTCCCTACTTCACTCACCAGCGATAGTGTTAACTTTAGAGCCTTATCTGGTGATCGTAATGATTTATTTACTGTGTTATACAACTGTACAATTAAACTCTTCATCTGCTTTAGTAAATGATATGATGTAACTCAGACAAGTATTGCGAAAATAATTTCGGGGACTAGTT
The DNA here is from genome assembly GCA_933210815.1 of Meta bourneti. Taxonomy (NCBI): domain Eukaryota; kingdom Metazoa; phylum Arthropoda; class Arachnida; order Araneae; family Tetragnathidae; genus Meta; species Meta bourneti. The sequence continues at coordinate 95,696,555 of OW119934.1, forward strand.
TTCTATCACAGTCTGGGCAACGAAGCAAGCAACGCACGAGCTGTAGGCAACGTGCAGCAGGTTCGATTCCTATCTGGGTATATTTTTCTCTTCCGTGTCAGTAAAACTTTCATTGTTTGTGTATGTCCATTACTGGATGTTGTCTCGTGTTTAGCGTAGGATGATCAAATACGGTTCTAGCTCCGAAAAACTGGCGATAGTTTGTAACCAGTTTTTGCACCAGAGGCTGATCACTACAGGGCAGTTTTCGAAATGTTGATGAACCAACAAGAGGGTTAATTGCTTGCACACCTGTTTACGTTTCTTCTACTTAAGTGTTTAACAAAACTTCGATTTACATAGATTAAGTTACTTCAGTGTTTATTTTTTGTAAAAGCGGGGATATTTCAGGGAAAGAATCCCATCTGAATACGGGGCCGCGGTAGCCCAGTTGGAAGAGTAACGGATTAGCAAACGGAGGGTTGCGAGTTCGAAATTCGGTCCAGCCAGAAGCCGTCGTGCAAGTGAGGGATGGTGCGAGTTAAATCTGTCGTGACCTCAAATGTCCTCACGTTGGCGTGATGCGGAAGTTTGGAGGGTGGGGTGCCAGCTCAGGTGTGGACCTCGTCATCTGACAGTGGTTCAAAATTGCGAGGTGTTGTCCACAGATCTTTCCCTTCGCGATTGCTCCAGTGCGAAATTCATCAACTACGTACTCAAAACGAATCTATATTCGACAAAATAGTAATGACAGTATATGTGTGCTCACCACTTGGTAAACATTCCGATTCAATATACAGCAACCGAAGGGTTGCGAGTTCGAATCCAACAAAAGACCGCCGTGTACAAAGGGGTCTGGTGCACGTTAAATCTGTCGTGGCCTCAAATGTCCTCATGGAGTGGTGTGGAAGTTTGGAGAGTGGGGTGCCGGCTCAGGATTGGATTGGTTTGGATGTTTGAGTTTTATGGCGCAAAGTCCAAAAGCGGACAAGCTGCGCCAAACTCAAGACATAATATAACCCAATAAAAGTACAATACATTTAAAAATAAGTTCAAGGCAAAGATTAACCTTTTGACTACGGCCGGGACAACTGTCGTCCCATATTCAGGTAGTGGAATAAAAGCGCCGTAGTGTAAAGGAGGTACTCGTAAATTAAAAACATGCAAAATATGTAGATGAGAATAAAAATATACAAATAGTCAGATAATAAAAACAAGACCATTGACTGCAGCATAACTGATGATTTAATTTGTATATGCATTAAATTTGATGGTTGGAATTTAAAAGATTGAATTATAAGAGAATTTGATAAAATAGATTGATGAGTCATATTGAACTTGGAAAAAAATTAGATAAGATGTAGAAACCAACTGAACGTAAAAATGCAAAAATGTTTGGATGGGGATTTTCCCCAACCAAATCTTGTAAGTTTAAAATTGCACTTTTAAAAAATTTTTGACGATGAGGATTAAATGCAGGACATATAATTAAAATATGATGAACTGTAAAATCTGAAGAGTATGATAAACGAAAAGGGGGCTCTCGCCCAACAAAAGATGGCGATGAGTGAAACGTGTGTGTCCAATGCGAAGGCGGGCCAGTTCGACATCCGTCCTCCGCTCTGTAGACACTGGCCATTGATGAATAATGGGTTTTATACAATGCAATTTGTTGGTGACTTGCAGGTCCAAGACTCTTGCCGCAAGGAGTCGATGAACTCCTTTGTGGACATCTTGATGTCACTAAAAGGAACGGCTTGCTGCAATGGAACGGAAGCTGCCTTCGCATCACCGTCAGCAAGCTGGTTACCCTTGATGGCCACGTGACTAGGGACCAACAAAACAGAATACCGAAACCCTTGCTCTTGAAGGTACGCAAGATGGTAAAAATATCTGACACGATAGGATGGCAAGTGATGGTATATTGTTCCAGCTATTGTAATACACTTATGCTGTCAGTGTAAATGCAGTACTTACGGTAGGTGCTAGAGGATATCTGCTGAAGGGCGTAATAAATTGCCACCTCTTCAGCAGTGTAGACGGAGTAGGAAGTGTGAATTCGTAACTATAAACAGTGTGAGGAAACACAATCCCGCAGCCCGCATAAACTCCTCCTTTAGACCCATCCGTGAACACTGGTAAATAGGTTCGACTGACAGCGGTGCAAGAGATATATTTGTTGGAATATTGCTGGAGCAGTGTCAGACTTTGCGTTCGGAGTGAAAAGGTTGATAAAATTGAGAGATAGAAAGTCCCCCATGGTGGGAAACGAAAATTTTCAGTTTCTTGGGGCACAATATCACTAAGGTAAGAATCGTTTATGATGGAATTGTTTCTCTGCATAAAAGGTTTAATGCAAGAGGAACGAGCGTTGTAAATACGATTCAAACCTGTGGCAAGAGTCATAAGCTTCAAGGGATGGGATGACAACGATTTGATGTTATAATAATTGAAGGACAACTTCTACCGTCGCAAGTCAAGTGGTAGCTGGTGACATTTTACGTAGAGGCTGTTAACTGGAGACGGATGACAATGCGAGACAGGATGACAGCCTGATACACTCGGAGTAATGTTTCGCGATCTGCTCCCCAGGATGTATTGGAAAGTACTTTCAATATATTTCGTGTTTTCTCACACTTCTTCCTCAGATGTAAAATGTGAGTCAGGAAGGTGAGTTTTTTGTCGAACATTACTCCCCGAGGAATTTCATCTCGTTGACTACGGGAATTTTCGAGTTCTTGATGTTGATTGTAGGATCGAGATGCAAGCCTCGTTTCCTACAAAAATGAACACAGCAACTCTTGCTTGAGGACAGCGTATGACCGTTCTGGTTGCACCAATTAACCAAGTTGCTAACAGCGGTCTGAAGTTGTTCAATCCAACGTATATCCGATCCCTGGCAGGATATCTGCAAGTCCTTGAATTGATGGCTGAAGAGTGAATAATGTCACTGAAATGAAGGATAAAAAGAGTACCACTTAAAATGCTCCCCTGAGGGACTCCCCCAGCTTGAATAAAAGTATTGGAAAAAGTTTGTCCAATGCGAGTTCGTAAAAAATTTTGAATAAAAATCGGAAAATTTCCCTTTAAACCAAAATCGAACATACGTTGGAGAATACCGTGTCGCCACGTACGGTCATATGCCTTCTCCACGTCGAAAAAAATCGAAACCAAATTATTCCTCCGAACAAAAGCATTACGAATTTGAGATTCTAGATATACTATGTTATCTAGAGTGGACCGTCCTTTGCGGAAGCCACTCTGATGAGGAGGAATACATTGGTTCTTTTCAAGTACGTATATGAGACGGGTACTGACCATACGTTCTTGCATAGGCAGCTTTTATAGGCAGCATACGTAAGGTCTTGCATAGGCAGCTTTTTAAGGCAATTGGACGATAGCTCAGATGGTCTTTAGGGTCCTTTCCAGGCTTCAGGATGGGTATCACTATACTTTCATTCCATAAAGTAGGAAATTTCTGCTCTCTCCAGACTCGATTAAACAAAAGGATGTTTTGTAAGGAATTTGGGGGCGGGTGGCGAAGCATTTGATATGATATATATCACCCGGCTCAGGACTGGTATTATAAGACCTAGATAGCGCCTTCTTCAACTCCAACAAAGTGAGCTCGCAGTTATAAGGGAGACCGCGTATACTTTGAAAATTAATTGCTGTTCTCTCAGCTCGCCTCTTTGTCGCTTGAAAAGCTGAACTGTATAGGAAAGGTATAGGAAAGCTTCTGTATAGGAAAGCTTCTGTTCTACCTTAACAGATTCAACTTCCTTCTCGAGAATCCACTTCGGACATGTCCTGGAAAATGAGGGATGATCTCCTCCACAGTTTACGCAGTGAGCCTCCTCCACAGTTTACGCTGTCGTGTCCGGGCTCACCGCAACGGGCACATCTGATGGGGCTGCGGCACGAGATCTTTCAATGTCCGAAATTCTGGCAGCCGAAGCAGCGCTGAGGATTCGGGACATAGACTCGGACTGGGCAGCTCAGATATGCTGCTGTGATTCGTGTCGGCAGGGATGGTGTGTCGAACGTCAGTATTAAATGTCTGGTGGGAAGGGTCTTCCCATAACGACGTATTGTGATACGACGTACGCCAACTACGTGCTGATCACTTTTCCAGGATATCTTCTGGTGAAAAAAGAAGATCCGGTTCGGAGATGACGCCCCGTGAGGTATTGAGCGAGAAATGGGGAGTAACTGTAATAGTAGTGAATGAACCTAACTTTTTTGCGTAACGGAGTAAATTCGCCTGCGTTTCAGTTGAAACTTAGACCAGGAGAGACCCGGAACGAAGTTTTTAAGAGATTTTATAGTACCCAAAAAGACTGAAATGTTTTGTGAATTAAAAACGGCGAAACAGAAGTAAAAGAGTTTTGTATCGGGTTTACACTAAGTGAGTTGTTCAAGAGTTTTATCAAGAAAAAACGTTTCAGAGATTAATGTTCATTTGTTGTTCCCCACGAGGGGAGAAGTATGTGTTTTCCATAATAGAAAAAAAGAGAATTCGGTCACCGACAGCACCACCCACCATGGAGTCCTACAAGGGGATGCAGACACCTGAACCGGTGCTTGTCGGTGACTCTACGCTCACGGCGCCCTCCTGAAACAGTCTCCACCCTTTGCGAGGTGTCCAGTAAGTGACCGATTGCATAGCCCTATCGGACGATGAAGTCCAATCGACCAGCCGATTGATGCACACGGGACCAATGTACACCTCCCGTTTACCTGAAGCTGGGGCCAAAGCAATGTGTTGGGTCAGTATATCGCCCCTCAACTTCCAGGATCCCCTTTTCCAGGGAGACGGGCCTCCATGCACGGCAAACACGTGGGTGATATAATCCCCAAGGGGAGCTGAAGGCGACAGCGTGTCGAAAAGCTACTCAAGGGGAGCCCTCACCTTCGAAGAGGCAACCACAACGAGGGAGGAAGAAAAAAGCAAAAAGCAGGAGGGGAGAAGAATGAAGAAAGGGGAAGATCACTCAGGTACCCCGGGGTTGTGAAGCTCGCACAAACCTAAAGAAGGTATGCCCCTGATTGCGGTGCCAACTCAGGTGTTGTTCTCGTCAACTGACCATGGTTCAAAATTACGTATTGTTGTCCTCGGATATTTCCCTTCGAGTTTGATCCCAGACAGTCGCCAATAGCCCGTTGTGTTGCTCCAATGCTACGTTACTTAAAAATACCATACCATGCCATACCGATTCGATATCGGACGAAAGGTGAATTTTTGACATTTGCTAAGTACAGCAATGTGTGGCACCGCCTTGAAGTTTGTACTGGAAGTTTTGAAACCTGCATCAAAACTGCCTCGTGAAAATCTCTAGTGATTGACTACTTAAAATAACTAATCCCTCACTTTGATAAGTCTTTTCACATCGAACTTTCCAGAGAGTAAATATCACACCTGAATATGTACTCGTGCTTATCAGATGATAAACCAATGCCACTGAGGGGTGAGTCCAGAATATATCAGTTTCATTTTTTAACATCCAAGTTTCTGTTGACCCTGATCTTCTAACCTCTTTCTAACTCGAAACCATCATCAAACGGTCAGTCGTGTATTCCACAGTTATGGTTTTACTTTTCTTATATCATCAGATAGCTGGCCATTCAGGGACATCAGAAATGTAAGCGAGGCTTTTATTTACATTTGCAAAAAATTTTCCTAGTGCACAGCAACGGAATACAAAACGAGGATCACTGAAATCTCTCGTGAAAATTGCATCACCTTAAAAATCTGATTCGATTGTTTTACATCATTTTAATCCTACTGATGGTTTATCTTCGTGTGAAAAACTGCCCTTTAGTGACAAGCTTTTAGTACAAAAACCTGTTCGAAATTGTCACCACTTTTGGGCAAAGGCCAATTTGCTTTACCTACTTGGATCTTCGTTCGTCTTGGAGTTATAGGGCAGTTTTGTTTGACGAGGTATTCTGTCATTGATAAAACTGGCGATATCATGATGGGCGAGATATCTCGTCATTGTCGAAATCGGTCAGGTCTTGATGTACGAGACATCTCGTCAAAACCACTTAGAGATTAGTATAAGACTCAAATCTAGTGAGTACGGACTTCCTGAAAAGATGTTTACATAACTATCATGAGCAAGCATGTACTCAAAAAATAATTCCTTGGAATGTCCAGTCACTCCCACAGGTGATAATTTATATTTAATTTCAGAGATATCAGAAGTATAAAGAGAGAGAGGCTTTTAATTAGATTTACTAAAGAATTTCTCAGTGCTCAGCAACGGAATCCTTCGCTTGGTTTACTGAGATTCCTCATGAAAATTGCATCACGTTAAAACCTAATTCGATAGTGTTACGTCATTTTAATATAGACTCAAGACTAATGAGCACGGACTTCCTGAAGATGTTTACATCGCTATCATGGACAGGATATATTCAGAAATAATTTCGTGGTTGCCCAGTCTTCTCTTTTACCGTACGTTTTACTTGTATGATTAACGTATCTACGTATGTTTTACTTGTATGATTAATGAAACTTTATAGGATAGCTGGCCATTCAGGGATATCAGAAACGTAAGCGAAGCTTTTATTTACATTTACTAAAAATTTTCTCAGTGCTCAGCAATGGAATCCATCGCGTGGATTACTGTGAGATTCTTCATGAAAATTACATCACATTAAAAATCTGATTCGATGGTTTTACGTCATTCAGGTAGTTAGTATTTTAATTAACGTCACACTCGAGCAACACAACGGGCTCTTTTTACGTCATTGAGACTCAAGTCTAATGAGTATGGACATCCTGAAGATGCTTATATCACTATCATGGCCAGGTCATCATATTCAGAAAATAATTTCGGGGAACGTCCAGTCTTCTCTCATTGTATATTTTACTTGTATGATTAACGTATCTACGTATGTTTTACTTGTATGATTAGTGAAATTTTATAGGATAGCTGGCCATTCAGGGGTATCGGAAATGCAAGTGAGGCTTTTATTTACATTTTCTAAAAAATTTCTCAGTGCTCAGCAACGGAATTCCTCGCTTGATTTCCTGAGATCCCTCATGAAAATTGCATTACTTTAAAACCTAATTCGATGGTTTTACTTCATTTTAGTAGACTCAAGTCTAATGAGACGGACTTCCTGAAGATACTTACATCACTGTCATGATCAGGCATATATTCAGAAAATAATTTCGGGGAATATCCAGTCTTCTCTCATTGTATGTTTAATTTGTATGATTAACTATCTATGTGTTTTACTTTTATGATTAATGAAACTTCATAGGATAGCTGGCCATTCAGAATATCAGAAACGTAAGCGAGGCTTTTATTTACATTTGCTAAAAATTTTCTCAGTGCTCAGCAATGATATCCATCGCGTGGATTACTGAGATCTCATGAAAATTACATCACATTAAAATCTGATTCGATCGTTTTACGTCATTGAGACGAAAGTCTAATGAGTACGGACTTCCTGAAGATGTTTACATCACTATCATGGCCAGGCATATTCAGAAAACAATTTCGAGGATTACGCAATCTTTCTTGCAGAATGTTTTTCTTGCATGATTAACATGTTAATGTTTTAGTTTATAGAAATTAAATTATATATATATATATATACAATAATATATATACGAATATATATATATAATATATATATATATATACAATAATATATATATATATATATATATATATATATATATATATATATATATATATATATATATATATATATATATATATATATATATATATATATATATATATATATATATATATATATATATATATATATATATATATATATATATATATATATAATTGAAGTTATTTGTATATTTTTATTTTTCACGAGACACGTTTTCCCTGTTAGTTGGATTTCCAATGTAAAGAAACTAGACGGTAGGCGAGGATTTTACTTCCTGTTACACAAATGTTCTCTCATGATACATATCGGTGTTATCTTATAATGAAGTTTATCGCCGTTTTGGTGACGTTTGGCGTTTAATCTAATTACCGTTGACCAATCAACTATCATACATCTATTCGGAATTCATTCTTTGAAATTTCTATTGAAGTGCTGAAATCCTATTCGGAAAACAAGCCAAGTTAAGCCACATTCCAGGATATGTGCAGGAAGCACGTTACGCCGCAAAAGTCTACATTTAGCTTGACACTGCCTACATTTTGTAGGCAGTGGTAGTTCAGTTAGTTTAGTAGTTTAGTACCACTGCCTACATTTAGCTTGACAGAAAATGCATCTCATAATTTAAAAGTAAAACTTATGTCGATTATTATTATTACTTTTAAAAGTGCTTAACCACTTAAAGCACGAGTTTTTTTCGGAAAAACTGGTAAATAATGATCGAGTTTTTTTTGACAGAAAATGAATATATTGTATATATATATATATATATATATATATATAGGTATAGTGTAAGTTATTTTTTGCGATTTCAGTTGCGGGGGTGGGGTAAAAGTTATAAAAAATTATTATACAAACAAAGTATAAACGATTTGATTACATGTTTATTTTGAATTTCAAAATATTAATAATAATAAAATATTAACTCAGATTCACTTCCATCACTCAGGAGATCATCACTTTCATCGCTGAAACTTTCTGATAAATTGGCATATTCAAAATCGTCACAGTCGCTCATTATCAGATAACGTTTTCTAAACAAGTTACAAAAACACTTAGTAAAAATTAATTTATGGTTAAATGTTTACTTATATGATATTAAACGTAATAAAAATGGATATATTACCTTTTACACACCTAACAACTGCTTTATAACAAAGAATTTCTAACAAACTTATAGCTAATCATCAAAATGCACCACTTGGTTTACACAAGAAAAATGGTGCATAGTGGTGCCATTTACGGTAAATAAGTTTAATATCCATCTATAAATAAGTGGTAAATCATCTATGATAAATAAGTTTATTCCATCTTTGGTATAAGTTTAATCTAGTCTATCTATTTTTACTAGAACGGAAGAGCGCCCGTGTGAGACACGGGCACGTGCAAATTTGCCGGTAACTTTCGCCCGTGTCAAACACGGATAAATGCGTTAAGTGGTTAAGCAATCGCTTGTGCTTCGACTTTTTTCTTTTGGCGTTTCTTGCTGTTTATTCGGTTTGTATTTCCGGAAGCAGTCGATCTCCGTATCGCTTTAAAATATTCAATGATATACAATAAATATCAATGCGTTTTCTCTTAGTTTAGAATGAAAATCTGACCTAAGGTTGCTAACGCAACCTTAGGTCAGATTTTCCTAGACCTAAAAGGTCGTGCAAGGAATTTTTCCGGAACATACTACTGCTATAAACACTTCAAGCTTCTTTTCGGCCAGCGTAATCTCCCAAAAAAGTATCCAATAAAGTTATAATAGAATCTCAGCTATTTTACTAGTTGTGCAAATATTTACGTTTATAAAAGTGTTTCATTGCCTTCACCCTAACAATCATTGCTGTCACTTCTGAAATCAGTCATCAAAATTTCCAAGAATGGTTCAATTATAAATAGTGACCCTCTGCTGTAATGTATAGACTGATCTAACAGATTCAATGTTGCTAAATGTATTCCCCTTGCTAAAATGTATGACTAGGATGCAGTAGTGAGTAATAAATATAAGCCTTTGTTCCATCTCCCCCATGCAGATAAAATGAAAGTTCTAGTGTATGAAAGATTGTTTCTTGTGAGTTGAATCTCGATATTAATTTGTGTGTCAGTCCAGATAGAATTAGTGGCTTGTTACTGCTTGAGCAGTCGACACTTTGTATAACCCATTTTATTTGCGTTTAATGCAATGTTCGACTGTTTTCGACTCCAACAGCGCCAAATTAAACCTATCGGCGACTTTATCGACTCAATTGTTTTTCATGGAATACTCCCATGTCTTCAAAAGTCTCAAACGTCATTCGTCGTGGTTCAAAATTGCGTGGTGTTGTCCTCGATTCATTCCCTCCTTCGGGGTTGATCCCGGACCGTCGTCAATAGCCCGTTGTATTGCTCCAGTGCGAAGTTAATCAAATACTTACCTACCTCAAAAGTCTCAATACCCATTCCGCTTATTCGACTTTACAGGTAGGAATTTTAATTAAAGTCTCACTGGCGCAGCACATCCGGTTATTGGCAACGGACCGGGATCAAACCCGAAGGGAAGAATCGAGGACAACACCAAGTAATTTTGAACCACGATCAGATGATGGGGTCACACCTGAGCTGGCACCCCACTCTCCAAAGTTCTACACCACGCCAACGTGAGGACATTTGAGTTCATGACAAATTTAACGTGCACCAGCCCCCCTTGTACACGACGGTCTTTGGTTGGATTCGAACTCGCAACCCACTGGTTGCTAATCCGTTACTCTTCCAAACGGGATACCGCGGCTCCCGATTTTGCTGCAGATGCTTCCAAAGAGTGAAAGTTGACTGGAGATTTAACCCTCCATATGGTTTCGACGAGATATCTCGTCCATAGATTTGGTCAGTTTTGCTAATGATAGACGAGATGCCTCGTCGAGACAACCATCAGGAGGGTTAAGGATGCTACTGACGAAAGCAGAACCTAATGTAGACAAATTGGTACCGCTACACCAGACTTATCCTTCTCATAAGCTTTATTAAGTTTGGAGAGTAGGGTGCCAGCTCAGGTGTTGTTCTCTGACCGAGGTTCAAAATTGCGAGGGGTTGTCCTTGGATCTCTCCCTTTGGGATTGGTCCCGGACTGTCATCGATATCCCGTTGTGATGCTCCAGTGCGAAGTTAATTAACTACCTACCTACCTCATAAGCTTTTTGAAATTCTAAAGTAACATAGCTACATTAATATTTTGGGGAAATTCAGAATTCATAGGCGCACCTACGCTTGCAATTATTTATTATTTAAGATAGTTTTCCAAAGGACGACGAAAAAATTGTCTGAAAAGGGGCGTTGAACCAAAAAAGTCTGAGAAACTACTTTAGACCAGGGGTCGCCAAACTTCTTTGACCGTCGACCTTCTTCAAGCGTTTCTTGACTTTTTATCGAACCCTCTGTTTTACTACTTTGTAATTACTAGGGGTGTTCAAATGAAAAGGTACGAAACGACACTGTGGGTATAATTGAAGTCTTTATTCAAAAGTAATCACCAGAGGACCGAGCACAACTATCCTACTGTTTCACGAGCCGAAGGATTCCCTGTTCCCAGAATTCCTGTGGCTGTGACAAGAGCCAGTCCTCCACTGTGTCCTTCAGTTAATCGTTCGAGTTGAAGCGCTTCCCTTTGAGATGTTTTTTAGCGGACAAAACAGATGGAAGTTGTAGGGCGATATGTCCGGGCTGCAGGGCGGATGCTCAAGCTGCTCCCTCTTGAACTTGGCCAGTACACTTTGTGTGACCCTGGAGACGTGTGGACGCGCGTCATCGTGGAGCAGAATCACTCCCTCCGTGAGCAGCCCAGGCCGTTTACTCTTGATGGACTTGCGTAGGTGAGTGTCTCACCTACCGGCTTAACACCTTCCGCAATCAGAAATCTGATAACACCTCGCTGCTCCTCAATCGTCGAATTTTGCAATGTGAACGCCATGATGTCCTCACACGCACTGCCGCGTCAATTGGACGGAACACACAACTGCATGCTTCTCTTCTGCGTCATGTGCGGGCGCCCGCGCATGCGCACAACCACGCCGGTACTCGTGCATTCGCTTCCTTAGATGTCTCACTACGTTATCCCAAAGCGGCATATTCAAATTTCAACCGGTTTGGTTTTTACGACGTTTCGTACCTTTTCATTTGAACACTCCTCGTATAATAGGACAAGCAAAAAAGACGATTATGTGAGTTTTTATAGATTGTTTATTTTATAGTTAGTGTTTATTGTATGTATGAGATATAGTATATATTATTATAATAGGAAAAGAGTTTTAGCAAACTAAAGATCATAAAAAATTACCTCAGAAACTTAACAGAACAACGACTAACCAACCTGAGCATCATATCAATAGAACACAAGTTAGCTTCAAAGCTATCTTTTGAGGACATTGTAAAAATGTTTGCAGCCGAAAAAGCCCGTAAAGTTAAGTTTTAGTTCAAGCTTTCTGTGTTTAAATTAATTTTTTTCACATTTTGTCAATAGATTAAGAGATTGTGAAAAATGTCTAAGTATAATACTCAAGATAATAACTTGAGTAAAATCTGTTATTATTAATTCTTGTTCCACAGTTTTCCAAAATCCTTGAATGGTTTTCGGGCGACGTTTCGATAATTCTCTTTTTAAAAGTTCAAAAGCACAAAAGAGGTGCTTTTGGACTTTTGTCTCACCCTTTCTCACAAAAGGGTGAGACATCTGGAGATTTAGCAGGAATATCAGTAAAGGGTATTTATTGACTTGATACCACTTTCTTCCATTTTTTCCACGAATTTAATAGTGGATTTAGATGTGTGGCTGCTTGCTTTATCCTGATGCAGTTCTACTGATTGTTGGCACTTTGGGTAAAGATATAATATTTCTTTTTTGAATATTGGGGATAAAATAGGGTCTTGATAATATGAGAGTTGATTTTTACACTCCCCCTCCTTTTTACTTTCAATTTTCCATTATATGCAAAACCGGCAATAATCATAAATCTCTTAGAGAAAGTTCTCACGTTAAAGTTACAAAGTTGAACCACGTTTTAAGATTTTTCTCCTTTTATGATAATAAATTGTTCTTTTTTATTGCAATCTTTTAAATATACCCACTCCTCGTCTATTGTCACAACATTTTCCCATCTTTCTCCAGCTAAATGCTTCTCATACAGAATTCTGCAGCGAGTTCTGCTTTCTGCAATATGTCGTGGAGATAGACGAACATTGTATTTTTTGGCCTTTTTAAGATTCAAATCACTGTTAATTATTTTATTTACAGTTGAAACTGAACTTTTAATGACTTTGTAATAGTCCTTTGACTTGGCGGATTCTCTTTTAAAATTAAAGATCTTACCTTACAAATATTCTCAGAATTTGAATTTTTTTTCTTTTTTGGATACGTAGTTGGAAGTATTTTTCCACTTTTACGCGTTTATTCCTTTCTCATTAATAATATTACTTATAGTACCTTTAGATATAGAAAAAACATGACTTTTACAGCGTTTTTGAATAATTGAATAAGCACAATTCTCTTCGGAAGAGCGGAAACATAGCCTTCCATCCATTGCTTATTTAAAAGCGCCATTTTGAAAGTAAACAAATATCTGAGTTAGCAGACGATAAGTTATACTTTAACTATCTAACTGCTGCGAAAATAAAATTATTTCGTAGCATACAATTTTTTTTCAGCTCATCAAAATCCTTCAAAAAATGTCCGATCAGCCTCTGTATTTATCATAATTAAATATCCTATTCTAAAGCAACAGTCTGTTGATTTTGATGCAGCCCACACACATCCCAATATCATTTGATAAAACCTTTTCATTTAATTTGCAGCGATTATAAGTATGAAAGAATATACCAAACATGCTACTCTTAGATTATTTGTCAATGAAATATCTTAGAACTAATTAGGTATTTTATCTTGTACTAAAAATGAAATTGCTGCAAATTAATCTATTTACCTTTGAAATCAAGCATTTACCATATCAGTTTAATATAAAAATTTGGACTAGTGGAATTAATGTGTGGTGGAGATATCAGGTGTTGTCGGGGAGGGTTTTCGTTTGGTTGGTCAGTGGTGGTGGTGGGGGGGGGCACCAAGGCGAGTTCTTGCCCCGGGTGAAAACTAGCCTAGTTACGTCTCTGATCTTGTCATCAAGATATTGTCAATAATTTTTATGATGACGAAATCAAGATATGTTCATCTTTTTTTCTAATGACGAGACACCTCGACCATCAAGATCTGGTCAGTTTTGCTAATGGCGAGATTTCTCGTTTGGACAACCACCAGGAGGATTAAAAAGGGAGAGGAGGTCCATTGTAGGTTGTATGACCATCTCGAACCCTGATGCAGGCCCTGCACCGTGTTTGTCTGTAAAGAATGAGGTTGCGAATGAGTTCCTGCCATAGCAAAGCCATTTCCATTTTAGTCTGGTGTTACGATTCCAAAATTTGAATATGCACCAGCTTTCTACTGAACATCCTCGGTTATGCCAATCGTCAGAGACTGTACCGTTTAATTTTAAGGTTGCAACATTTAAAACTAATGTTTTTCCTTAAGTTTTGAGGGCCGCGGTAGCCAGGTTGAAAAAGTAAGGGATTAGCAACCGGAAGGTTGCGAGTGTGAATCCAACCAAAGACAGTCGTGTACAAGGCTGGTGCACGTTAAATCTGTTGTGGCCTCAAATTTCCTCACGTTGGCATGGTGTGGAAGTTTTTAGAGTGGGGTGCCAGCTCAAGTTTTTTCTCGTCATCTGACCGTAATTCAAAATTACGTGGCGTTGTCCTCGGATATTTCCCTTCGGGTTTGCTCCCGGACAATCGTCAATAGCCCGTTGTGTTTGTTGTCCAGTGCGACGTTAATTAAAAATACATACCTACCTACCTTAAGTTTTGCACACCTGTGTACAAAGAAAAATAAAAAAAATTAGGTGATTTTGGGCAGTAGTTGTGTGAAACTAAGGTACCTCAAAAGTGTGAATGAGGATATTCTGATTTCAAACACATTCTTCCGTATTTAGTTTTATTTTAAAAGCTTTTGCCATCAAAATTTAATGTTTGCTATAAACTCGTATATAGTTTTACATAATTTTAAATACAATAACGCTCAATGTGTGCATTTTTATTTCTAATAAGCAAGGTTGTTTGGGGCAGCATGACTAAATGTGACCCTTGTGCCATAAAACCCAATCAACTAACCAAACAGCAAGATTTTCTGGCCCTCGATGTATCGCTCTTCTTTTCACCCCCGAAACGTGATATATCGGTAAGGTTAGAGTATTCATATTTTGACCCAGATTCTCTTGAAATAAATCATACATTTCATTCCTCTTCCAACCACAGATTACCAATTTAAAAGCTTTCCACTTGAAAAGTTTCTGCCATCAATTTTATGTTTGTTATTTAAAAATCTATAGTTGTACATAATTTTAAATACAAATAAGCCGCAATGTGTGCATTTTATTTCTAATAAGCTAGGTTGTTTGAAGCAGGTTGGCCAAACGTGGCCCTTGTGCCATAAAACCCAACCAACCAAATAAGCAAGTTTTCCTGGTCCTTGGTATATCACTCCATTTTTCCCTAAGCGCCCATTTTTACCCCCAAGAAGCGCGATAAATCGGTAGGATTGCAGTATTCATATTTTGACCCAGATTCTCTTGAAAGAAATATAGTTTTACATAATTTTAAATCCAAATAACACACAATGTGCATTTTCGTTTTTAATGAGCAAGGTTGTTTGGGGCAGCTTGGCCAAATATGGCCCTCGTGCCATGAAACCAAACCAACCAAATAAGCAAGTTTCTGGTTCTTGGTATATAGCTCTTCCCCCAAGCGATCGTTTTTACCACCAAGAAGTGTGATACAGTATTCATATTTTGACTCAGATTCTCTTGAAATAAATCATGCATATTTCATTCCTCTTCAATTCCAATTCCAATTTAAAAATTTTTGACATCAATTTTATGTGTTAACCATTTAAAAATTTATGTTTTACATAATTTTAAATACAAGTAACGCGCAATGGTGTTTATTTTTATTTCTAATAAGCAAGATTGTTTGGGGCAGCTTGGCCAAATATGGCCCTTGTGCCATAAAAACCAACAAACCAAATAAGCAAGTTTTCCTGGTCCTTGAAATATCGCTCTTTTCCCCCAAAAAAGTGTGATTTGGCAGGGTTACAGTATTCATATTTTGACCCAGATTATCTTGAAATAAATCATGCATTTCATTCCTCTTCCGACCAGGGATTTCCAACTACTTAATAGCTCATATGAGCTCCGAAAACAAAATTATTGAAAAAACATCCATGTTGAAAGAGTTCCCAGCGCCAAAAGTCTTCCAACTGTCTTGCTGCAAAACGCTTCTTGTTATCGCCATGGGCCTTTTTTTCCTTCCCGAAACAAATACTTCTTCGGATAGGGAGGAGCCGATTGATGCCTCGATTCAGTTGGTGGATTGAAATGAAACGGGTGACGCAACGGACAATCTGTAACGCTTCCCCTAGAAAGTGCTCGTTAAAGCCTCAGCAATCCTTGACCTTTCATACAGAATCTTTTCGCACATCTTCCTGTGTTCATCTTAAACGGTCAGATTGCTTTCAGTTCGATAGAACGTCTCGCACTGTTTAACCAAGAATAAGGTGGGGAGAGCGGATTCCTTAGTGCTGTGCTGGTCGGTGCATTGGTTGAATCCTTCCTTGGGCCCAGTCACATCATTGAGCTGCTTTTCTGGGGGTGATCGACGGATTAGGCCACACGCAAGAAACTGGTATTTGGTGACGAGTGAAAAAATAATTTATAACTTAGGTGACAGTTTGGAATTTGTGTCAATGGTCGAATACTGTAAGGTGCTTGGGAATCGGGTGGAACATCCAAACTGTCAGGCATGCTGGCATCTAGCCAATCACCAAATCGCTCGTCGATTTTGTTTTCTGTAAAAGAGATCCTCTCCGACGAGTCCTACTTCAACACCAACTTGGATAAAATGCTGCTCGACGCTATTCATCTGAACTGCAATGGCAACTTGAACTGGCACCAGGAATCTCCAGGCTGGGACGATGGCAAGTCGAACAATAACGCACAATGGTATGTCCAGTCTGAAGAGCACAACAAAAGCCCGCAGTTCTCGGCACAAACTTCGTCGTCGCCACCCCCCTTGGAGTCGGAATCCATCCTGTGCTCTCCGAGTTCTGTCTCAGAAACAAACAACCCTCCCTATAGCAATATTAATATTGAACACTATTCTAGAATATGTAACGAGAATTTTCAAGATGTCAAGGTCTGGGCGTCGAACAAATTTGCTGGAGGATATGATTCGAATGATCACAGTAGCAGCAGTTCTAGCAGCCCTGAAGAGAAAAGTAAGTTGAAAATAATTTGTGTATTTATTATTTGAAAGAAATTTAATGTTTAAATTTGAGTTAAATGTTGAGAAAAGGAAGCTATCTTACATCTGGAAAAATACAAGTATATTCATTTAAGCCTGCATTTATAGACGGTAATGTAAATAAAGGAAATTTTCTCTTTTTAAAAACTAAATACTCTTTTTTTGGTAGGTAGGTAGTTAACTAACGTCGCACTGGGGCAACACAACGGGCTATTGGCGACCGTTCAGAATCAATCCTGAAAGGAAAGATCCAAGGACGCCTCATAATTTTGATCCCAAATATTCTTTTCTGAAAGTCACTAGGATGGTTGGTTGGTTGGTTAGTAGTGGAATTTACGTCGCACTGGAGAGCACATCGGGTTATTTGCTCAGATTTAAAGAAGTATATTAATCAAAGATTTTAATTACACATAAACAATAAAAACTATGAAATTTCAGCTGTTGAACTCGTCTCTGTTATGCAGTTTTATGGATTATTTTAGGTGTGCTTATATAAATTGGGGGTTTGATTCTTGATACCAAAAATGTTCTTGCTATGTTAGGATATGTTGCTTCACGGCTTATTTCTATTCTAAGCAATCTTAAGGAAGTATTTATACATGTTTCGGAACAGTTGTATGTATGAAAATAATTCCCATATCGTCGGCTTAGAGCAAAAAGTCATTAACTGACAAAAAGTTAAATTTTATAGCACAGCCGGATTAAAGACTAAGTTTTTAGGTTAAAAATAAAAATGTTAAACATTTTTATAGAAATATGTATTCTTTCAAGTCCAATACAATGTGACAGTTTATTTCTCATCATCGTGAAAATAATCATTTAGTGTCAAAAAAGGCCTTTCCTAAAAGTGTCAAATAATGAGAGAGTTTCTGCTTTAATTCGACGATGTAATGTTTATATACACAGCTACTATTGCATTTTTGTGACAAACCAAATGTATGTTCAATATCCTGGATACTAGATAAATTAAAACTTCTGCAATTTCCTGCAAATCGTCGGTTTACAAATGAAGCACACTTAAGTCGAAAAGCTTCTGAGAAAACGGAAGGGAAAAGTTCTACTCAATTGAGTGTTTCTCAAGAAATTTAACCTTCATTCAAAGAAAAAATGACTTAACGGATTTCATCAGAATAAAGATCACCACATTATGGTCTAGAAAAGCTAAAACTCATATCTTGAAAATTTCGACTTAGCCTTGTAACCGATCACTTTTTTTCACTTGTAATCCGATGATAGATTCAAGAAATTCAATTAGATTACTCTACCACACAAAAAACTGGCGACAGCTGAATCTCATATTTGTGATGTTAATTAGGTAATGTAGGTAATTATATTAGAAATGAAGAAATGTTAAAAATTGTACCACCTTCATACAAGAGAGTTTCTCCCAATCAGTACATTAATGTTTCAAACTAAATAATATTATTTGTGGGAAATTTGATTTGTCAGATTAAAATCATTGCTTAACAAACTCTTTTGCTGTAATTTCATCAAGTACATTCAATTGTTTTAAATTGTAGTTATAATAATAAGTCTATGGGAGCAACATGTCTTTTTCTGATTTGATCGGTTAACTAATGATTCAAATATTTTATTATAAACAGTATCAGCCCATTTCGTCGTAATTTTCGTCTCTTATGCAAAACAACTTAAAGTTATTTGAATGAGTACATTTTTATTTGTAATTTTTCGAAAATAATTACATGTATAAAAAATACTTACAAAAATGTGATCACGATTGGATTTTTCGGTTGAGTAACTAAAACGCCAAAACAAATTATTTGATAATCCATCAAATATTTTCGATATGCAATTGTTTTTCAAAACAGTCATAACCTTACAAATGCATAAGTCCTTTAAAGATATCCATCAAGAATATATTTCGAGAAAGAGCAGAATAAAATTATGAGAATTCATAACATCAAAGAGTGATGTCATGAATATTTATTCAGTACCGAAAGCTTTCGAAAAGTCATGTGTTGCACATGTTTTAAGAGATTATTGAATAAAAGAGTTCACATACTGTAGAATATTAAAAACCAGCAAATCTAAAAATATTAGACACCTACTAAGGACGTGGAATTTGTGAAAATGCATAAACCCTCTGAGGGGTGCAACGCAAACCTTGCAAACTGCAATCTTCCCTGCAAGTAATCAATTTTGACCTTCTTGACCAATAGAATCTTTACAAAGCATTACATTCCAAGGAAATTAGTAATAGAATCGTTTCAAAGGATTCAATTCAAAGGAAGTGAGCAATGGAATATTTCCAAAAGATTCTATTCTAAGTAAAAAAGAGCATTACAATAATTCCAAAGGATTATATTACAAGGAAAGGATTAATTTAATCTTTCCAAAGGATTCTGTTCCAAGGAAAGGATGGATAGAATCGTTACATAGGATATTATACTAAGGAAAGGAACAGTAGAATTTTTCCAAAAGATTTTATTCCATAGAATGGGCCAATAGAATCGTTCTAAAGGACTCTATTCCAAGGAAAGGATCAATAATCTTTCTAAAAGCTAATAGACGTGGTTAATTAGTCATTAAGTGTGTTGTGGGATAAAGCAATAATACACACTTGGATATTTCACGACGCTCAGAGTGAAATCTGGCTTGACAGAACTAAAATTAGAGAAAACTCTCCCTTAAAAGTAGGAAAAGATGAAATAGATTTGTTGGAAAGGACTTTAGTAATGTTCAAAGATTAGATTTTAAGCATTACAGCTTCAAAGCTCCCAATGGTCACTGTGGCTCTCAGTGGGTTCAACCACTGAGTTAGCAAACTGCGAGTTACAGGTGGAGTAGGTTCTATCCCTCCCTGGGTATATTTCTGTCTTCTTCATCAGTAAAACTTTCCTTGCATGTATATGTCCATTACTTGCCTTGTTTGTCCTGAGGTTGGCCAAATATGGCCCATGTGCCTTTAGAAATTCAACCAACTGAAGCTCCTGAAAACTTAGATTTGATTAATTTACCATCTTATACCGAAATATGACTATAGTATGACAAACCAAGCCAATCCCCAAATGACCATGTCTGCATATGATGCAAAAGACTTCTGAAAAGTATGAAAGAGAAAATAAAAGAAAATATTGTCTTTTCTCTCTTAAAACAAACACACCTCTTCACGAAATTCCAAACTGAAATAGTTATTTTATTTTAATACTAAAATAATTTAGGTAATTCTACAATTCACAAGATCAAGTGTAATGTAATAATTAAAGTTTGAAAAACTAAAAGGTTTACAAAATCAAAAGAATTTACTTCGTAACGTATCAGCTGAAATTACTGAATGTGACAAAGCTGCAAGAATAAAATCTAAAATTACTGCAAGAAAATAAAACGAAAAAGAATTTCTAAAATGTACCAAAACAATAAAAAATACAATAGTCGAGTGACAAGAAAACTACTTTTCTCATTCTCAAAAACTAAATTCTTCCAAATGCCTTGTTAACATTTTTATGTTAAAAAAATATTTTCACCAAAATCTCACGCGTTGCAAATTAGTTTTAAAGTAATATAGAATCTCAGGGATCATACCGAATTCCCTAAACACCTTAAAATCTATCTATTACATTACCGATCTATTTCACAATACTTCTCAGTTTATTTTCTTTAATACATACGCAATGCATTTCCTTCATTAAAATATTTAAACATTTTAATTTCTTCCTATAAAGAATCTTATCCCGTTTGTTTTATAATATTCTAAATGCAGTTATCTTAAAATTAAAATCAAACTAACACATCTTTAAAAATATTTCATTCGTTTATTTAAAGAAATGAAATATCAGAAAATCGATTTCTGTTAAAAAGTATGGAAAGTTGCGTAAGAAACTTCAAAATTTAAAATAAATAATTGAGGAAAAGGAAGATCTTCAATGGAAATCTTTTCTTGGATAAAATTTATCAAAATTAGGGAGGTATTTAGTAAAAATCGTATAACTTTTATAAGGTGTTTTCACTATCGACTTGTTTTTATGAAATATACAGTTGAATTTACTCCACATCATATATTTGTTTCATTCCCAGAAACATCAACCATAAAATATGAAAGAGAAAATGATGGTCAAAATAGGAAATGAAAAAAATTAATCCTTTTACCGTACATTAAAACTTTTGACAATATCACAATGATTGAGTTTTAATTAATTTCACCTTTAAATTTTCTCTTGCGTTAAACTTTTTCCAGTCTATTGACAAAGACAATTTTTCAAACTCAGACTAGAGGTCATTCAACATTTTATTATACGCCAATATCTTAACCTCGAATATCTTGGAGAAACTTTTTTCTGGAAATGTTTCGTCTTTTAAGTAGAAAAATTCAAAAAATTAATATATAATAACTAAAAATGTGTAGTAAATAATAATACAGTGTAATTTTGATAAATTGTCGCCAGGATAACTCGTCACACCAGATAAGTAGTCAGTTTTCTTCAATCTCAAATAGCTCTCATAGACAGCAATGTAATTGAGTATTCGTTTACTCGTCGCGCATTTAAATGCTACCCTGGATTACTCGTCGCGATTTCAAATGATATCCTGGATAACTCGTCGCAGTGAAAAGTTTTTGAAGATGCAGGGTTTGTGTCTGATATGGCAAACAAGATGTCTAGAATGAGGACTCCTGAATTTATTTGAAATCGAAAATGAAAATGGATGCACTTTTTCTCACATAAATGACTACATAGATATTTATAATAATGTTGCAAGTATCTTCTCAAGCTACCATTGAAGATTTAACTACGGAATGTTTAGAAGAAAAGCGTGAAAGGGCTAGCGATGAAAGTGAAAATGAGGAAATTCTTTCACCACCTAATGAAACACAAGTTCTTGAAACCTTAGAAACAATTCGACATTACTTTAAGTGAGTTCAAAGTACTACTGACGATTAATTCAAAGCACTAAATGTTTCCGAGAAGAAAGTTTATTGTACTGAAAGCTGTTGATTTCAGTCAAATATAGATTAGTACTTGGCATTATAATACGTATATAAAGTAGTAGAAAAGCTTAAAGAAAATGTTTAAATGAAGGTAGGGTCAACTTTTCTAATACTTCCATTAATTTATATTATTATTGTTATGAATACTTAAGTTTAAAATTACGTAAATTAAACTACCTACCTACCAATCTTATTTTAAAATATCGATAATTTTTCTAATTAGCTACCAAGCGTAGGGAGTTCGATTTCTTCCTGGGAGAATTTTTGTTTCTTGACGTTGTTTGGCGCAGATTGACCAAATATGGCCCTTGCGGCATAAAACATCCAATCATGTGTAGTGGCCTAGAAAAATATTGTTAAATGACCTGTTATTCTTATAGGCTACTTTAAAACAAGGTCTAAATACAGTTTTCACGCTGTCCGAGAAGCTATATGGCGATAAACACTAGTCAATAAAGAAGATTTTTCTTAAATCTAGTTTGACGTTAGTTTGAAGGAGCAGTAGTAATAAGTACTACAGAAGACCTAGGAGCAGAGGTGGGTTCTGATGGTTATTTTGAATGAACATTAGTAATAATTGCTACAGAAGACCCTAGGTGCAGAGGTGGGTTCTGATGTCATTTTGAATGAAAGTAGCTACTGCTACATAAGACCTTAGGAGAAGAGGTGTTTGATGTTAGATTGAATGGACAACAGTAATGACTGCTACAGAAGACCCTAGGAGCAGAGGTAGGTTCTGATGTTGGTTTGAAGGAACATTATAACTGTTCCCATATCAAAATATCTAGATAGCAATTAACTAAACCGATAGTAATTCTGCTATTAATTTTTTGAAGAGGTAATTGCCAAAGCATTGTGGTCTTCAAACAGTAATGCATGGAAAACTGAGAGCACAGAACGAGGTAATTTAGTTTGTATCTTTGCTCATCTGTTGTTACACGAGGGCAAATTTGAACAGGACTTACGGTTTATTGTATTCAAACCCGGAACCTGTTGAACCCAGAGCAGAAATGCTCATTGATCACACCACTGTATGAGAGGCTTTTTTTAAGCTAAATGTAGGTTGCGGTAGTGTTTATGTGGTGGAAAGTGTTTCCAGTACGAATTCTGAACGTGATGCCACTTGGCTCATTTTTCGAATACGATTTCAGCGGTCAATACTAATAGGATTAAACAACAAAAGTCGCTAAAACGACAGTAAACTACAGTTTATGGTAACCCCGGTATATATCACGTGAAAGCATTTGGGTAATAGGAAGTAGAAGTTGACACCAGGTAACATTAGGAAATCAAGTGAACCTTCTACATAGCACGGCTTGCCAGTATAGTAAGCTACACCAAGTCAGAAATCCTTTTCTAAATCTCCTCTTTTAATATTTCTTTTAAAAATTAAAAATCCAGGGAACACACTCCTGGGATTTGACGATTTATCAATTCCGAATGACAGGCCTTGAAGAAATTCTGGAAAGAAATGATCCGCCATTAAGAGGAAAGGAAAATGCCTTAAGTCATTTTTATTTTTCATAGATCGCCATGTTTGTTCAATGTTATTTACTCTGTGAATTCAAGCTATGCTATGATAAGTTGAGCTTTCACCCACTCTTCAATGACTTTATATGTCGTAACTAGCGCGGTATTCAGCTTTATCTTTTTGGTTATCTTTCTTGGTATTTCTACTCATGGCACTTCTTTCAGTTTTAGTGATAGAGATTTTCGAGAAAAACGGTTAACGTTTCTTTTCATCGGCGAATATTTGCTAAGCGCTCTGTGGCCACGAGTGAAGACTAGTTTGTTGCCTTCTGTAACAGGTTGTAAGCAGGGAGGGCATTTTCATTGAATATTCGCTAAATTTGGTTTAGACACAATTGATACTAGTTTAAGTGCTTAGTGCCTTTTTGCCAGTGACGTAAGGTGTTAGATTTCTATAACAGAATACATGCAACACGGTATTTTGTCTTTGAATACTTGCTAAATGTACTGTGACCAAGAGTGATCACCAGTTATGTGCCTTTTTGCCTGTGATATAGGGGGCTTTGTTTGTGTAACAAGAAACAGGATATACACAGGGTTTTTAATTTTATTTCAAGATTCCAAGTTATGCAAATCCACGAGAAATATTTATAGTAAAAAAAATATTATACTTGCTAAATGTACAGTAGCCCCTAGTGATACTAGTTACTTACCTTTTTCCCTGTGATATACGGACTTTGTCTCCTGTTAATCATATTACAAGATTTCGAACTTCGTAAATCCTCAAGGAATGTTTACAATAAAAATGTAATACCTGCTAAATGTACTGTGGCTACGAGTGATTACTAATTATACGCCTTTTTGCTTGTGATATATGGACTTTGTATACTGTAACAGGCAACACATAGCGATGTTAATCATACTACAAGATTCCGAACTATGATTTGAGCTTTACAGTAAAAAATTATAGGACTGAGGGATGGAGATCCATTCTAGGATATGGAAATTTACTACATCTTTACAGTTAGGTTACCGAAAGAAATTCTCAATATCTGTTCTTACCGTTTTTAAGTTCTTGTTTTACTACTGTTTTGAGCACATTTCCAAAATCACAGCAATTGCTGTTATGGTGAAGGCAATAAGACACAATTTTTGTTAACACGTAAATATTTGCAAATATTTACAGCGAAATGTATTTATTTCCTTACAAAAGTCCAAAAATTTGTTTGAAATAGAAAAGCAATCAGTTTTTACTTCCAACAGAAAAGGCTGAATTTCTGAATTAAACCAGGGTAGTAAACGTATTGAGCGGAGAGACAGATTTTGATATATCTCCGTCTTGAATAATCTAGTAGACAATGGTTCCTACACTTTTAAGGACCCAAGGAACTCCTTGAAAATTAAAAATTTTCGCGGGTCCCTTTGGATTATAAAATTGAGAATTGGGTAGATGAAACCTGTATAAGACCGTAGTGATCATTAACTTTTATCTTAATACAGGGTGTAAAAGACTTTAGATCTATGTTAAATGGATTATGAAAAACTAAAACTTCACTTTGAGGATTGAATAATTTGAAGTTCTGAAGAAAAATATACAGTAAATATTCTACAAATTAAAATGCATTAAAATATAAAGGCCCTCAACTTTTAAGATTATAATACTATTAATGACATGAAAATAGATACTTTAATCTTAACCATCTAAGTGATTTCAACGAGATACCTCGTCCATCAAGATCTAACCAATTTTGCTAATGACGAGATATCTCCTTATCAGCATTACCAATTTTTCAATGATAACTGGATCAAGACCTGGTCAGTTTTACTATTAGCGAGAAATATTTTCGAGACAACCACCAGGCGGGTTAATGTGAACAATAAAGCTGGTTTTTAGCAATTGATTCTACTATGTTGGGTTTAATGTTTGATAAGTTCAATATGAAGTGATTCTCAAATTCAAGTCTATTTCAAATCGATAAATACTGGATTCTCCGACAATGTTTTGGATTCCAAGATTTAAATTTTCGAATATAAAAGAATTGGTTGGTTGATTTGGATTTTATGGCACAACATCCAAAAATGGATCAGCTGCTCCAAATGCAAGACAATAAAATTTAGAAAATAGATTTAAAAGATATAAGATTATACCAATATTAAAAGAGGAGATGCAATGTATACAACAAAATGAGAGATACCTAAAAATTAAATATAAAGGTTAAAATTTTAATCACAAAATAATGTAAAACCCTTTTTAATAAAATGAGAACTAAGATGGGATATCCCCATCTTAGATGATAGAACTTCATGAAATTCAATTTGAAATCTGATGAATTATAAAAATGGTAAAAATCCTGAATGATTACTGAAGGTAAAAATAGTGAATACGGGGTTGACCCAACAAGTCCGATAAAATTAGTGTTTGGTTTTATGGCACAAGGATCATATCTGGCCATACTGTGTCAAACACAAGACAGACAACATCAACTAATGGGCATGCACAGACAAAGAAAGATTTTACTGACACAGAGGAGAGGAATACACCCAGAGAGGAATCAAACCTACAACGCCTACATCTCTTAGGTTGGTAGCTAAATTAACATCGCACTGTAGCAACACGATGGGTTATTGTTGACTGTCCGGGATCAATCCCGAAGGGAAAGATTGGAGGACAACACCTCGTCATTTTAAACCACGGACAGATGACGAGGTCAACATCTGAGTTCGCACCCCACTCTCCAAACTTCCACATCCCGCCAACGTGAGGACATTTGAGGCACATTTAATATGCACCAGCCCCCACGTACGCGAGTGTTTGGTTGGATCGAGTTTCGAACTCGCACCCCTCCTGTGGTAATCTGCTTATCTTGTAAATCCCGGAATCTTGTAAATCTTGTCCAGGGCTACCGCGGCCCTCATACCACTTGTAGGTCTATAAAATTTGTGACGAGGCATTGAAAAATCGACGGTAAAAAGGTTAAGACCGGAACAAGAAGTTAAAATACGGCTTATTGTAAAAGGTTGTTAAGACCGGAACAAGAAGTTAAAATGCGGCTTATTGTAAAAGGTTGTTGGCAATAATGGCATGATGGAGCTGTTTCTCAAATTAACTTTGAGGCACACGAGTTTGAAGAAAGAAACCCAAGTTGTACAGAATTGTTTATTCACCTATTCAGCTTCAAAATTAGTATAAAACATCAAATAACATGTTTTTTTATTATAAAACGATTTATTCACTCAATAAATTTTTACGAAAGAAAATAACATTTACCGTTACGAAAGACAAAAATTCACTGCACCACACAATTCGCCAACATTAATCACAACAGTGTCAACAACTTACTAATGCGTTTTGACATGATTAAATTTTTGTTTCCAGTTATTTACACATTAGTTCATTCATTGTGTTAGGTCATAGCATTGCCAAATCAATGAAAAACTTTAAATAACATATCAAACTGTATGACTATGAGTAATTTCAATTTGTCGAGGTTGGTTAAAAAATATCTCACCATACATATAAAGCTAAGCAAAAAAAAAAGGTGGGACAGTATTTAAACCACCTAACCCCGAAGAGTTAATAAAGGTCTTCTTCTATGCGTGCCTTTTGACATGTCAAATATTGCATGTTTATCGCGAACCGGAAACCTTGCCGCGGATCCCTGAGGGTTAGCAGACCGCGTTTGGGAACCACTGCAGTTGAAATCTAGAAGTAATCAGAGGTCTTAGGCGTCCCCAAGGTTTATAGAAGGGAGTGTTTATTGAAGCGGCCCATCCAAAAGGCAAATCGGCACCCTCTTCCCCCATCGGGGCCCCATGTGGCGCCATCCGATAAACCCTGGATACAACGAATAGATTACTCAGAAATCCCTTAGGAGGCACGAAAGAGATTTCCTTTGATCTTTCTTCTGCTAATGATGTGAGGATCCACATTTATATTGCCTCACCAGTCATTCACCCGCCAAGTGGTTTCGACGAGATATCTCGTCCATCAAAATCTGAGTAATTTTCTAATGACGAGATATCTCGTATTGCAGAGAGCAGATTTTAGTGACTTTATTTTCATGGCATTTTCTTATTTTGACTCTTTTTACGCGCATTAGTGACTTTGATTGAGCTTGCCGATGACGCTGCCATATTAGTCCCTTTTTCTGTACAGTGGTGTGTGTGCTTATTATTTTGCATTACAGTGCATATGAAATGGTTTTAGAGTTGACAATGTTGCAAAACACATAAAACATTAAACCGGACAAATGCCCGTCACGGTAAAAATAGGTATACTTCATATGTAGGATGCAGGAAAAGGCGAAAAGAGGTATATACTAAAAAATTAATTTCATAAACATTTCAGGAAAAGTTATAAAGTCAATTGAGGAAAAGAAAAATCTTAAAAAGTAATTGTAAGTAAAAGTAAAGTCAAAATTTTGAAACGGGTCATAGACCCGCTTGGGAAAGAAAGCTTATTGATAACCATTTGGGCACAGGTAGTTTTTGTTCAAGGCAAAGAAAGTTCGCAGGGGCCTTCGTGGCTCAGTGGGATAACCCATCACACTTGCAGATTGCTCGCTGGGGAGGAGTATGTTTGATTTCTGCAATCTTGGTTATACAGAGGCCGGAGTTAATAAAATCACTGGTTAATGAATCGAATCTCGCTTGATGCAATCAAATTCACAAGAACTGGTTCAAACCAGTGTGATATCAGCGTAAAATCGCCTGTTAATGAAATCAATGCTTACGAAAATAAAAAATTCAGTATGGCAAAACGCAAAGGAACTGGGAAAAAATAGCCAAGGTCAAATGCCTGTTGATTATTTATGAAATCTCTCAGTGACTGTAAAAGTAGTGCTGTTTTAGGAAGGGGCAAGGAATTCAGAAGCTATTTTTCACAATGGTTCCCAAAACGTTTCCTAGACCAAGGAGAAGAAATATCTTAATATTTCTTCTCCTTGTCTAGGAAAAATAATGTTATAATTAATTTCATAATCAGGGACGAGTGATGAATCGTAAATTAAAACACTTTTAACACTTGCTTCATAAAATGTCTAAATTGCAAATCGACGATTATGAAACTAAGGCTCTTATAAAATCAAATTTGTTTGAACATTTTATTGTAATGTAAGTGGTGCCACTTACTGAAACACAACTATTTTAAAAATAAGCGCTTATTGAAATCAAATTTCTTTGAACTGCAGTGTTTTACTGTAATGTAAGTGTTTTGCCACTTACTAGAACACAAGTGTTTTAAAAAGTGACGAGTACTGTATTTCTTCTGTTTAAGTAAACTTTCCTTGAATGGTCTATTTTACTTAACTAAATTTTTTAGAGAATCCTTTACATCAACACACAAGTTGGAATGTGTGTGTACCTAATCAATGTATGTAGTACACAAGTGGATTAACTACTCAGTAAAATGTTTTTTATGTTTCGAATACTGATGCTCAAAGTAAACATGTAAATGCGATTTGAGAATGTTTTATGACAAAAAACATGTTGAAATGTTGTAATTTAAACAAAAATTTAAAAAAGTAAACTAATTTCCTTTAACATTTGCAAAATCTAGACATTCAGCTACCAACCTGAGAGCTATTTGAAGGCGTGGCATACTTACTTAGATACGGTACTTAATATTTTCATTCATTCAACATTTCCTCTTCGTTTAAGTTAATCTTTTTCTAAATCTAGTAAATTTTCAATGTAAATTGATCGGTTGAGTTTTATAGCGCAAGGCCATATTTGACCAAACACAAGCGCCTGCGCCAAACACAAGACAGAAGATGTCAAGTAATGGACATACACACAAAGAACGTTTTACTGACACAAAAAATTCACCCAGGGAATGAGTACAGGGATCGAACTTGTGCTGTCTACAACTCGCAGGTTGCTAGTGCATTGGGCAAAACCACTGAACCTCAGAGGCCCCTTAATGAAAGTTAGAAATGTTAAAATTGCTCCTTGATTAATTTATCAAAATTGTCGAGGTTTATTTATTTTAAACGAAAAATAGACACACCAATCAAAAATTAAAAAGTCGATTATTTTTATATAATTTAGTTTTACTATTCGTTTTTATTTATTTGTTTTGAGTTCCTTTTAAATTGGACTTTATAAAAATGGGATCAGTAGAGAAATCAATGTTATTATTGTTGCTGAAAGCAAATTAAGTTTGAAAATTAAAATTGAGTCAACACGTACAAGTTTTCAACATTGTTGATTTTCGTACATTTTGAAGGTCCTTCGATGTTGCCCAGTTGAAGTTAAGAAACGTGGTTTCTATAAAGAAATATTCAGAACAAATCGTAGAAGTGGCACCCCAAAGCAATAGCAAAATGAAATGTTCATAGACTTGGAAACGAATTGGTGTTCAGTGGTGGTGACACCAATCTCTAATGGAAGTTTGGAGTCATGGATAAATAAATTTTTACAACACTACATTGGTTTTACTGTCCCAAAAGTTCCCAAACTATGTTCCGCTGTACTCTGGTGTTCCGCAGATAGTAAATAGGTGTTCCGTGAAATCTTTTGATAGGTAGTTACAATTATGGATTTCTACAGTTGAACAGAATAATTTTGATTGTTGTTTGTTTTGCATGAATTTTTGACTGCAATAAATTTGTAAAGTAATTAAAGTTTCTAACGTTATTTTAGAACACTTGCATGACTTAGAATCAACCCTTTTGCAATGTTTTTCAAAACACTTTTAATGTTTATAAATATAAAACTTTTACTCAAATGGTATTTTCACAAAAGAGAACTTTGGCTCGAATTAAAAAAAGATCATAGTAGATTTGAATAGCAAGTACCATTATTAATTATATGGACCTATCGTGAAATAAAAATGTATCCCAAATAACCAATGTTTAATACCCATATGTATAAAATTTTCTATTTTCCTATAAGCAATTTTTGTACACCTTTATTGCTATAAACGTATTGTGAACAGATTTATGAATTTGTGAACTTAGAAACATAGTCGACCCTATGCAGCAAAAAAGCGTTTCACATATCAAAAGACTCGCCTTTAGCAGTCGGGCCCCGGTAACATGGTACCAGTCATTCCTTATGTGGGGGCCCTGGACTTATATCCCTGTAGCCCTGTCCCTTCTGCATGGCCTGGAACATAGGTTCAGCCATTCTGCAGCGCTCAATACTTTTCACAGTTCTCTTATTAGTGACGTCACACGAAGAAATAGTATTAAGCTCTTCAAAGCCAACTGGCTGGATTTGTGACTTCCCACAAAGAAGTAGCATTAAGCTCTGAAAAACCAGCTGAATTTGTGGCATCACATGAAAGAGATTTTAAGCTCTTCAAAGCAACTGGCTGGATTTGTGACATCACACGAAGTAGTATTAAGCCTTTTAAAGCTAACTGGCTGGATTTGGGACGTCAAAGAAGGTACATTAAGCTCTGAAAACTGGCTGGGATTTGTGGTCCCACGAAGAAGTAGCATTAAGCTCTGTAAAACTGGCTGAATTTATGATATCACATGAAGTAGCATCAAGCTCTTCAAACCAACTGGCTGGATTTGTGACGTCACATGAAGAGGATAGCCCTCTTTAAACTCTGGCTTCCCAAAACTCTAATTTGCGCAAATTAACTATTTCAAAAATAATTTACTAAACAGATATACATATTACAAGTAATTGTTTCGTCACATTTTGTTTGTATGTTATTAATTTATATGAAAATATTATAGTTTATTGAAAATTAGATGCTCTCTCTAAATATATGAGTGAACACAATATTATAAAATAAAATATTTATACTTTTTAATTAGAAATAAAAGCAACAAATGTACAAAGTGAAACGAAGCGTTTACAAAAGAAATGTAAAGATTTGTTACAGTTTAAACATAAATTTTGGCACAAAAACTACAAATGTTAACAAAGCAGACATTTTGCCCAAATACCAACACATTTTAACATATATTATGCATTTGAATGCATCCCTGTAGCTCTCCCTTCTGCACTGCCTGGAACCTAGGTCCAACCATTGTGGCTAGCTCAATACTTTACAGTTCTTTTATCACTCAAAAACAATTTTCTCGGTATGTCTCGGAGGGAGACAGTGATTGAAATTGCTTTTGAACGGAGGATATCCTGATTGACAACGGCAGACTATCGCTACGCCTTCATGAATCAGCATTTTTCTTTTTGATTTAAACTATTGAGTCACTAATAGTTCTCGCTGAATGAACAAAATCTCTCCAATTATAATGTTTTGTGAAATCATCATATTCGTCTTTCAACCTTGAACATTTGTAGGAAATAGAAACGAATGAAAGGGTACCTAGCAGAGAGCTTTTCAGAGGAGGGGATTAAATGTAAAAAAAGGCATCTGTTTGCGTAGATTCTCGAATTATTCTGTATGCACGCTATACAATGCTCATTAGGGATGGAGATTGAAATGTAAAAAGCACACCTGTTTGGGTTGGGTAGATTCTCGAATTACTTTGTATGCACACTACAATGCAGTTTATAGTTTACAGGTTCGGCTGTTCAAACTATACAGCAGAACTGGTATAGCTTGAGTATTGAAATGTAGAAAGGGGGTCTGATTTTGTATACTCTTGAGGAGAAGAAAGAAGAGAAGGCATTCGTGTTACATGGCTTTGAATGAGTCTATTCTTTAAATTATGTGATAGGTTGGAACGTAAACAAAGCGCTTCCACAACTGGCGTCTTTAGCACGGATTCTAGTTGTAAATTTATCTCTCTGTGCCCGAAGCTATATTTGTTAAAAACGAGTTTGAGTGAGGAAAACCAATCAAGATGCTCGCTATTCATGCTTTTGGTATGGCAACTTTTCCCCTAACGATATTTCACACGTATTCAAGCTTCGATTGTCCAAGGTCAACTGCCTTTCTGCACTATAGCAGTGATCACTAGTTGGTGAGACAAATAATCACTTACAGGGGTCCCCAAATGTGATTTTGTGTATAGCAACCTTTTCGTCTAGCAAGTTCAAAAACCTTCGTATAAATGAACTATCCAAAGGTCATCTGCCTTCTCACCCCGAACCTTACTACAACTACCATACAAGCCACTGGTGGTCGAAGGTATATTTGTATAATATATCGCAAGATCAATCCCCCAGAGAAGGTAGACTTTCTTAGGCAAACGATGGCTGGAGCCACCCTTTGTTCGAAACAACATGCATTTATTAAAAATATAAAAGTAAATATATTTAAATAATATTAATAAAATATCGTAATTAGTACTATTAAATTTAGATTACAATAAATTATTGCTTTTAAAATAATTAATATAATAATTTCTAAAAACAGATAAATTATGCTGGTTAAACTGAATTTACCTTTATACGCATCTTTAAAAATAACTGGATACGAGTCAATTTTGATCAAGTGTATGCAAAAGTTGATTAACCCTAGTATATTAACATTGATACCTTAAATAAGTATTATTAATGGTTTTGATGGAATTCCAAACGTAGTAGTAATGCTTATGCTTTTTTAAATCGAAACCGCCTTTGCAGTTGGATCTCATCTAGGTAGTTGTGGGAACCTCTTGGGGGAAATGTCATGTCTACCTTATTAAGTTATCTTATAGCTATAATGAAAAATCTTTGAATGAATCCCCACAAAAACAAATGCCACGAATTTAACAAAGCACAATCCAACCAACCAATTTAAGCATTCAGTGCACTCAGAAAAGAAGAAACATGCTTTTAACCCTCTGAGGGGTTCATATGCATAATTCCACCTTGTAACCTAGTCTTCCCTGCCTGACTTCTAACCAATTTTTATTTTCTTGACCAAAAGAATCTTTTCAATGGATTCTATTCTAAGGAAAGGACATATAAACTTTATAAATAATTTTATTCTAAGGAAAGAGCCAATATAATTTTTAAAGGATTCTAATTTGAAGAAAGGATCAATATGATTTTTACAAATAATTATATTCGTAAAAAGGAGCAATAGAAACGATCAAAAGGGAGAACCTTCTGTGGAAAGGACCAACAGAATCTTTCCCGAGAATTCTATTCTAAGGAAAGGAGTAATAGAATCTAGCCAAAGGATTCTATTCCAAGGAAAGGGAGAGTAGAATCTATAGGTTGATGAATCCATTGATTCTTTAGAAAGCCTTCTTTTTACTACGACTCTTGATTCCACCCACTGCAACTGATTTATTTTAGAATGGTTATCTCGGCGAGTTATCTCGTCATTAGAAAAACTGATCTGATCTTTATGGACGAGATATCTCGTCATCAGAAAAAACTGACCAGATCTTGATCTCGTCATCAGAAAAAACTGACCAGATCTTGATCTCGTCATCAGAAAAAACTGACCAGATCTTGATCTCGTCATCAGAAAAAACTGACCAGATCTTGATCTCGTCATCAGAAAAACTAGGCAGTATCTTGATGACGAGATAATTCGTCATTAGTAAAATAGGTCAGATCTTGACGGACGAGATATCTCGTCGAAACCAATTGGAAGGTTAATGTCTCGTTCTGTATTTATCATGGTCAGCGAGTTGAGTACGGAATTTGAATTGCTTTATGTAGAATAAATTTTGGAAACATTTTTGAAGATCGAAATATGAAGGACGAGCTCCCTCAGCGAGCCCAAAAAAGCAAAAGATGATAGTTATGAAAGGAATCTGTTTAACTGCAAAACTGTTTATTTCTTCAACAAAATGAGTGCTGTAGTGTTTTCAATGAATGAAACTGTATATCCCAAATGCTACTGTAGGAGTTTGTGATTTTAGTGTTTTTATCTTATTTTCATTGGAATTGAGATTTTCTTATCAATGAAACGCCGCATATACTTTCCAGTCATCGCGGTCAACTCAAACTGTTTCATTCATTCAATGTTATCATTTCCACCCGTTCTCCCCTTTCGTTTGAAAACTTTTAGATTCATCAGCAAAATGTTCAGAAACTAATCGGATGTTATCCTCCAAAAATACAAATCAGCAAAAGAAATATCTAGCAAAAAATCTTTTGTATTTATCTTATTAACAGTCTACTCTTTCATAAATTCATTTCATTTGAGATATCAACTGATAACTAATACTAGGATGACTTTTATTATCATAAATTACTATATAATCAATCTCACGTTGGCCTGGTGTAGAAGTTTGGAGTGGGGTGCCAGCTCAGGTGATGCCACGTCATCTGAACATGGTTCAAAATTACGTGGTGTCGTCCTTGGATCTTTCCCTTTGGGATTGATCCCGGACCGTCACCAATAGCTCTGTGTTGCTCCAGTGTAACGCTAATTAAAATACCTACAGAGCTATAACATCAAATTCTATTTTCAACACCGAAGTGCACTTAATTTATCTCGTACTTTTAGAAATGTTAAATAATTCTTATAAAAATTAATCGTATACAGTGACTCGGAGCGTTGATTAGAGTAGTAGGTAGTTAATTAACGTCACACTGGAGCAACACACAACGGGCTATTGGCGACAGTCCGGGATTAATCCCGAAGGGAAAGATCCGAAGACAAAACCTCGTCATTTTGAATCACAGTCAGATGACGAAATCGACACCTGATCTAGCATTCCACTCACCAAAATTCCACACTTCGTCAACGTGAGGAAATTTAAGGCCACGACAGATTGAACGTGCACCAGCCCCCTTGTTCACGATTGTGTTTGGTTGGATTCGAACTCTCAACCCTCCCGGTTGCTAATCCTTTACTCTTCCAACCGGGCTACCATGGCTTATGTAATCTGTTGGAGTTATTCCTTTATGTGATATTTCAAAATCCCTTCTACACTCTGTGATATTGTATGTCGTGTCTGGAGCAGCATGGCCAAATATGTCGCTTGCGCCATAAAACCCCG
This sequence comes from Meta bourneti, assembly GCA_933210815.1. NCBI lineage: Eukaryota > Metazoa > Arthropoda > Arachnida > Araneae > Tetragnathidae > Meta > Meta bourneti. Next base: position 95,731,760 of record OW119934.1, read on the forward strand.
AAGAACCAACCACTCTACACTCTTTACTTTTATCATGGCAATATTCATGGGACAAAAGACAATAACAAACTACGCCGCATCCAACATCCGTGAAGAGATGTTCATGTTGGCGTGTTGTGTGAGTGAAGTGGTTGACTCAGGTATTGACCTCGTCATCTGACCGTGGCTCAAAATTACGAGAGGTTGTGGTTCTCGGATTTTTCTCTCCTGGATTGATCCCAGACCATCTCCAATAGGTTACGGTGTTGCTACAGTGCGACGTAAATTCACCTACCTGTGAAGAGATGCAAATTTTACCAAAATACCTTTGTAGGAGACTAGGCGCAAAAGGTCCTAGTTACAATGTATCTTGTTTCATATGACATGTCTGGTTACTTTCTGGACAGACTTGGTACACAAATTTTCTATCTAATGAGCGATACAATTTAAAAACTTTGAATACAGATTAAATTCAACAATATTGCAAAGTTATATCTAGCTACATATGTATTTGTCCCAAATTTCATTATTTTCTGTCCTGTTTCGAATTAAAAGTAAATTCTTAACCTTCTAAGTGGTTCGATGAGATATCTCGTCTCAAGATATTGCCAATTTTTTTGATTACGAGATCAAGATCTGATCAGTTTTCTTCTAATGACGAGATATCTCGTCCATAAAGATCTGGTCAGTTTTGCTAATGACAAGATACCTTGTAGACATCCACTAGAAGGGTTAAGCTTTCCACAACTCTCTCTGTTGAGTCCTCAATAAATAAAAAATGAATAACGACTATTTTAAAAGTACCTAACAACTTTCAATAAAACTGGAAGTGCCATTTAAATGACTGGAAATTGTTGGGATTTTAATAATTTTGCAGAAATTTATACATAAAATATGCATCTAAATGGTATTAGGCTCCATGATTAAGCCACTAAGGTTTTAAATTGTTCATTAATGTTTATCAGGGAGAGATTTAACAAGAGAAAACTCTCTTAGTAGAACATGCCTTTTATAGCATGATGAAATTTTTGTGGAATATTGTATGTGCAAAAGACTATTTTTTAGAGATATCTCTATGAAATTGAACATGTTTATTTTTTATAATGTTGTCAAGAGGAAATCCATAGAGGATTTAGTTTTGGGATACGTACTTTTCAATTTATAGCTGTTTCCGCAGAATGCTGTCTATAATCTAAAAAAATTAACTTACATGTATGTTCTACGATAAGCTACAATTTTTGATTCATTTAAAATGTTTTAAATTTTTTTACCACTGCCTTCGACATAAATATACAGTATTTAAAGGAAATTCAATGATCTTAAGTAGCTTTGTGTAGAGCGTTTAAAGTAAAGGGGCAAATTTTGCAAAACGTTTCATAAAATTGTTCTATTTACAAAATGGTCTATTTCCTATATTTTTTGTTTTCGAGATGTAATCTCAACAAAAATGCTTAAATTATATTTAAATAACTATTTTTTATATTGTTCCCTTCGACCTTATACCTTAAGCTTTTATTTTCTCATCGTAACATCTTTAAGTTTTAAAAATATCTTTAAATGAAATACGGATGATGGAAATGCTGTGTAATGAGAGAGAAAACATTTGAATGGGTGGTTAACAGTTCGTTATAAGTTATAGTAAGATTAATAAAATGGCCCTTTAATATCAATGTCAGGTAAAAGGGCCATATTTTGCATATTGGTTTCTTATCTTACTTATGTTAGTTACTTATATTACTCCTTATATTAGTTTTTACTAATTTCTAAATCTATGTATCTATATTTAGTAGAGCTATTAGACGCTTTTTAGCTGCTTGAGAAATAGCTGTTTTCCTGGTTGGAGACGTTTATAAAAAACCGTACGTGTAAGATAAATAAGTTGTGGCGAATAGGTTTACCTCAGGCCTTATACAAAAGTGCGAAAAACGAATTCAAGGCAAAGCAAATTCCATGAACCAAAGAATACAGAGAAAATAATTTAAATTAAATGCATTTAATATATCTATTTACATAATACATACTAAATTGAATCTGGATATTATGAACTTCTAGCAGCTGCAAGACATTCAACCGAACACATTGGCCTTCAAAATTCCATCTAGTTTTTACCCTCACCAGATATTGTAAATTGTAAATTACACTAGATTCTTTCATGAGGGGTGTCAGTTTAGAGAGGTCACTGCTCAACAGCACATTTATTCAACATTATATACATACTTTTTTACTTTTGATGTAGTTGAAAAGTTTAAAAATGTCTATATATTTTAAATTCGATTTCTGTATTCCAGTTAACATTTGAAACTCACTGACTTTCATCTTCACACTGCATTTTAATATTTTTAGTCCAGATTTTTATGTTGGTTAGGCTGTATTTGATATTTTTAAATATTTATTATATATTTGATATTTTTAAAGATTTATTGTACTTGATATTTTTAAAGATTTAGTATGTTTGATATTTTAAGGATTTATTATATTTGATATTTTTAAAGATCTGTTTGTATTGAAATTTATTAAGTCTTGTGTTTGGCGTGGCATGTCCATGATTAGGACCTTGTGCTATAAAACCCAAATCAACCATCCGGTTTAACACTGCAAAAGTTTGTTTTTGCCCCCTTCAACTTATATGAAGTTTCACAAACTAAGACCATCTTTTCCTTTCAGGTACAGCTTCCAAATCTTCCAAAAGCGTCACAAAAACCGTTGTTCCCAAAAGCCCCGAGAAGCATCATCGGGCCACCTGCAGTTCCCGATGCACCAAGAACAAAAGACGTCCCCGAGTTCTGTTCTCCCAAGAGCAGGTGGCCGAATTGGAGAGGCGATTCCAGCACCAGCGCTACCTCTCAGCTTCCGAAAGGGACGACTTCGCCGCCAGCCTGAAACTGACCTCTACCCAAGTGAAGATCTGGTTTCAGAATAGGCGCTACAAGAACAAGAGACTGCGAGGCGAGAAAGAAGCCCTGGAGCACCAAGCCTACAGGCCAAACCGCATGATTCTACCCATGCCAGGCGGAGACTCGGGTTTTGCCAGAGATCTCCAACAATTCCCTCCACCTTATCCATTCGGCAATTCAAACTCGTCGTCTTGTACCGTGCATCACTTCCCACACAACTCACCATGTGATGCTGAGCACAGGATCCCGGCCATGTTCAACAATAGTGATATGGATTCGAGCTACCGTCCATTAGACAATCAGTTCCTGTCTGCCAATATGCATTTGAGTGATAGCAACTACAGTTATGTTTCAAACGTGAAATATGACTGAACGTGATCTTTATATTTCAATTTAGAAGGCTGGCCTTCACCCGTTTGTATTTGTATCGTATTATTCATGTGTTAGTTTCATATGGTATTGCGTGAGTACTAGGGATGGGCACTTTTGGTCAAAGTGTATGTCAACATTCTGGATCGATCCGTTTCGAGGCACGTAGTATCGATACACCTAAAATATCGGACAAAAGCATCGATCCATTACGAAGCTCGTAGTGTCATTACACCTGAAAAATGGAACAAAAAGTATCGATCTGTTTCTAAGCACGTAGTATCGATACACCTAAAATATCGGACAAAAAGTATTGATCCGTGAAGAATCAATATTTGATACCACCAAAACAGCTTTTTGTTTCAAAGTTCCACTGTTTTCTCATTGATCCCCGGTAGTTCATTTCGCCTAGGTATCGGACTATCATCTGCTAGGAAAAGTATCGAAGTGGTCTCATCCGATTCAAATGAATGTCGTCCGATACCCGGTTTCGACAACATAAATACTTTAAGAATATCGGTACCCGCACCAGTACAAATCGCTTGGTATCGGACAGCTTTCGCGTTGGATCAACTTGGTATCGGACTAGCATCTCCGGGGAAATGTTTTGTCTCGGTCCAACCTGACTTGAACGGATCCAGTTCAACACTTGGATTTTATGGAATGCCTGCAACGATAATCACCAAAATGCATCTATCCCGGTTTTCATCCACTCTTACCGATCGATCCAAAATGTATCGATTCAGGTATCAATCCATTCTTTACGGATCGATCCAAAATTTATAGATCCCGGATTCAATCCACTCTTTGTGGATCGATCCAAAATATTGGGCATCGAGATGAAAGTATCGATACCTTAAGTATCGATACAGTATTGCCGATCTCTAAGAGTACGCATTACAAGTTTCCGAGTAGAAGAGTAGATCAAGATTTTAAACTATATTACACTATAAGAAATGTAGCTTTGTATACATGTGATACTGGTGCGTTCCAAAATGTATGTGGTGTTTACTTTTACTATAGTTTTAATCAAACATGCACAATCAAATGCATTCATTGGAATAATTCTCCTGTGTATTTTCCAATTATTTGTAAATGTGATTGTTTGAATTTGAAATATAAGAATATAAGAGGATTTATTTTTGGTAAAAACACAATGAATATTTTTTCTTCGATCTGCAAATTTGATGAACACTGATTTGTATTGATCCAGATTTTTATTGTTTTATGAATCTGCACATGTTTATGAGTCTGCACACTGGTGTATTTTACTGATTTTTTCAAGTATCAAATAAACTACAATCGAATTACTATCATGCTGAAAAGTTGCCTCCACTAGTATAGCTAAATAGACTGGCATATAAAACTTAAGGGATAGTAAGGTTTTCAGCTCCTTTGTAGTGAAGTGACCTGGATGTGGGAAAATGATACAAAAGGTTCGTCGAGAGTTACCGAACCGATGAGTAGAAACAAAAAGATAACAAGAATAGAAGTGAGCAGTAAAAAAGTCTTTGAATTGAAGTAGTGACACTGCACTGGTTGTATTGATACAAAATGGTAACTGGAAACTTAAAACACGAGAAGAGGCTGTCCTTTGACCTATAAAAGAAATATAAGAGTAGAGTGAGCAATGGTAACTCTTTTATGTGCCCAGGATCAAGTGACCAAAACTAGTAGTAACGTGACCCTTAGAATATATTCGTCTGCCTGGCGTAACCCGACATTCATCATCTGATTGGTCCACGGGACGGGAGAAGAAGCCCATCCATTGATTCATCGTCTGATTGGCCCACGTGACAGAGTAATAGACTTTGGCGATTTCACCACTTTTGTCGCCACTTTATAGAAATGCGTATTAACAACCTACCCTGTCATAAGATTTTATATCACTAAACGATGCGATGAGATATCAAATTGAACAAGCTAGTGAATTTTCGTAAAGCAGTCACTTGAAACTAGTCGACATGTTAGTCACTTTTTGAAGCTCCTCTCAATAGTTCAGTCTACATATATTTCAGGTCTGGTAGGACCACCTCGAACACTGATGCAGATCTTGCGCCGAGTTTGCATACAGAGAATGAGGTTATGGATGAGATCCTGTGGTAGCAAAAGCCATTCCTATGTTCGAGCCTCTGACGTCGCGATTCCAAAGTTTGAATATTCTCTAGCTTTCTACTGAATATTCTCGGTTATGCGAATCACCACAGGATGTGTCTTTTAACTTTGAGGCTGTAACCTTTGAACATAATGGTGTTCCTCAAGTTTCGCACCACCAGAGTACTATACTGGTTTTACCTGTAATAGTTAATAAATTTTTAGATGAAATTTTAAACGGATGTTGCATCATGATTGCATACACCGTATATTGCATCGCGGATGTCCCCAAATGGACAAAACATTTACAAAATGTGGTTGCAATGGTTGTCTGAAAGGTGAACAAAAGTAGAATAATTGTGAAGAGTATTACTTATTGACATTGGAAGCAATAGGAATGGAGTTCAACTCTGGGTTACCTTAACTAGATTAACTAAATATCTTCATTAGTTTGTTTAACACGAAAATTATCTCTGAAGATTAATTATTGACTCATAATGTTGGACATTCTGCCAGTACATTAGTCTTCTTAACTATACTATTCTATAACTAATACTATTCACTGTTCTATAATCATTGCCATTCCTCTAAAGCAATGGTTCCCAAACTTTTCAGGCTATGGACCCCCTGGAAAATCGAAAATTTCCGTGGACCTTGAGATTATAAAATTGAACGGGGCACATAAAACCTGCTTAGGATAAAAGTAAATTTTATTTTTCACCTTAATATTAGAAGTAAAATATTTAAAGCTATATTAAATAGATTATAACACGACAAAATTTCACATTAAGAATTAGTGATGACATTATAAAGTTCTGAAACAGAAAAACTGAAATAAAATTAACAGTTAATGTTATACAAACTTATTTATTAATTAAGGTGTATTAAAGTCAAAAGGCTCTTAATTTGCAAAATTTTAGTTTTAACATCAAATAAGTACTTTAATTTTAATGTGAACAATAAAGCTACTCTAGCAGTTAGCTTAGAAATGTTTGGCCTGATGTCTGATAACTTCATTATTAAACCTAACTTAAGATTTTTCAAATAAATAAATACTAGAATCTCCTATTAATTGATTTCGATTCTAAAATTTAGGTTTTAGGACACAAAAGAATTGGAGAAATTATCCTTCCAAGTTGGCTTTGACGAGATACCTCGTTCTTCAAGATCTGAACAATTTTACAAATGACAAGATATCTCATTCATCAAGATCTGACCAATTTTGCTAATGGCTAGATATCTCGTCATCCAGATAATACCGATTATTTGATGATGACGAGATCAAGATCTATTCAGTTTTCTTCTCATGACGAGATATCTCGTCCCTCAAGATCTGGTCAGTTTTGCTAATGACGATATACCTCGTCGAGACTACCACCAGGAGGGCTAATGGAATATTTTCCTTTTCCTTGGAAGTTCTTTATTTTGGCAAGTAAAATATTGCATGTTTTACGCGGACTCCCTGAAATCTCATTGACGCCTGGTGGTCCGCGGACCACACTTTGGGAACCACTGCTCTAAGGAGTTTTTATAGGACATTTGTTTACATATGTATGTCTTAAAAGATTAAGCCATATATAAGAAGTGGGAATCACCTTTCTGAAGTCGATAAACACTTACCATATAGAAGGTGATTTTTCTTTCCACTTTCACAAATTCTCTCTATCCTTGGGATTATTTTTTTCATCACTAATGAAAGAATTTAATGAAATATTCGTCAATGAATTCGACATTTTTTTTATATGCTGATGTATGCGTTTAGAGAGTATGCCAGATGAATGTGTTTATTAAAATATTTTTAAAGATATCTTCAGTGTTCATTTCTTCATTACAGTTGCATAATCGGTGATGATTTCATAGGTGTTAATTTTATGATTAAAAATGATTACACATTTTTTCAACTTTTCATTGAGAGTTTAAGTGTGATTGAATTTGATAAATTTGTAAAACAATCTTGAAAATGATGTACTCTACTATTACACTTATCACCTGTTTTCCAAGGAAGGTTTGGAAACACTTAAAATCCACCCGCATGAATTGATAAAATTTCAGATTCAAAGGACTCTGCTTATATAAGTTGAACTCTTATTTGTTGGTAAAGGGATGAAACGTTCTTTACTATTAAAAATGTTTAATTACAAGCGATAGGGGAAACTATTTACAGGGAAATTAAGCTTTCATCATTACATCACATGCTCTTGGTGCGTGACCGTCTGCCACCTTCTTTAGGGTTCTCCAGCTTCTCTCTATTTGAGATCTGACTCGTTCGACGGTCTGTATGATCTTTCTATCCCTATCCAGGCGCTTGATCACTTCCTGGATAATAGAAAATGGCAGGTGTACTGATACTTGATACCCAGATATATTATGTCAGAGAGAAAACAAAGTAAACACACAACACAGTAAGGGGGCATAAAAGTCAAAGATATTTTGATTGAATCGCTGAGTGCCGAAAACCTGCGCATGGCATACCTAAAGATAATTCTAAAAATGTTTTTAAATCGGGACTATATTTTCCGTTTTCCCTCATAGTGATCAGGTACAGAAATTTCCAATCTATACGCATTTACTGGCTTTTTAATTGCCAAATAAACTCCAATCGAATCGCTATCGAGATGAAAGTTGCCTCTGTAGCTAAATATTACGTAAGAAACTTTTTGAAATCAGATTGTATTTTCTATTTGAACATGGTGATCGAAAGCAATTTGCTTGGTATTTAGAGGTAAAAAAGTGAAATTATGCATATCTTGGAAATTTCTGTAATTTTGATCCCGACGGAACCGGAAAACACCGTCTAATTTGAAAATAAAATTTGCATTTTCTTCAGGTGTGACTTGATCAAGTTTTCCGCACTACAGCGTGCTCTAGCAAAATATGGTTGTAAAATGATAAACCATACCGCACTACAACGATTAAATCATAAATATTTCGAATTTTTCGGCCTACCATATTAGACACCTTTAAAAATAATGAAATGAGGTGCAGAAGAAATAAATTCTTTTCTCTTTAGATCAATAATAAAGTTTTTAGAAAGATCATAGGTAAATTTATTTTTAAACTGCATCCTACAAGAAGGTTTTTCAATGAAAACAAACAAATCAGACGGGAAAAAGAACCCAAATGCTCTGTTGTTGGGCGCAACTTGGCCAAATATGGCCCGTGCGCCATAAAACCCAATCCAACCAACCCAAATACTCTCGCATGATGCATATCGGGGTTACCATAAAATTTAGTTTATCGCCGTTTTGGAGACGTTTGGCATTTAATCTAATTGGCGTTGACCAACATTTATCAACTTGGAATATATTCTTCGGAATTTTTATTGGCGAAAAACAAGCCAAGTGACTTCACATCTGGAATAGGTGCAAGAAGCCCGTTCCGCATAAAACATTACCGCCCCTGCCCTCCCCCCTCCCCTCCCCCCCATTTAAAGTGACAGAAAAATCCTCTCATTGCAATTTAAGTGTTCAAATATGCTCACATACTCTAGTATAACCATAATATGATCTACACTGCTGGCCACCCAAATTGCAACACCAAGAAAGACAAGAGATATCACAACAAAATTTATTTTGTAGATAACATGTTGACCAAGTATCAAATGATTAAATTTATAGACTTCTGTGAAGTGTGGTTCCTGCCAAAATCAGTAGCCAGAGTAGCCGCCATTGTTGGAGATCACCGCTGCCACACGCCTCGGCATTGATTCAAAGAGACTTTGGATGTGTTCTTGGGGTACAGCAGACCAAGCAGCTTCCACACGTTGCCAAAGTTGATCTGGTGTGGCAGCTGGGGATGTATTCTGGGTCAATCGTTGAGCAACCATGGACCACATGTTTTCTATCGGCGAAAGATCCGGAGAGTGAGCTGGCCAGGGAAGCAATTCAATCTGGCGATTGACGAAGAACCCTTGGACAATGCGTGCCACGTGTGGTCGCGCATTATCCTGTTGAAATATGGCTGTGGGCAAGCCCTGAAGGTAAGGAAGGACAACTGGCTCCAACACCTCGGAGATGTAGCGCTGGCTGTTTAAAGTACCGGCAATGCGTACTAGAGGAGTGCGAGAGTGATATCCAATACCGCCCCATACCATAATACCCGGTGCAGGACCAGTGTGGCGGTGCATAACGCAGCTGTTCAGCATCCTCTCTCCACGGTGTCTCCAGACTCGAATCCGACCATCGTGGTGTTGCAGACAGAAGCGTGACTCGTCAGTAAAGACAATTTCATTCCATTCTGCCGTCCACATCCTTCTTTCATCGCACCATTGGCGGCGGAAACGTCTGTGGTTCTGCGTCAAGGGTAGACGAAGCAATGGACGTCTTGCGGACAGACCACTCTGCTGTAAACGGCGTCGAATGGTACGCGCAGACACTGGATGATGCGGTACAGACTGAATGTGCTGTGCTATGGTTCGTGATGTGGCTGAGCGATCCGTCACTGCCATACGCACAATATGCCTGTCATCACGTGAAGTGGTGCACTGAGGTGGATGCGATCGAACACGTCGGTCCGTCGTACCCTCCTGCATCCAACGATCACATATCCGCATTACAGTTGTTTGGTTTCGTCCAACACGACTACCGATTTCCCTGAAAGATAATCCACAATCTCGGTAGGCCACTATCCTTCCTCTGTCGAACTCGGATACTTGATCAAAAGATGATCGCTGTTTTCTACGAGGCATAATTGATCGTTTTTTTGAAAAAACCACAAGAAAAACACAATTGCCGTACTTGAAATCGTCGAAATCTCCAAGCCTTAAATAGCGCTTTGAAGTGGCGCCACGGGCGCGCGTGATGTGCGTCTGCGCTGAAATTCTAATCATTTGCATATCTCACCTCCGCTAATGCATGTTGTAAATTTCATATTATTTGCATGCTTCCTTCAGGGTGTTGCATTTACGGTGGCCAGCAGTGTAGATAAATCTTAAACATTTAAATAAAACTAATTTATTTTTTAAAATAAAAATAATAATGGTTTAGATAGAGAGAATATTAAGTAACTATCCCATGACTTTTGGCACTTCAGTGTTTACGTTTTCGCACAATAGCGTCCTGTTGCAACAAATGATTGCAGCGACAGACGAAACTACGTTTCAGCGATTCAATCAGAAAAAATTCAGACCACCCTAACACACATACATAAAAATAATAAAACGGATTTCAGAAGTAATAACACTTATTCTCTTTAGATCAATAACAAAATTAGTGGGAAGGCCATAAGTAAATTTATTTTTAAACTGCACTCTATGAAAGGGTAGGTAGGTAGTTAATTAACTTCGCACTCGAGCAACACAACGGGCTATTCCGGGATCAATCCCGAAGGGAAAGATCCAAGGATTGGATGTTTAGGTTTTATGGCGCAAGGTCTAAATACGGACAAGCTGCGCCAAGCGCAAGATAAAATAATAAAAATTGTGTAGATATAAAAGTTTTGAAAGGAAGGTGGGGAAATTCAAGCGCAATAATTTGGTAAGATCGAAGGATAAAGCCTCGTAGTTTTGAACCACGGTCACAGGACACCTGAGAACAACACCTGAGTTGGCACCCCACTCTCCAAATTTCCACATCACACCAACGTGAGGACATTTGAAACCACGATAGATTTAACGTGCACCAGCCCCCGTGTACACGGCCGTCTTTGGTTGGACCTAGTTTCGAACTCGCAACCCTCCTGTTATTAATCCATTGCTCCTTCAAATGGGCTACCGTGGCCCTCCTACGAAAAGGATATTCAATGCAAACAAACCAGACGGTAGATGGGATTTTACTTCCTGTTACACAAATGCTCTCGCATAATGCATATAGGGATGATCTTAATATGCAGTTTATCGCCGTTTTTTCAACGTTTTACATTTAATCTAATTGGCGTAAGTATCATATATCAATTCTAAATGCATTCTATGGAATTTTTATTGGCGATGTGCTGCAATCGTATTCGAAAAACAAGCCAAGTGACGTCACATCAGGAGGTGCGTTCCACCACAAAAACACTACCTCCACCTAAATTTAGTTTGACAGGAAAACCTCTCATGAGTGTTCAAATATGCTCACATACAACAAAGTAGAACAATACTACTATCTAGAGAAACAGGTAATGTTTGATCAAAACACTTTAATTTATGTTTTATATAGCAACTTATCAGGCCAGCTATAGGAATGCTTCACTTGCCAAATCGATTAACTCCACTTTCTGAATTTTATTAAATTTTAATGTCAAAGCACTTGATTGACTCCTAACTGTATATATCCCAAACAAATTTCTCTAATAATAAGTATTAACACCACTAAATGACAAATTTTTTTTAGCCATTGAATAATAAATCATTTATTTCAGAAGACAATCTGATTAACTCCATACTCTAATGTAAATCGTAATAAAAATTTAGTTAAAACGCTTTTTAACAAAGCAATTGACTACTTCTTATGTACAGTGAGTCAAAGTAAAAACCGAACATCAAAGAAAATGAAAGAATTTGTACGTACAGTCCGAACAAACACAAAAATGACGGGAGCTCAAATACAGCTAACGAAGACATTATTTATATTGCTGATGAATCAATTTAAACAAAGTAATAATACTCGTAATATATGTAACAGTAACAGAACAGTTATTATTCATTTTTGCTAAAATCTTTAATAAAAAATGTATATAATGAAGTTATTCTGTAATAAAAAAATGATTTGAAGACTGAATTTGAATTAATAATTTTCTTTCACTTGCCAAATCGATTAACTCCCTTAATCACGCAAAAATAGTAGTAATAACGATTACTCCAAGGATATTCTATCTTATACTTTCTATATGTCGTTAGATAAAAGATACATCTGCAGTAATACAGTCAACATCGTTTATTTGAATTTATAATTTAAAAGGAATTTTAAAAAACAATGTATACTATTTTATCAGTTTTCTCAACATTGTGTTTTATGGAGTTAATCGATTTGGCAAGTGAGGCATTCATATAAAAATCAAATCTCAGGACGAGACACAACACTTATTTACAGACAAGAAAAGAAAACGGTACACGTCTCCAAACGGACAATAGAATAATTGCTCTCTCGCTTCTTAACAGAAACAGACGATAGCATTTTCAAACGGGGCACATGCGCAGAAGAGAACACGATCATGCGTCCTTGGAAACAGCTGATAAACAGTTCCTCGTTTCGTTCGGATAAGAGAGAAAAACACTGGTGATCTGCTACATTTTAAATAAAAATTATTAATAAAACAATTCACACACATGAAGAAACTTGACTGGATAATAACCATGGATTTTATATTCAATTTACATAACATAATAAATAAGTGGCAAAATTATAGAGGATTTATACCTATTATTAACCTGAAACTTGACAGGATATAATATATAAACCTCAGATACACTATATTCAATTTTCACACCATAAGTATTTAAATTAGAAGGAATTTATACCTATATTTATTAACAAAAATCTCAATGGCCTTAGGTTTCTAGGAATGCTAAGCAAGCAATACCAACAATATGTGAAAAACATACACAGCTGAATACACAATACAAGTCGATTGTACAATATACGCTATCAAAGTTAATTTTTTTCTAGTGGATGTTCAAGTTATTCCATCATACTGACGTAATACTTTACATTTAATAATCCAAACAAGAATTCATAATTTTATGTACCTACTATTAACGAATTTCTAGTTTGAATCTCAATATAATATAAAACAAAGTTACTGAATTATTTCTATTACAATTAACCTTTATACAGAGATTGAGTTCTTGCATACAGATTTTGCTTTGTAATGTTTGAAAATCGGTGCCATAGCTCTAAATTCCGATCGTAATAAGTAGACCTACTTGTAAAAAATACACATTTGTTGCCAACTTTTTAATAGATGCATAGCTTTTTCATTGCTTTGGGTTTCAAACCACAGTTTGAGGTTGGTTTGGGTTTTATGGCACAAAGTCCAAAAATGAATAAGCTACGCCACCAGTGTTTGAGAATGACTTTCAGTTTGAGATGTGAACCCAGCGTATGTATTGGCCAGCATGCTCACCAGACATAAATCCCTTTGAGCATGCCTGGGACATACTGGAAGAAAGATTGTACTTTGAATATTCCATCCAAGACAGTCTCGGAACTACAAACTGTTTTTCTGCTGAGTAGGTAGGTAGATGTATTTATGTTGCACTGAAGCAAAACAACGGGTTGCTAGAAACCACAACGAGCTGCTAATGGGAAAGAGTCCTAAGGTTAAAAACCATATGAAAACGAACATCCAAAGATTATGCCTCACAGTGATTACTTTCTGTCCAGAGACAACATACCATCTTAAAAAAATGATTCAACCTCCAAAAATTTAATTTTAGAATATGTTTTATGGTAGCTAGCTCTACAACATCCATTTTCAGTTTTACCATTTAAAAATTCATTAAATATAAAATATTAATTTTTGGTTTATTTTTCTGGTCGCATTTTTTTCTGTTTTATATTTAAGCTTTAAAAATTCGCTGATTTACCCAGATTAATGCTAAAAATAACATTTACCCTAATAGTCCGAACAGTGTATGTAAAACTACACCTGTAAAAAGAAATCATCTCAAGTAAATTCACAGGGTGTTTCGAAAATAATGGCCAAATTGTAAAGAGTGGCAGAGGGGACAAAAGTAAACATTTATTGTCAAAGAATGTGTCCCGAATTGCCGTGTTTAGATAGTAGAGCGCTGTTTAAGTCAGTCGATAACATCGTTACTGTATGTTGTGTTTATTTTTGGCCCCTGTACCACCCTTTACAGTTTAGAAAGATATTTTCGAAACATCCTGTTTTGGTATCCAGGATATAGAAGCTGATCCCAATTGTTTCAGGGCCTGTTATAGGTTGATAAATAGTTTTCAAAAATGTGAAATGTCGAAATGCTCACTTATGCCTTGTTAATGTATTTTAAGAAATCACTTAATCGATTCTTATTTTGTGACAGAAAAAGTAACTTTTGTCTAACTTGTCACTAGAACAGCGTCTTCGAATCACTAGCAAAGTATTTAAGAGAATGCCAAATTTTAATTATAAAATGGCATAAAACATTTTTGACATTAAACGTACTAAGAAATTGGAAAGTAGGTAGTTAATTAACGTCGCACTGGAGCAACACAGCGGGCTATTGGTGACGATCCGTGATCAATACCGAAAGGAAAGATCCACGGACACCTCGTAATTTTGAACCATGGTCAGAAGACGAGAACAACTGAGCTGACACCCCTCTCCAAACTTCCACACCACGCCAACGAGAGGACGTTTAAGGCCACGACAGATTTAACGTGCACCAGCCCCCGTGTACACGATGGTCTTTGGCTAAACCGAATTTCGAACTCGCAATCCTCCTGTTGCTAATCGTTGCTCTTCCAACTGGGCTACCGCGGCCCCCTAAGAAATTGGAAAAACTTGAACACGATTTTCAAATTTTCGTTTAGTAGATTTAACGTTATCCAGATGGCGCCACGAGACTACAGTGAGACTCCTGTTTGGGTTTCATGGTTTTATTTTTGTCACGTTGCTCTAAATATAAGACACAGTTGGCTTAACTTTTCTAAATCACTTCCGTTCTATCAACAAAATTTAGCATTCTGCAAATTACCGTTATGCTAAATATCATACCACCTGAAGATTGAGGGCCTCTGACCCATATGCTTCTCATGATTAGGCCACCCTTCCATTCTATGTCACTAACCTTGGTTGGTTGGATTGTTATGACACAAGGCCACATTTGGCCAAGCAGCGCCGAGCACAAGACAGAAAAGGCAGATATCAGATGAAGGATATACACACATAGAGCAGTTTTGCTGATACAGGGGATGTATATAGTATTTTAATTAACGTCACACTGGAGCCACACAACGATGGTGACGGTCCGGGATCAATCCCAAAGGGAAAGTCCAAAGACAACACGTAATTTTGAACCACGGTCAGATGACGAGGCAAATTTAACGTGCACCAGCAGCACCCTTTGATACAGAAGAGAGAAATACGTCCATGGTATCTGCAGAAATGGAACCTGAACCGCCTAGGTGTTCACACGCTGCTAGCATGGAGGCCTAGCCATTTGAGAAACGAGCGATGCTGAGACCACTTTCTGATTTTTCGTTATGCGTGAAGCATAGTCTTCATCTGATTGTTTCATTTTCCATTAAATTGAACGACGAATGTTCAAAGCTTATTGTGCAAGATTTAAAATTATTTAAGGTGGTAGGGGGTAGTTGAAATATCGTCGCACTGACACAACAGGCTATAGGCGATGATCAGGGACCAATCCCGTAGGGAAATTTGTGAAGACACCTCGTAATTTTGAACCGCGGTCAGATGATGAGGTCAATACCTGATAGCACTCCACTGTCCAAACTTCCACACCACGCCAAAGTGAGTATATTTGATGCCACAACAGATTTAACGAGCACCAGCCCCTCCTACACAAAGTCTTTGGTTGAATCAAGTTTTGAACTCGCAACCCTCCAGTTGCTAGTCCACGACTCTACCAACTGGCTACCGTGACTCCTTGTGACTTATGAACTGAAAATTTAAGTGAGAATGCTGAAAGACTAACAAGAAATGAACTTTAAACCAACTACCATTTGTAAATCTAGACTTCAAGAGAACTTTAAAAATGGAAATGAACGAAAATGTGATTGTTGGTGTTATATTATCAGTCGTTTGTTTTGCTTTCTGTAAAATGTATATGTTTATATTTTTCAGCTGAAAATGTTGATAGACCCTTTAAGTGCATTGTTATTAAATGGTAACCACCATGATGGCAGTATCATGATGGTAACCATTTTCTTATAAGTTTCAATATACCCAAGAAATGTCCAAAAGGAATGTTGCATTTGTTCTTGTTTTTCCTTTATTAGTCTTATTTTCATTTAAAAAATAAAGGCTTTTAGTGTGTCAAATGAATAACTAAAAAGTTAAATCGTATTCTTAGAAATATTTTTAGTTAGAGGATAGGTTTAGATTTTGTTTGGTTTCTGCATTTTCCATAAAAAACATTTTAAGAAACATTTGTAAGTTTTCGTTTTTATTTTTGTAATTGTTTGGATCATAGATGAATTTTATAGGGCAATTTTTAGTTTACCAAAATCTAGCCTTACGTATGAATAATAGCGACATGTTGAGTTTTGAAAGTTAAAGTACATTTTAAAAACTTTTACCGTAGAAAAATTGCAAATAGAAACTTTTTCAAGGCAAGCTTCGAGAAGAAACGCTTTAATCAGTTCAATTTATCCTTTTCGGACATGTAACAAATAGTTTTCCCATGCACTCATAGATGGCGACACGTTATCATGACTCAATTCCATTTCAGTTTTAAACTCATCTTATAGGCAAGTCATTCCAAGTCACTTTTCCTTTTCGAATGGCTTTTGAGTTAACACTGACGCTGAACAACTGTGGAATTTGTTTTTATTCGCAGCCAAGTGATCGGTAGAAATAACATGTAACTATACGTATATGCTCCGTCTATTTCATTACATGGTCGATGCCTTATGAAATAGGACAGCGATTCTGCCTGATTGATCCGTCTAAGATCTCAGAAGTGTAGGTCACATGGGCTTGGGAATCACTTCGAGCCGATTGTGTGGCTATAGAAGCTAAACTAATGTTAATCACGTTCGATAATTTTGATTATCCGTTTACTGCACAATTAACCAGTCAATACGGCATTTCACTCTCCAAGTATTTTGACGAGATACCTCGTCCAAGATTTGATCAATTTTGTTAAGGACAAGATATCTAGTCGTGACAAGACTGCCCTATTTCTCCCAGGGAATGAAGATCCAAGATTGGAAAATAAATTGACCCTTGCACAGAATAGGTGACAGTTTGGAACAGAGGTTGGTCACTACAGGACATCTCTAGACACAAAGATAAACCACCAGGAAGGTTATTCTTGTGTCGCTGAAAAACTTCATTTTTCCCTTCCAAGTGGTTTCGACGAGATGTCTCGTCAATCAAGATCTGACCAATTTTGCAAATGACGAAATATCTAGTCAAATTGCCGATTGAATGATGAAGGTATTGCCCTTTTTTGACGAGGACGAGGTCAGTTTTTCCAATGACGATATACCTCGTCCATCAAGATCTGGACAGTTTTACTAATGACCAGATACCTCGTCGAGGAGGGTTAATACAAAATGGGAAAATTGTAACTACCATCTAAGTGGCGTTCCTACTAGCTATTACTCCAAGTCCAACTTTTGGAAGTGGTATTAGTTGAACTAATTGGTTAAATACTTTATTCGTAGCCTAAAATTAAATTAAAATGTCCTTAAAAACAATAAAAATATATACTAATATAAAAAATATATATTTATAAAATGAGATCCGACTTTTTCTTTACAATTATAAGCGACACAATTGTTCACTATGCTGTTGCTATAAAAAACAATGACTAATATAAGCGGATAGGAGGAACACAAATCCTTATTAATCCTACATTATGTATGTATTCTAATTAACGTCGCACTGGAGCAACACAACGGGCTATTAGTCCTACCTTAGGATTCATGTTTTCTGCAATATCACCTGTTTTCCTCTACAACCAAGCGATCGGAAGGAATAATATGAAGCTACGCGTATACGCTCCGTCTACTTCATTGGAAACTTAACTCTCCAAGTAATTTCCACGAGATATCTCGCTATCAAGATACTGCCGATTTTTGATGATGACGAGATCAAGGTAGGTAAGTACACTGCTGGCCACCCAAATTGCAACACCAAGAAAAACAAGAGATATCACAACAAAATTTATTTTGCAGATAACATGTTGACCAAGTATCAAATGATTAAATTTATAGACTTCTGTGAAGTGTGGTTCCTGCCAAAATCAGTAGCCAGAGTAGCCGCCATTGTTGGAGATCACCGCTGCCACACGCCTCGGCATTGATTCAAAGAGACTTTGGATGTGTTCTTGGGGTACAGCAGACCAAGCAGCTTCCACACGTTGCCAAAGTTGATCTGGTGTGGCAGCTGGGGATGTATTCTGGGTCAATCGTTGAGCAACCATGGACCACATGTTTTCTATCGGCGAAAGATCCGGAGAGCGAGCTGGCCAGGGAAGCAATTCAATCTGGCGATTGGCGAAGAACCCTTGGACAATGCGTGCCACGTGTGGTCGCGCATTATCCTGTTGAAATATGGCTGTGGGCAAGCCCTGAAGGTAAGGAAGGACAACTGGCTCCAACACCTCGGAGATGTAGCGCTGGCTGTTTAAAGTACCGGCAATGCGTACTAGAGGAGTGCGAGAGTGATATCCAATACCGCCCCATACCATAATACCCGGTGCAGGACCAGTGTGGCGGTGCATAACGCAGCTGTTCAGCATCCTCTCTCCACGGTGTCTCCAGACTCGAATCCGACCATCGTGGTGTTGCAGACAGAAGCGTGACTCGTCAGTAAAGACAATTTCATTCCATTCTGCCGTCCACATCCTTCTTTCATCGCACCATTGGCGGCGGAAACGTCTGTGGTTCTGCGTCAAGGGTAGACGAAGCAATGGACGTCTTGCGGACAGACCACTCTGCTCTAAACGGCGTCGAATGGTACGCGCAGACACTGGATGATGCGGCACAGACTGAATGTGCTGTGCTATGGTTCGTGATGTGGCTGAGCGATCCGTCACTGCCATACGCACAATATGCCTGTCATCACGTGAAGTGGTGCACTGAGGTGGATGCGATCGAACACGTCGGTCCGTCGTACCCTCCTGCATCCAACGATCACATATCCGCATTACAGTTGTTTGGTTTCGTCCAACACGACTACCGATTTCCCTGAAAGATAATCCACAATCTCGGTAGGCCACTATCCTTCCTCTGTCGAACTCGGATACTTGATCAAAAGATGATCGTTGTTTTCTACGAGGCATAATTGATCGTTTTTTTGAAAAAACCACAAGAAAAACACAATTGCCGTACTTGAAATCGTCGAAATCTCCAAGCCTTAAATAGCGCTTTGAAGTGGCGCCACAGGCGCGCGTGATGTGCGTCTGCGCTGAAATTCTAATCATTTGCATATCCTACCTCCGCTAATGCATGTTGTAAATTTCATATTATTTCCATGCTTCTTTCAGGGTGTTGCATTTACGGTGGCCAGCAGTGTAGTTAATTAACGTTGCACAAGAGCAACACAACGGGCTATTGGCGAAGGTCCGGGATCAATCTCGAAGGAAAAGTCCAAGGAGAACATCACGTAATTTTGAAACTGTCAACTTATAGTAACGGCTGATAACAAATCTTTAAACAAAATGCTCTGAGATCACTCAGAGGAGACTTCTAATTTAGGTCTGGGCATAGTGCTCGTAGTGGTTCACTTTAAACCGATCTAATAAGCCCTTTTGTTGTAAAATATCACTGTTGAGCAGGGGTGGTTTACCGGTGACATGGTACAATGGTACCAGGGCCCGAGGGGTCGTGAGGAATGTGAGAAGTTTGCTCAGTGATGTGCAGTCTGTTTTCGCAGTTCAAAAGTTATAAATCATTCCATTTTGTTAATAATTATAAAGGTAGGTAGGGAGAGTTAATTAACGTCGCATTGGAGCAAGGAAATTGGCGATGGTCAGGGATAATCCCGAAGGGAAAGATCGAGGACAACGCCTCGTAGTTTTGAATCACGGTCACATGACGAGAGGGCAACAACTGAGCTGACACCCCACTCTCCAAACCTCCACACCATGACAGATTTAACGTGCACCAGCACCGTGTACACGAGTCTTTAGTTGGATAGTTTCAAACTTGCAACTCTCCTGTTGGTAATCCGTTACTCTTCCAACTGGGCTACCGTGGCGACGAAATCTAGATTTGGTCATTTTCCTTCTGATGATGAGATATCCCGTCCATCAGATCTAATGTGTGTTTCGCTAATGGCGAGATACATCGTCGAGACAACCACCAGAAGAGTTAAGCAAGTCCTCTAATCACGCCTAGAGTCAGTGCATTCCACTAAGGAGGTGAATAGAGCTCAAGCCTGTTTTATACAAGAGCAACGCTGAGTGGACTCGCCGGCCAATCAGCGACGAAATGAACAATGATTGATCGGGGAATCACTCATTCCTTCGGCGCTGATTGGCCAGTGCTTTCACTCCGCATCCACATTCCTCTAATGTATAACAAACGTAACTCTTCTGGTGATTGTCTCGACGAGGTATCTTGTCATTAGAAGAAAACTGACTAGATCTTATGGACGAGATATCTTGTCATTAGAAGAAAACTGACCAGATCGTATGGACGAGATATCTTGCCATTAGAAGAAAATTGATCAGATCTTGATCTCATCGTAAAAAGATCGTCTACGTCTTGACAACGAGACATCTCGTCATTAGCAAAATTGGTTCTATCTTGATGGACGAGATATCTCGTCGGAATCCCTTGGAGGGATAAAAATCGGAACTGAGAATTTCTGTCGGTAGTTTACCGATACTGAGAATGCTCAAATGAGAATTTTCAAACCATTGTTCTAACGCTACTTTTAATTCTTCGAACGTTATTTCTATGTTCCATAACATTTTCCCATTTATTTTCTCTTCAATATACGCGAAGGGTAGAGCGATAAAAGAATATTAAGTGATTTATCAAATTTTTTGCTTTTGTGAAGTGCTTATGAATTAATGTCAAAGTCGACGCTAATGTGGTGCCTCTATAAAAGGTTTGTGCCTTAAATGTATGTGAGGTGCAACGTGAACCCACCCCTCGTGGTACACCAAGTGGTTCATGACTCCCTCCTTGTAGTGTAATGATGACTAAAGCCCTTCTACCAAATTCAAATTGCAGGGCATTGGTTAAAAAAGTAAGTCAACGTGTTTTATACTGTCTTTGCCATGTTAAGAATTTAAAAAAACTTTCAATGAGGAGTAAATAGTTTCTTATGATTGATTTCTTATGTTTAATCCTCCTGGTGGTTGTCCCGATTAGGTATCTCGTCATTAGCAGATCTTGATAAACGAGATATCTCGTCATTAGAAGAAAACTGACCAGATGTTGATCTATTTTGCTAACGACGAGATAGCTCGCCATCAAGATATTTTCGATTGTTTTATGATGGCCAGATATTGATTTCGTCATCATAAGAAAAAATCGCCAATATCTTGATGACGAGATATTTCGTCATTATCAAAATTGGTCATATCTTGATGGACGAGATATCTTGTCGAAACAACTTGGAGGGTTAACCGAAAAGTAAGTTAACGTGGTTTATACAGTCTTTATCATGTTCTTAAAAACTTGAAATACAGTTTAAATAGTTTCTTATGATTGATTTCTTATGTTTATCCCTCCTGCTGGTTGTCTCGATTAGGTATCTCGTCATTAGCAAAACCATTAGCAGATGTTGATGAACGAGATAACTCGTCATTAGAAGAAAACTGACCTGATCTCGTTCTCGTCATTAGAAGAAAACTGACCAGATATTTATCTCGTCACTAGAAGAAAACTGACCATATCTTGATGGACGAAAAATCTCGTCAAAACCACTTGGAGGGTTAGAAACCGGTACTGAGAAAATGCCGGTAATTTCAAACTATAGTTTCAACACTTTTTTATTCTTCTAACGTTAGTCCTATGTTCCCCATAACGTTCCTCTCTTTACCTTTTCCCCGATATGCGCGCAGGGTAGAGTGGAAATTTTTTTAAGTGCTTTATCAATTTTGCTTTAGTGAAGTGCCTATGAATTCGTATCAAAGTTGACGCGAAAGGATGTAAATATACTTTACTCAATACTTCGATGTGGTATCTAAGGTGAGTACTGGTGCTATTAGAGGTGAGAGAGCTCCTTTACACGGGGTGAAAATCCTCTCAAAATAAAAAAGAATCTGTTGAGGGAAAATAATACAGCCCAAGATGATGAATAATACATGGCCTGTGTCGCAGCAGCCCGAGGCAGTTCATGAATATGCAAAAACCTTCTTATGCTTCGGATTTCGGTTAAATATTTATCAAAAATTATGCAATATTTTTTACACCGTTGAAAAACCTATTGTTGATTGCGTGTCTTAAGAACCGTTCCTTTTCAGGCATCAATTCATTGGGGAGATAATTCCCTCAGGAATTTGCGAGGGTATTTTAGTTCCAGATTTCCGAGGATCGGAGCAGAGAAAATTGATTTGATAGAGAAATTCAATCTGCAATGTGTTTTTATTATATGTGATTCTGAGTAAAACTTTTATTTCCATTCCCTTTATTTTGCCGTAGCTTTCCGACTAAGGCTCCCTTCACTCCAGCGGAATCCGAATTCTGTTGGAATCAAGAGCAACTTTCTCAGGCATATCAATTCATTGAAGAGACAAATCCCTCGGGAATTTTAATTCCAAATTTCCGAGGATCGAAACAGAAAATCGATTTTTTAGGGAAATTCAATCTGCAATGAGTTTTTATTATATGTGATTCTGAATAAAACTTTTATTTCCATTCCCTTTATTTTGCCGTAGCGTTTCGACTAAGGCTCCCTTCACTCCAGAGGAATCCGAATTCTGTTGGAATCAAGAGCAACTTTCTCAGGAATATCAATTCATTGAAGAGACAAATCCCTCGGGAATTTGAGTTCCAGATTTCCGAGGATCGAAACAGAGAAAATCGATTTGTTAGAGATATTCAATCTCCAATGAGTTTTTTTATTACATGCGCCTCTGACTAAAATTTTTATTTCCATTCACGTTATCTTTCGTAGCTTTTCGACTAAGGTTCCCTTCACACTAACAGAATTCGGATTGACCTTGATTCTGTTTGTATGAAGAAAAGATACTTTTTCAGAAATATCAATTCATTGTGGAGGCAATTTTCTCCAGGTCAATCTGAATCCAGTACAAACTGACTGACGAAGATTCGAAGATTTCATAGGAAATAACCCTTTAACCACTCGAATATCCGGAGCTTTTCTTTTCAGTGCACCTGAATCATTTTTTCGCTAAGACAATTTTCGACAATCAGAATAACGGCTGCTAGGTTGAAATTTCTCATTAGCTCTTCTGAACACAATATTTTGAAATTTCTATCACATTATTGATTCAAATTCTGATGTAAATAGTCTTCGGAAAAGTAAGAGAGAAAAAGTAAATTAAGTAGTATATATTTATATTAAATGTGTTTTATATGAAATTTTACCGAAAGTCGGTGAAAATGAATGTGCAGTTTACGCTTTTTTCGCTAACAACCTGTAGATTTCATCCCATCCCGAGAAAAGTGTTTGTATAAAACTTCAAATTCTTTTCAAAGAAACAGTTATTCCGTAACACAAAACAAATTTTAACTTATGAGAATGCAACTTTGAATAAACGTCTGCATGTCATGAAATTTCCGAGTAGTGTAGTATTGATTTTACCCCACTACACATATAATAACTAAATAATGACATTTATTGGTTGAAAGTATCCATGGATTCCTTTAACCTTCGGAACGATTCTATTCGTCCTTTTCATAGAATAGAATCCATTGGAACGATTTTATCAGTTCTTTCCTTAAAGTAGAATCCTTTGGGAGAAATTTATAGGTATTTCCCTCAGAATGGAATCATTTAAATTATTCTATTGGTCGTTTCTTTAGAATATAATCGTTCAGAAGTATCCTAAAATTTGGAAATATTTCGTTGGTCCTTTCCTTAGAACTGCGTCGTTTTGATTGGTTTAGGTTTTATGGCGCAAGGTTCGATAGCAGACAATCGTCATAGAATCGTTTGGAAATATTCTATTGGTCCTTTCCGCAGAACAAAATCTTTTCTAAAGATTATAAAAAGAGTTAAAACTAGTTAGAAGTTATCTAGGAAGACTGCAAAATGGAATTATGAGTGTAAACCCCTCAGAGTGTTAAAAACCTTAGTCTCTAAGAGTTTGTATTCTGCCATCTCTGATTGTTATCATGAGAGCATACCCTACAATTGTGCGTTTTCGTGTTCGTCATTTTCGAAATAACGTATACTAGGGTATAATGTATTAGGTCTTGCGTAGCTTGTCCTATTTTAAACCCCGCTACAAAAATTCTACCATACCCCCAAAAACTACAAGTTGGATTTTATTTGGCCCCGCAATTCCCCAAGTTGGTACAAGGGTATGAAAACTACCTACTCAACCCCTCAGCACTCGTTTTTGAATATACTTTTTTCCTTAGTGGGAGGCTCTAACCAGGGCCATCCTAAGGAAGTGAGGGGACCAATTCGACCAATATAAGAGAAGTCCTACAAAATATTAGCAAGAATTTGGTTTTATTAAATGACGTTCTTTGAAATTGAGTAGTTGATAGAGTAGTGAGTAATTGAAAGTAGAAATATTTGAATTGAGTAGTTGACAGTAGAAATATTTGAATTGAGTAGTTAAAGAGAATTGAGTAGTTGACAGTAGAAACATTTTTAATGTAAAAATAATCCTTTAAATGTGTCGCTAAATGATTTAGGGTTAAAATTATCTAATAACAAATGTGTTTTATGACAATTCCATCCATGACAGGGCCCCTTGGAGTGTAGGGGGCTCCATTTGGGGAATCGACTTAAGGCAAGACCTGGATCTAACTGGGCATGATTATACGAAAGCAATCAGATACTACAGAGTGTCCTAAAAGTTCCCGTACTCCAGCTTTAAAAAAATCATTTGACCGTGATTTTTTTAATTATTGAATTTTATCATCTGTTTACAACTTTATGGATTCTTTAATTTTTATCGTTTGGTTTTCTTCTCGCTCAAGTTGTGCGATAATAAAGTTCCATGTCATTTTGTTCTTCATTGTAAAATGAGTTTATCACGCATTCAGAGAATTGCGCTGCTTGAGGCTTATTTTGAATGTAAATTATATGAAAGAGGTAAAGAATTTTGGGGGGCGACATAAATATCCAGATGATGCAATACCGAGTAAATATACGCTATATCAACTCGTTCGGCGATTTCGTGAGACAGTTTTGGTGGAAGACAAACACAAGAGTGAAAGACCGAAAGTCGTTACACCAGACTTTGTGCAAGAAACTCAACGAGGGATATTGCAATCTCCTCATCAATCCGTGAGGCGTTTATCGCAACAAATGGGCACATCACGTGGATCGACACATAAGGCTTTAGAAGCTTTGCATTTTCGTGCTTTTCGTGTAAAAATGTTACAGGAGCTAAAGCCACCGGACAATGAGAAGCGGCTTTATTATTGCCGATGGTTCCGGAGATTTATTCGCAACATCAACATTTTGAACAAAACATTTTTCTCCGATGAGGCATGGTTTCATTGAAGCGGTTATCTGAACGCGCAAAACTCCCGCATTTGGCGACGACAAATCCCCATTCATTAATGCAAAAACCTTTACATTCTCAAAAAATTGGCGTTTGGTGTGCCGTATCACGCAAAAGGAGTGTTGGGCCTCTGTTTTTCGAGTCAACTGTTGATGGCACTGTATACAGAGAACTTATCCAACAATTTGTTGCATTATTAGAAGTGAATGAACGAGATTCTTGGTTCCAACAAGACGGTGCAACCTGCCATACAAATTATGAAACCATGGGCATGCTTCAAGATTTTTTTGTCGTCGACTCATCTCAAGAAATCTTTGGTCACCTCGTTCCCCTGATCTGAGCATCCCTGACTTTTTTCTGTGGGGATATTTAAAGAACAAAGTTTATGAAGATAATCCCCAAATAATAGATGATCTGAAAATTGTCATTACTCAAAGGATACAAGAAGTCACTCCCAGCATCTTGAAACGCGTTTCTAAAAATATGCGCAAACGACTTCAGCTTTGCCTCCAAGAAAGGGGCGAACATTTTGAACATTTATTATAAATGTGAGTTCAAATTTTTTTCCTACGTTATGTTAAAAGTGCTTTTCACCATTAGCATAAAAATAATTGTTTTAAAGTTTGTTGCTTTTGTATAATAAATTCACGAATTGTCAGTACGGGAACTTTTAGGACCACTCTGTAGTTCCATACTACAACATTCAATGAAAAAAAATCACAAGGCATTTTGTGTACTGAACACAGGAGACTCAAAACATTTCAATATTTTTTATATGCAGTGGGGACCTACTTCTTTTTCGAAAGTATATGCACAAACCGCAAAAATAATGCTACAATTACATTCCTCATCTCGAATACTATCTTTTTCTCACATAAATCATGAAAACAGTAATAAAGATTAGCTTCGGATCTCGAATAGTAATCTTTTCTCACATAAATCATAAAACAGTAATAAAGAATCGCCAGTAGCATTTCCTTACTAACATTATCTAATCTCATGGTAAATATTGCACCATGCTATAGCCTGCGAATCGTAGGTGAGGCAGGATCCATTCCACTAACTTACCTTGGATGTATTTCTCTTTTGAATCAGCAAAACTTTCCTTCGCGTGTATGTTAATTACTTGCCTATCTTGTGTTTAGAGTACCTTGGCCAAATATGGCGCTTATGCCATAAAACTCCACAGCCACAATACAAATTGCTGTTCAGATTAGACTGGGCAATATTATGTCCCATTCTAATGGCATTTACCACTACTGTGATTACAAAAATTGATATCTGAAGTTAGAATAAAGCTAAAATAATAAAATACAGTAAAACCTCGATAAGTTGTCACCTGGATAACTCGTCGCTCCGGATAAGTTGTTACCTGGATAACTCGTCGCTCCGGAAAAGTTGTCAATATTCTTCAGTCCTGTCTAGCTCTCATAGACAGCAATGTAATTAAACCTTCGTTTACTCGCCGAGAATTCAAATACTACCCCTCATAACTCGTAACTGGAAATATGAAGGGTTTGTGTCTGATGGCAGACAAAATGAAGTCGAAAATGAGGACTATGGCCCTGATTCTTTATTGAATTTATTTGAATGGTAATGGTAATTAATTAACGTCGCACTAGAGCAACACACCTGGCTTTTGACGACGGTCCGGGATCAATCCCGAAGGGAAAGGTCCGAGACAACACCACATAATTTTGAACCACGGTCAGATGACGAGGAAACACCCGAGCTGGCACCCCACTCTCCAAACATCCACACCACGCCAAAGTGAGGACGTTTGAAGCCACGTCAGATTTAACATGCACCAGTCCCCTTTGTACACGACGGTCTTTGGTTGGATTCGAACTTGCAACCCTCCGGTTGCTAGTCCGTTACTCTTCCAAGTGGATGTACTATTCCTGATATAGTAGATAGCTACATAAAGATATCAACTTTGCAGTAAGTTCTGTATTGCTATTTATTTAGTTGAAATTTATTATAATATTAGTAAGGTAATATTGAAGCTTAAGGAATTTTTTATCATTTACGTACCATTTTTATTTCGTCCATTAATTTATATTATTGTTAGGTAAGTAGTTAATTAACGTCACACTGAACCAACACAACGGGCTATTGGCGACGGTCCGGGATTCAATCCCGAAAAGAAAGATCCAAGGACAACGCCTCGTAATTTTGAACCACGCTCAGATGACTGGCTAGTCACTATAGGCAGTATAGGGCAGTTTTGGACACTAAAATAAGCACATGGAGGGTTAAAACTCCTCGTGGTTGCCTCGACAAGGTATCTCGTCTCATTAGCAAAACTGTCCAGATTTGGATGGACGAGATATCTCGTTACTGGAAGAAAACTGACCAGATCTTGATCTCGTCATCATAAAAATCTGCAATATTTTGATGACGAGATATCTCATCATTAGCAAATTTGGTCAGACGAGATCTCTTGCCGTAACCACTTGGAGGGTTAAGTGTGTTGTGGGGAAAGCAACACTACACACTACTTGGAAGTCTCGGGTTAATAATTGGCTCGGGTTAATAATTGTCTCGAGTCTTGAAATAAAAGGGTTAATAATTGTTAAAAGATACCTCTCCGAGGACAGCTACAAAGAAAAGTAAAACGTTATTTTGAACTTGATAAATACTTAATAAATAAAATATCTAAAATTTTGTTTTCTAATAACCTTAACAAGATAAAAGGGTTTATAATGAAAATTCTATGGGATTCTCTAAGGCTCCGAATGGTCTGAAAGCCAAAGGTCCATCGCTTTTTAAAGAAATCCCCGTGGGTGCGGCAGACAGCTGTGTTCTAAAAGAAAGCAACAAAAAGGGCGCCCGCATTCAAAATCCGATTTCCTGCCAAAAGGAAAAGACCCGGAGCCAACAGCCGCTGCGGATCATTTTTCAATCCGGGAAACAACTCCGACGGAAACTTTTCATTCCGGAGCTTTGAGGAGTTTCTTTGACATTTCTTTGCTAATGGCCACCGAAGCATCCCGGAGAAAATTGACTGCATTCCGTACGGAAAGGTTTGTCCCGGTGATGCACTTTGAAAGAGCGATGCACTCGAAGAAAGTTTTTGGACTAAATGCTCTCTATATGTCTGTGTGTGGATAGAAGGTGATTAATTAAACCTGAGCGTCACGAGATTTATGGGAAGTGCACTATTGCTTTTCCTTCGCTTCACATATGACTAGATAACCTCGACAATTGGTTGAAGAAATTCGTGTTCTTTAATTTTTTTGAAATATTCTTTTGGTCCTTTCCTTTGGAAAGATTCTAATGGTCATTTCCTTAGAATAGAATAACTTCGAAAGTTTTTGTCCACTGGTCCTTTCCTTAAAATAAAACCCTTTGGAAATACTATATTGCTTTTTCTTAAAATAGAATCCTTTCGGGAAATATTTCATTGCTCTTTCTTATAACAGGATTGGTTGGAAAAATTCTATTGATCCTTTCCTTAGATAGGTAGATAGTTGAATTTACGTCGCACTGGAACAACACAACTGGCTATAGGCAACGGTCCAAGATTAATTCCAAAGCTGCATCTGAGAAAGAAGAATCTTATGAAATTAGATTGGTCAAGGTCAAAAAAGGAGCTAGAAATAAGAGTGACCACAGCTTCTCAAAGGGGGCCCTCTCCTCCAAAGGGGAACCGCAGAGAGCGAGATTGTTATTTGATAGGATTTTATCCTGATACTATTTGCTCACACAAGGCAGGCAACGTCAAGTAATGGACATAACCACAAAGATTTACTGACACAGAAGATTACACCTAGGTTAAGTTAGAGGAATCGAACCTCGCCGACTACAGCTCACAGGTGGTTAACGCTGTGAGCAAACCTTCCACAGCAAGTGAGGAGGTATTTCAATTAACGTCACACTGGAGCAACACAACGGGCTATTGGTGACGGTCTGGGATCAATCTCAAAGGGAAAGATCCGAGGACAACACCACGTAATTTTGAACCACGGTCAGATGACGAGGCAACACCTGAGTTGGCACCCCACTCTCCAAACTTCCACACCACGCCAACGTGAGGACATTTGAGGCCACGACAGATTTAACGTGCACCAGCCCCCTTTGTACACGACGGTGTTTGGCTGGATTCGAACTCGCAACCCTTCGGTTGCTAGTCCGTTACTCTTCCAACCGGGCCACCGCGGCCCACAGCAAGTGAGGGAAAAGGTAGAAGTAGGGGTAGGCTAGTTTAAAAATGGAAGATTGAAAATGTCACTAGGGTACCTCGGGGTTGTGAAGACCTTGTTTGCTTAACCCTCCAAGTGGTTTTGACGATATATCTCGTCCACCAATATCAGGTTGGTTTTGATAGTGACAAGATCATTCTTCGGTGGTAGATTGTTGAATCCTTCTTCGGTTGTAGATTGTTGAATCCTTCTTCGGTTGTAGATTGTTGAATCTTCCTGGCTTACCTTCGCATCGACCTCATCGAGATCGGATGCGAAGATAAGCCACCAGGAGGATAAGGAAAGTAAGCCCCTGAGTGGAATCTGAGTTGGTTGGTGGTTGGTAGTTGGATTTACGTTGCACTGGAGCAACACCGGGCTATTGGAGTGGGAACCGAGAGGAAAAAAATACATTTACGCTTAAGTCATTTTATATGAATATTGAACTTCATTTGAAGACATTCTAGAATCTTGAATTTGATATTCCGTTAATCTTACCTAAGATCCTCTAAGAACTATTAGACTCGGTAGCCTGGTTTGGAAGACTAGAGGATTGGCAAACGGAGAGTTTCGAGTTCGAAAACCAAGAAAACCAAAGACAGTCATGCACGTGGGGGCTAGTACATGTTAAACAGTCAAATGTCCTCAAGTTGGCTTGGTGAGTAGTTTTAGAGAATGGAG
This sequence comes from Meta bourneti, assembly GCA_933210815.1. Lineage (NCBI taxonomy): Eukaryota > Metazoa > Arthropoda > Arachnida > Araneae > Tetragnathidae > Meta > Meta bourneti. Next base: position 95,762,185 of record OW119934.1, read on the forward strand.
TGCCAGCTCCGGTTTTGACCTCGTCATCTGACCTCCAAAATTACGAGGTCTTTTCCTCGGATCTTTCACTTTAGGATTGATCCCGGACCGTCGCCGATAGCCCATTCTCTTGATCCAGTGTGACGTTAATTCAACAATCTATCACCGAAGAATTATTGAATTTAAAAACATAAGTCTGATCGAATTGCATTTCCATAATAAGGACTATTCTGCATCTATAAGCCAAGAATAACGAACCTTTCAAACCAGATGCATTTCTGAAGGACAGTTTGAAATCCTTCCGACAAATGTATCACTAAACCTCAACAACCGTCTAAGGCACGCATGCCCGAATCCAGACCTGCTTACGGGTATACGTAGGTATTTTAAAAGGTATCCGAATACGTTCGAGACCCTTTTTTTTAAATGTGGTATAGTAACATTTTAATGATATTTTTATATTTAGTGTTATTAAACAATAGCATTAGGCTATAAATATTTAAAATATATATTAATAATTTTGTAAAAATGATAATTATGTATGAAATTTTAAAGAAATTTGTCAAAGACTTCAAAAGTGCTACACGAAAATCTATTCAACCAATTTGAAAAATGATACTACCAAATAAACTACATGCATTTTTCTAAGGAATGAACTAGAATCAAAAGGATATTTAACTAAACAAAAATTTGACAAGCAGTCAAAAAATGAATACAAGATTTTTGATAGTTTTACAGTCAATATTTCTTAAATAAATGGCCATAATTTAAAAACTTTTCAACTCAGCATAATTCTTTTAGTTCATTCCCTAGACAACATTATAAAGAACAAGTTCTCAGAGTTTTACGTGAATCCATCAATAACTTTTTGTGTTATAACATTTGAAGTGAGGAAATAATGCATAAAAACTAATTTAGAGAAAAATGCATTTGAAGTGTTAATTGTTATGTTTTTAATTTAGTCAAAGAGAAACTATTTAAACATTTGAGAAACCTTTCTAAAATTACATATGTAAAAAAAGTTTTAAATTTAAATTTTGACAGGTTTTGGTCTTTTCACGGCCATTTCCGGTGTTTTCCATACCTACTTCCGGTTTTCACGCCTTGATTAAAATCTTAATATCTCTGCAACTAATTAACTTAGAGACAAAATCAAATATATTTTTGAAAGTCAAATAAATGCTCTATCAAATGAGATCAAAACCTTTTTTGGAGATTTTTGGCCAAAAATGACATTTTCAACGTGTTCGAATACCTTAACGCCTCACTGGAACAACACAACTGGTATTGGTGACGGACTGGGATCATTCCCAAAGGGAAACATCTGAAAACAGCGCCACATTATTTTAAACCACGGTCAGAAGACGAGGCAACACCTGAGCTGGCACCCCGCTCTCCAAACTTCCACCACACCAACATGAGCACATTTGAGGCCATACAGATTTAACGTGTATCAGACCCCTTTGTACACAGGACCGAGGTAGCCCGGTTGGCAACGGTTTAGGAACCGGAGGGTTGCGAGTTCGAATCTACAAAAGGACCGTCGTGTACAAAGGGGATGCGGCTGTATGGGGGATAAATCTGTATGGCCTCAAATATTCTCAAGTTGGCGTGGTGTCGAAGTTTGGAGAGTGGGGTGCCAGCTCAGGTGAGACCTCGTCATCTGGCCGTGATTCGAAATTAAGTGGTGTTGTCCTCGATCTTTCCTTTCGGGTTTGATCCCGGACCGTCGCCAATAGTCCGTTGTGTCGCTCCAGTGTGATGTTATTTAAATACCTACCTACCAAAGACCGTCGTGTACAAAGGGGATGGTCCGCGTTGAATCTGTCGTGGCCTCCAATATGTTGGCGTGGCGTGGAAGTTTGGAGAGTGGGGTGCCAGCTCAGGTGTGACCTCGTCATCTGACCGTGGTTCGAAATTGCGCGGTGTTGGTCCTCGGATCCATTATATTCTAAGGAAAGGAGCGATGGAATCTTTTCAAAGGATTCTAGGAGGAGTGTTCAAATGAAAAGGTACGAAACGTCGTAAAAACCAAACCGGTTGAAATTTGAATATGCCGCTTTGGGATAACGTAGTGAGACATCTAAGGAAGCGAATGCACGAGTACCGGCGTGGTTGTGCGCATGCGCGGGCGCCCGCACATGACGCAGAAGAGAAGCATGCAGTTGTGTGTTCCGTCCAATTGACGCGGCAGTGCGTGTGAGGACATCATGGCGTTCACATTGCAAAATTCGACGACTGAGGAGCAGCGAGGTGTTATCAGATTTCTGATTGCGGAAGGTGTTAAGCCGGTAGGTGAGACACTCCGTAGCCTACGCAAGTCCATCAAGAGCAAACGGCCTGGGCTGCTCACGGAGGGAGTGATTCTGCTCCACGATGACGCGCGTCCACACGTCTCCAGGGTCACACAAAGTGTACTGGCCAAGTTCAAGAGGGAGCAGCTTGAGCATCCGCCCTGCAGCCCGGACATATCGCCCTACAACTTCCATCTGTTTTGTCCGCTAAAAAACATCTCAAAGGGAAGCGCTTCAACTCGGACGACGAACTGAAGGACACAGTGGAGGACTGGCTCTTGTCACAGCAATTCTGGGAACAGGGAATCCTTCGGCTCGTGAAACAGTAGGATAGTTGTGCTCAGTCCTCTGGTGATTACTTTTGAATAAGGACTTCAATTATACCCACAGTGTCGTTTCGTACCTTTTCATTTGAACACCCCTAGTATTATAAGAAAATGACCAATAGAATATAACTAAAGGATTCGATTCCAAGGAAAAGAACGATGCGTTGTACTCAGTTCTTTCCCTTCGGGTTTGATCCCGGACTGCCCGTCGTGTTGCTCAAGTGCGACGTGAATTAAATACCTACCTACCCCCTTCGTACACGACGGTCTTCGGCTGGACGCGAACTCACAACCTCCCGGTCACCAATCCGTTACCCTCCCAACCGGGCTACCGCGGCCCCCGGTATTTTGAAGCTACAAGGCGCAGTTCCGAAGCGAAAATCCCCTGAAAAAGCGCTTTAATCGCATATCTGTGACTGCTGAATAAAAAGACCGTTTCAAAGTCCCGGCAGTTTCCGAAACTCTTCGCCGGGCTATTTGATGGATGGCAGAAGTGAGGCCCTCGGATCATTAGATGGCAGTAAAATACCAAAAACACAAAGACAAAAAAGGCGAAGGAGGGGAAAAACTTCGCCGCAGATCGAAGGCGGATTATTGAACAGCCAAAGCGCTCCGACAGAGGAATGGGAAATACATTTGTTAGGATTGAAAGCTAAGATCGACTGCGATTTGGTATTAACTTAGCGTAACGGCCAGCCATTTTCGGCATCTAACAGTGATTTAACCCCCTGAAGGGTTCACACGCATATCACCTTCAACCGGCAGTCTTTCCTGCATGACTGCTAACCAGTTTTGACCTAGTGAAAAATAAAATATTTTCAGATTATATTCTATGAAAAGAACCAATAGAAACGATTCAGAATGGTAGATATTTAACGTCGCACTGGAGGCTAATTCTAAGAGGCTGGATTCGTCACACGTCGATTTGGTACTAACTTATACCACGGCCAGCCATTTTCGGCATCTAACAGTGATTTAAACCCCTGAAGGGTAAACAGCATAATATCGCCTTCAACCGGCAGTCGTTCCTGCATGACTGCTAAACAGTTTTGACATAGTGAAAAATAAAATATTTTCGAAGATTATATACTATGAAAAGGACCAATAGCAACGATTCAGAATGGTAGGTATTTAAATTAACGTCGCACTGGAGGCTAATTCTCAGGGGCTTCTCTAAGGGGCTGGATTCGTCACACGTCGATTTGGTACTAACTTATACCACGGCCAGCCATTTTCGGCATCTAACAGTGATTTAAACCCCTGAAGGGTAAACAGCATAATATCGCCTTCAACCGGCAGTCGTTCCTGCATGACTGCTAAACAGTTTTGACCTAGTGAAAAATAAAATATTTTCGAAGATTATATACTATGAAAAGGACCAATAGCAACGATTCAGAATGGTGGGTATTTAAATTAACGTCGCACTGGAGGCTAATTCTAAGGGGCTTCTCTAAGGGGCTGGATTCGTCACACGTCGATTTGGTACTAACTTATACCACGGCCAGCCATTTTCGGCATCTAACAGTGATTTAAACCCCTGAAGGGTAAACAGCATAATATCGCCTTCAACCGGCAGTAGTTCCTGCATGACTGCTAAACAGTTTTGACCTAGTGAAAAATAAAATATTTTCGAAGATTACATTCTATGAAAAGGACCTATAGAATTTTTAGAAACGATTCAGAATGGAATGGTAGGTATTTTAATTAACGTCGCACTGGAGGCTAATTCTAAGGGGCTTCTCTTAGGGGCTGGGATCGTCGCACGTCGATTTGGTACTAACTTATACCACGGCCAGCAATTTTCGGCTTCTAACAGTGATTTAACCCCCTGAAGGTTTCACACGCATATCACCTTCAACCGGCAGTCTTTCCTGCATGACTGCTAACCAGTTTTGACCTAGTGAAAAATAAAATATTTTCAGATTATATTCTATGAAAAGAACCAATAGAAACGATTCAGAATGGTAGATATTTAACATCGCACTGGAGGCTAATTCTAAGAGGCTGGATTCGTCACACGTCGATTTGATACTAACTTATACCACGACCAGCCATTTTCGGCATCTAACAGTGATTTAACCCCCTGAAGGGTTCACACGCATATCACCTTCAACCGGCAATATTTCCTGCATGACTGCTAACCAGTTTTCACCTAGTGAAAAATAAAATATTTTCAGATTATATTCTATGAAAAGAACCAATAGAAACGATTCAGAATGGTAGGTATTTTAATTAACGTCGCACCTAAGCAACACAACGGACTATTGGCGACAGTCCGGGATCAATCCCCCGGGAAAAATTCGAGGACACCTCGTAATTTTAAACCAAGGTCGGATGACGAGGTCACACCTGAGCTGACACTCCACTCTCCAAACTTCCGCTTAACGTGCACCTGCCCCTTTGTACACGACGGTCTTTTGCTGGATTCGAACTTGCAACCCTCCGGTTGCTAATCCGTTACTCTTACGCGGACCTTATCCGTTACGCGGACCTTAGAAACGATTCGTTTCTAAGGGGAAAGGAGCAATAAAACCTCTCTCAAAAACATAATCTTTCCAAACGATTCCTATTGTAAGGTATAAGAACAATGGAAGAGTTTGCCATAGGATTATATTCTATTAAAAGGACCAATGCAATCTTTCCAAAAGATTCAGATATTTCCAAAAGAAAGAAGGCAAAGGATCAATGGAATCTTTCAAAAGGAATCACTTACAAGGAAAGGAACAATAGAATATTTCCAAAGAACAATATTCTAAAGAATGTAGCAATAGAATATTTCCAAAGGATTTTATTATAAGGAAATGACCAACAGAACCGTGTCTTGTGAGAAAAAGCTTAAAATTTTAAACGTACTCTCATGAACATCTAGGAGAGCGAAACAATCTTCCATGATCAATATTTATCGAGCTATAATTCGTTCCAGATTAGATAATGGTTGTGCAGCCTATAGCTCTGCCCGTCATTCTGTGTTTCAAAAGCTCAATAAACTGCATCGCATCGCACTGAGGATCTATTCCGATGCCATCAGATCCTCACCCATCAAAAGCATGTATGTAGTTTACCAAAAACCACGTTTAGCTTCCACATATCTTTTGTTACCGAATATTTAGTTATCTACTGCGAAATTCACTTCTGTACAATTCGTATGTATTATTCATAAATCGCCCTTTCTATATTCCTCCCATAAAGTTGCGCACAAGAAACGCCCTGAGAAGTAGCCTTCTTAATTCTATAAATACTTCTGAGAGAATTTTTGTTTCCTTTCCACCTTGGGATCCTCAAATTTATTATTTAAAAATATTTCACCGTTACGAGAGGTCAAATACAAGTGCAATAATTTACAAACTTTTTAATCATCATCGTCGTCATCAGTTTAGGGATCAATCTGACATTAACATAGACATATTAAAATCTTTTACTACTCTGGTTACGTCTTCGTATGTGGATCAGTTTCTTATAGTTATTCATTACCATCTGTGATATCAGTATTTACAGCAGAATTTTAGCTACATACAAAGCCTTAAACTATATTTTTAATCAACCATTGGAAATTCCTTTCGGGATTGATCCCGGACCGTCGCCAATAACGCGTTGTGTTGCTCAAGTGCGACGTTAATTAACTACCTACCTATCAACCATTGGAAACTTTATATGGTACACAGATTCGAAAAGCGTACTCGAATCTTTAACTTCGGAGTATCGGAGACATCCTCTGGCACTTGAGGTTTTAAAATTTTATAAATTTTTTTATAAAATCCGGCGTGGTATCGGTATTACTTTCTACTGGATACCCAGACTCGTTAGAAATGTAGGAAATGAACTGGCGGATGCTGCAGCCAGAAATGTTGCGGCGTTTTATAGTATGATTTCCGACAAGCTATCCGAGACATCGTGTGAAACCAATGGCAGAACAACTGGAGCAATGAATCACAAGATGCACAGCATCCGGCCAATCATTTCATTTTTGCCTACCTTTCCAGTACAACACTCCGATGTACTTTTAACTCGTCTCAGAATAGGACATATTTTACTCACAGGTATCTTTTATTAGGAGAGTTAACAACACTCAAAACCGTTTATTTACAGGAGAGTACCTTTTCATGTTGGAAGTACTATTCTAAGGGAAGATCCAGCGGAATCTTTCAAAAGGATTCACTTCCAAAGAAACAATAGAATATTTCCAAAGAATAATATTCTAAGATCTGAAGAGCAATAGAATATTTAAAAAGAATAATATTCTAAGATCTGTAGATCAATAGTTAATTTAACTGGAATCAAATAAAACCATTCACAAGAAACTTCAATTAGCTATACGTGAAAATTTACATTATTTTGTCAAAATCTAATTATTATGCTGGCTTTTGGACCGAAAGGTTCCTGATTCAAATTTGGAGCTAAGGCATGAATGTTTGGTTTCCCTTCTAGAGTATCGAACCTTGACAAAAAAAACTCAAGCAACCCAATGTCTAGCCTCTATAAACCTTCCTATGCACGATGGTAGGTCATTTATCCCCATAGGGGATTCCCCCTGGAGTTATGGGGCTTTAAAATATCAAAACTTTTCGTGACGTGCAAGTTTCTGCCGATGGCCCCCATGAATGCGCCGATTAGATCCCCGGACCGATTTTAAAGACGTATTCACATCAAAACTTTCCTTAGAAAAGAATCCTTTGGAAAGATTCTATTGAAGAACGTCAAATCGTTTAGAAGTCATGCAGGAAGACTGCAGGTTGTGTAAAATGAAATTATGTGGGTGAACCCCTCAAAAGGTTAATTGTAATTTTTGGAAACCTTTCATTGCTATAGGCTTTTTTATCAACACGCTATTTATAAAATTACGTCATCCATGCTATTCCGAATCACACCATCCACATTCATGTCAGCATTTCTAAAATATCAAGGTCATTTTTCCATCAGATAAACAGAAAATGTCATTGAAAATGTTTTAGTCTGAAAAAATAGGGTCTCCTCGGGAAGTTAAGTGGATTTTGATGATCTCTGAAAGGACATAAATTTGGCATTTCGACCAAGGGCAAAAAACCGTTCCAAGAAAATGTGCTCTTTAACGGAAGTAGATACTTTATAGATACTTACTGAGTCTCTCAGAGAGGTCTTATTGAAGTATTGACAAACTTATACGCGTTGGTTGGTTAGATTTAATGGCGCAGGGTCCAAAAACGGACTAGCTGCGCCAAACGCAAGATGAAACAATAAAAACACTGCAAAAATAAAATAATAAAAACATCGAAATCAGGAACTAAATCAATAAGGTCAGCAGAGATGACTGAAATGAACTCCTCATTAATCAAAATTCATTACGAATTTAGTGAAGCAAAAAGTGCGATGAGAATAAGTGGCGATTTAAAACACGTCTATTAACGACATAAAATGAGTAAAATGCTGCATATAAAAAGCGTCGATCAACGACATAAAATGAGTAAAATGGTGTACGTAAAACACATCGATTAAAACGACATGAAATGAGTAAATTGGATTGGATGTTAGGGTTTAATGGTGCAAGATCCAAAAGCGGACAAGCTGCGCCAAACACAAGACAGAATATAACTCAATAAGGTACCCAATAACCCAATAAGTACAAAATATTTAGAACTTAAGTCCAAGACAAAGATAAAAGATAGATTTAAAACATGTAAAATGTACAGATGAAAATAAAAATATTTAAATAGTTAGATGATAAAAACAAGACCATTTTCTGCAGCATAACAAATTAATTTAATTTATATATGCATATATTTGGAAAAGTGAAATTTAAAAGACTGAATTATAAGAGAATTTGATAAAATAGATTGATGAGTCAATTTCAATTTAGGTAAAAATTAGATGAGATTTATAAAACCAACAGAACGTAAAAATGCGAAAAGGTTTGAATGGGGATTTTCCCCAATCAAATCTCGCAGATTTAAAATTGCGCTTTTAAAAAATTTGATACGTTGATGATGAAAAACAGGACAGACAATTAAAATGTGATAAACAGAAAATGGAGTAGAGCATGAGTTGCAAAAGGGTGCGCTCTCTCCTAATAAAAGGTGACGATGAGTGAAACGTGTGTCCAATGCGAAGGACGAAATGAATAAAATGATGCATATAAAATACGTCGAATTAACGAAAGTAAGCGACTCCTACAATTCTGGCGCATGGCCAAATATGGCCCTTGCGCCATAAAAAACCAACCAACCAGCCAAACCTACAGTTTCGGGCAAGGAACCTGTGTTGGTTGATTTGGGTTTTATGGCACAAGGTCCAAAAGCGGACAAGCAGCGCCAAACACGACAGAATGTAATCCATTAAAAGATAAATACAAAACTTTAAGATTAATTACCCGACCAACAATAAAAGGTACAAACGCCACAATTTACAGGAAAATCTGAGATAACCATCGTCATCAATATAAAAATAGTTAGGATAGTTAAAGGTTTTGATAAAGTTTAAAAGACATGAAAGATAAAAACATTAAACGGAAAGGAACCTGGATACGAGCTTTATTCCTCGATAAAACATTCCAGATCTTTCCTGTAGATATAACTTTGTAGATTGAAAGTCTCTTTGTCCTTATATATGAGAATATAAGCCTATTGATGTTAAGTAGAGGCAAAAGGGATTTTGTTTGGGGAAACTGCTCCAGCCTTAGCCTATTAGTCAGGTTGTTCATTGCCGTATATGTATTGAAACTGATATTTAGGAGTGCGGTGAGACATAAAAAACCCTACCACTTCTTAGAAAAATAAATATCTGTATAGAAACTGTCGGTAAATATCAAACCCTAATTCTTGGTATATTAACCCTCCTGGTGGTTGTCTCGACGATGCATCTTGTCGTTAGAAAAAAACTGACCAGATCTTGATGGACGAGGTATCTCGTCATTAGAAGAAAACTGACCACATCTTGATCTCGCTATCATAAAAATATCGGCGATATCTTAATGATTGAATTTTTATGGCATAAGAGTCAGGTTTGGCCAAGCTGGGCCAAACTAACGGTAGTTTTAAATAAATTTTGAAGTATCTCAATGACGAAGTATCTCGTCATTAACAAAATAGGTCAGATTCGATGGATGAGATATCTCGTCGAAACCTCTTGGAGTGTTAAGGCTGCTAAAGTACGTATATTATCTAGTTAAATAGTGGCTAGTACTCACTATGCACTGCAGTGTTTCGGCGTGTCATGGAAAGACATTCATGATGAGTAGAGACATATTTTGGATATTTTCCGCAGGAGGGACATAATGCGAATGAAACAGTTTTGATCTGGGACGAGAACAAAATTATGCTATCTCACTTGATATTTTGATATCTAAGAGTTCTCTAGATTTTAATTGAGACAAAAGCCACTCCTTAAAAATAACAAAATCGGGTAGGTTGTGTTGGAGCACGGCTGCAAGGTTTTACATGAAAACGTCTCGTTAGCGCATAGTATTTATTTGAGTGTAGATCAAGAAAAGACAAATTCAGTAGTCAATTCATTGTTTATCGAAAGTGACAGTTGGTTGGTTGATTTGGGTTTTATGGCACAAGGTCCAGCAAGGTGAAATAGAAATTTATTAGTTTGCGTGAAAAATTCGAAATATCGACCCCAGCCAACATTAAAAGGTACATTAAAAACAATACAAAAGCGCAACACCTGGAAGAAAAAATTTAATATTGATCGAAGATATGACAAAAATAACATTAAATTTGCCATTAATATAAAAAACTATGGTTGATATGAATTAATGCTTTAAAACAAGTTGACTAGCAACAAGGTGTATAATATAAAAGGTATGATTAATGAGTTGTGAATAGTAAAAGATATCAAACGAAGTTTAAAAACCAATGTCTTAAAAATGAGAAGAGATTTGAATGGGGATTTTCCTCAATCAAATCTTGTAATGTTAAAATATGTCTATTAAAATATTTATGACGGTGAGGATTAAAAGTTGGACAGTAAAATAAAATATGATGAATCGTAAACGGAACCAAACACAAGTCATACCACAGAGGTCTCCTCTCCTAAGAAAAGATGTCTGTAAAACGTGTGTCCGATACGTAAGCGAGTTAAAACCACATCGGAATGTCGGTGCGTGAGGATGGCATAACGAAAGTGATGGATTAATGCCATGAAGCTTGTTAAGATGTTGTATGCTCCAGTCAATACTCCACTCGTCCCATACAATATTTCGGATAGCTTGTCGAAAGTGACGAGTTGTTCTTCCGCTTAGACTAAGTTCCATGTATTTCTGCTTGGTTGGTTAGTTGGTTGGATTTTTTGGCACAAGGACCAAGATTAGGACAAGCTGCGCCAAACTCAAGACCAAATAAAAGCAATAGGTATTGAAAAGTGCTAAAAATGTGCATGTATTTCTGCTTGGATTTTCAACGAGTATATGCCAACATTATGAATTTTTAAAAAATTTTCAACTGCGATAAAAGATTTGACAACGAGCACTGCATTTGATTTCATTTCTGCTTTCTTAAATCGACATATCTCGACGTTAGCTTTCGTTTGAGACCAATTTTGAAGTCAGCGCTTCCCAGTCACAAGTTACACACAGATTTGAAGTGGAACAGTCTCCCAAACGATACTCCTCCCACCCCGCTTATTGCGGCACACGAACTCAAGGTCATTAACAAGTCTTTGTTCCCTCAGCTTTTGAATGACAACAGGTTAGTTTGGTTCGAGCTTGATAATATAGAAATTATTAGATCGAACTCGACGCACATTTTTTCGTACTGCTCAACTTTTCGTACTGGCCACCTAGTATTGGTCTGATTTCAAAGACACATTCACGTCAAAACTAAATTTTTATGTTCAAAATAAATTCATATAAATCGATAGGGCTTGACCTATAAAGTTTGATCTGTACAGGCATCCCACTCTCCAAACTTCCACGCCAGCATGAGGATATTTGAAGCCACGATAGATTTAACGTGCACCAGTCCCCACATACACGACTGTCTTTAGTTGGATGGAGTTTCGAACTCACAACCTCCGGTTGCTATTCCGCGACTTTACTAACTAGTCTACTTAGCCCCTATAACTCTATGGACTTGCGCCACAAAACCTAAACAACCATCCTCCAAATAAGAATGTCAAACTCCCGAAATACGATAAAAAGTCTGATAAGGATGCGAAACAAAAGGAAATAATTTCCTAGTTTGACATGTGTGCATCCTTCTAAGTTACTTTCATTTCGAATTTTTCACCAGTTCAAATTGATTTATGCGTAACTACAATTGCTTATGCATGCAGTAGGTTGATTGTCTGAACCGACGTGTTTACACAAGTGTTCAATTATGCAAACGCATTCCTCCAACGTTTTGATCTTAGAAGCTTTCCATGCTTCCTCACAAGTAAAGCGGGATTTATGCGTGTGTACTATCTTCAGTGCTTAGGGTACTGGAAAAACTTAGGTTTCGTAGCAGATACACGTCCTGATAAACTTAGAGATAATACTCCGCGTTTTTTGAAGCACGGCCCATTCTATTTCCCTGGGAAATCTAATAAAAATGTCGAAGTAAAATCTAAAGGCAGGATTGAATTGAATGTGGGGGTTTTATGGCACAAGGTCTAAAAGCGGACAAGCTGCGCCAAACACAAGACAAAATGTGACCCAATAAAACTATAAAATATTTAAAAATTAATAGTCAAAGATAAAGATAGAAGGTAGATTCAAAACATGTAAATATACAGATGGGAATAAAAATATTCAAACGATAGTCAGATGATAAAACAAGATCATCGTCTGCAGCATAACTGGAATGAATGAATGATGATGAAATGAATGACGTAATGAATGAATGATGATGAAATGAAGGACGTAATGAATGAATGATGAATGAAATGAAATGAATAATTAATGATGAATGAAACTGAAGAACGTAATTTACGTGTATGTATACACTAGAACATTTTTTTTAATTTTGACTTTAAAAATCCAGTTTTTTCACAATAAGTCATTGGTTTGTGTTTAAACTCATTTTAGTGTGAAAAATTCTGATTAAGCTACTCATTAATTATATAATTTAGATATAATTAGCTAATTAGCATGTTCTTTGAACAGTGATATCTGAAATTCTAATGTGTTCAGAAAGACAATTCCTATTGGAAATTATTCCTAATATTATTCTTCATGTTTTGACCCTCCATCAAGTTGCTAGAGGGAATAGGTTATTTTTTACAATTTTTTTCATGAAGGAAGTCTAAAAAATCAAGTTTTTTTTCAGGAATTTCAAGATTTAAAAATCAACTAAAAATTAATTTCTTAACCAATAACTTTGACTGAGGGTCAAAACATCCACTGTATTATATAGATTATAATGACACAAAAGTAATTATAATAGATCAATTCATTGTTGAGTTATCCCTGTTCGAAAGAAGCATCGTATTGAAAAAACATAGTTCTTCAGAAATCGAGTTTAAAGTTTTGGAAGCGTGTTTGTCTAAGGTGACAGTACCTATCCCAAATCCTTATAACTAGAAAACTATTTCGAATATTTTTAAGATCTTGGTATCGTTTGAAAGCTAAGGGGTTGGACAATATTTTGAATTATTAAAAAATATATCGATATTTTGGTCAATTTTCGTGATTTCTAGTGTATACATACGCCTTAAAAGATGTGGAAAAAATTAGGTGAGGTTTAAAAACCAACTGAAAGTAAAAACGCGAAAAAGGTTGAATGGGGATTTTCCCCAATCAAATCTCTCAGATTTAAAATTGTTCTTTTAAGAAATTTGATACGTTGATGACTAAAAACAGGACAGACAGTTAAAATGTGATAAACACAAAATGGAGTAGAGCATGAGTTGCAAATGGGTGCGCTCTCTCCTAATAGAAGATGACGATGGGTGAATCGTGTGTCCAATGCGATGGCGGGTCAGTTTGACATCCATCCTCCGCATTGGAGAAACTGGCCACTGATGAATGATGGATTTTATACCATGCAATTTGTTGGTGACTTGCAGGTTCCACGACACTTGCCATAAGGAGTCGACGAATTCCTTTGTGGACATCTTGATGACACAAAGAGGAAAGGCTTGCTGCAATGGAACGGAAGCTGCCTTCGCAGTAATCTAAAGGCAGAGTGTACCCAGAATTTCACTCGGGATGAGGCTACATTACTATCATAAGCTCTTCAGTTTGAGTGGGTAACTCGAAATTATTAGTGTCAAAGCATGTGAGGCATATACGTATATCGGTTTCGTGATTTTAACTTTAATTCCTTAAAATATATTTGGGATTGATCCCGGACCGTCACCAATAGCCCGTTGTGTTGCTCCAGTGTGACGTTAATTGAAATACACCCCCCCCCTTAAAATATAAAACAGTTTTAGGGTACTGCTAGGTTTAGAGTAACTTGACTCGTAGGTTGCTAGCTCATTGGAAAACCCACTTTGCAACGGCAGCCCCGAAAAATTCTGAGGAAAATTTCTATTGGTCAGGAAGGCCAAAACTGGTCTGGTTGGTTGATTTGGGTTTTATGGCGCAAGATCCAAAAGAGGATAGGCTGCGCCAAACACAAGACAGTAAAATTAGGAAATGGACTTAAAAGACTTTAAACTAGTAACCAGATCAATATTAAAACAAAAATGCAATGGGCTAAAAACCAAATGAGACACATAAAAATTAAATATGAAGGTAAAATTTTAACCACACAAGAAATATAAACCGTATTTTTTAAAAGGAGAACTAAGATGGGGTATCCCCATCTTAGTTGATAAAACTTTATGGAATTGAATTTAAAATCGTATTAATTATATATGTGGCAAAAATCCTGAATGATGAAGATAAATCTAAAAAGTAATGGATGGGGAGGTTGATCCAACAGGTCTGATAAAATTGGTAATGAAGTTTTAAAAAATTGTCCATAAAAATGTCTAAGACCTGTATAAGAAGTTAAAATATGATGGATGGAGAGAGGTTCTTGGCAATGCTGGCACTGTGGAGCGGTTTCCCCGACCAGTTAAAATCTGAGTGACTCGTGAATGGCCCATACGAAGACGTTAAAATAACGTCAAACTGTCGACATGTTAATGACGGTAGAAGTGAGATTGTAGGGTGGATGTTGTGGAGCTTGTTGTTGCTCTGCTCACTCGTCTTCGCGCCATTAGAAACTGATCTGGAGTCATGCAGCGAAAATGTATACATGCGTGTGTACTGCTCACAGGGTTAAGTAAAGATAACCCCGAACTTTTACAACCAAGAGCTTTAAAATTATGGGACTTGTTTATTTTGGAATCAAAAGAAACTATTTCTAAGTTTCTTTTGTTAAGTTTCAAAAATATTCCTGTTTCTACTCGTATTAACATTTTTACTCTTAACCCTCTGAGGGTTAACACGCATAATTCTGATTGCAATCTGGAGTCTTCCTTGCTTCTAACCAATTTTGAATTTGTTGACCCATAGAATCATCCCAAAGGATTCAATTATAGGGAAAAGAGCAATAGAATCTTTTCAAGGTTTCTAGTCTAAGGAAAGTACAAATAGAAACTTTCTAAGGAATTGTATTCTAAGGAAAGGACGAATAGAATATTTATAAAGGCTGAAAGAGTGCATGGATTCTTTAGAAAAATGTGGTTATTTAGTCATTAAGGTGTGCTGTGGAGTAAAGACAATGCAAAACACTATTCGGAAATCTAGTGACATTCAGAAGGTTAAAAGAAACACTTCATTATTCCAAAGGATTTTTTTCAAGGGATTCACTTCCAAGGAAATGGAACAATATAATAGTTTCAAACAAAAATATTCTAAGATATGAAGCTATAGAATCTTTCCAAAGGATCTTCCAAAGAAATGAACAATAAAATATTTCCAAAGAATATTATTCTAAGATATGAAGCAATATAATCTTTAGAAATGATTCTATTATAAGGAAATGACAAGCAGAACCGTACTAAGGGATCTTTTTCTAAGGAAAGGATTAATAGAATATTTCCAAAGGATTATGTTCTAAGAAAAATAATAGAATATTTTCAAAGGATTCTATTATAAGGAAATGACCAACAGAAACGTATTAAAGGATTCTTTTCTAAGGAAAAACTAATAAAATCTTTCCAAAGGATTATGCTCTAAGAAAAAAGAAAAAACAGAATCTTTTGAAAGGATTCTATTGCAAGGAAATGACGAATAGAATCTTTATAAACGAATCTATCCTAAGGAAAGGACCAATGGAATCGTCCACTTCCACTGTGATCCCTCAAACGAGCTAATACTTTGTTTTCAGTACAAATGTCTGACATCAGTTTGTCCTATTACAGATTTAGTTCTACTAAACCATACCACCATCCGTTCCTTTCTCGAATTGTACTCGATTTCAATTCCAGGAAGAATTTGCATTAATGATCCAATTCTCAGTCACACATCCCGTTGTAAAGAATAGAAGCGACGCTAAAGCGAACTTTAAAGGGATAAACTCCGATAATTGCGACGTAACAGGAACGAAAACGAGACAGTGTGGCACAAGGTGTTCCATACATTAGCTGCACCTCAAATCGACATTTCCAGAGAACTCGCGTTTCTTTATGGCTCAGGCAATTTGAGTGAGGAGCTACTAACGTCTTTGGGGAAGGTCACTCGTGACTCAAAAAAGATGAGACGAGATACCTAAACGAATTAAAGCACTAGTTCCGCAGAGAGCCATGACTGTCTGATTCCTGTATAAAATAGGGCAGCGAGATAATTAGAAATATTTCAAAGTAAATGGTTCTCGTTCGTTCCCTGACTGTGGCGTATTCAGACTCTATTCCCGCGCGGAACTTAAAGATTCTATCAGTCCTTTCTTTATAACAGAAAGTTTCTTTATAAGGCATTGGAAAGATTCTATTTTTCTTTTCCTTAGAATATAATTCTTTATAAAGATTCGATTTGTAGAGAAGGTCAAAACTGATTAGATGTCATTCGGGAAGATTGCAGGTTGAAGGTGGAATATTGCCTGTTAACTAACCCCTCAGACGGTTAACACCTTGTTTTTAGTACAAATCTCTGGCACAATTTGTTCTATTTTGGAATTAGTTCTATTAACTCTCCAAATGGTTTCGACGAGATATATCGTCCATCAAGATCCGACAAATTGTGCTAATGGCGATATATCTCGTCGATCAAGATCCGACCATTTTTCTAATGACGAGATATCTCGTCGATCAAGATCTGACCATTTTTCTAATGACGAGATATCCCGTCGATCAAGATCCGACCATTTTTCTAATGACGAGATATCTCGTCGATCAAGATCTGACCATTTTTCTAATGACGAGATATCTCGTCGATCAAGATCCGACCATTTTTCTAATGACGAGATATCTCGTCAAGACATTACCGATTTTTTTTATGATGGCGAGATCAACATCTGGTCAGTTTTCTTCTGATGACGAGATACTTGGTTCATCAAGATCGAGTCAGTTTTTGCGAATGACGAGATACCTCGTCGAGACAACCACCAGGAGGAAACCAAACCAACCATCCGTTCTTTTCTCGAAACGTATTTAATTTCAATCACTAAGAATTTGCATTTAATGATCCAATTCAGTCACATCTCGTTATGAAAAATAAAAGCGACGTTAAAGCGAACTTTAAAGGGATAAACTCCGATAGTTGCAACCGCACAGGAACAGAAACAGGAAAGTGTGGCACAAGTTGCTGTCCCCCGCATTCGCTGCACCTCAAATCGACATTCCCAGTTTCTTTATGGCCCAGGCAATTTGAGTGCGGAGCCACGAACGTCCTTGGGGAAGGTCACCCGCGACCCTCAAAAAAGACGAGCCGAGGTATCGCGTCCCTAAACGAATTAAAACGGCGGTTCCGCAGAGAGCCGTAACTGTCCGATTCCCGTATAAAATAGGGCAGCGAGATAATTAGAAATCTTTCAAAGTAAATGGTTCCTATTTAGTTCCTTATGACTGTGGCGTTATTCAGACTTTATTCCCGCGCCGCTATTAAAAGAAGTTTTAATTAAATCCCGTTTTTTGGTGAAAGCGCGCTTAATTGCTGGGAAGTGTCGCTGGTAGTTTTGTTTACAGCGGGAGGGGTGTAATTAGTAGTTGTTTATCGCTAATTATGCTATTTAAGTTTGACTGTAAAAATATGCGAAATGAATTGAGTGGTTACGAGTCAGAGTGGTGTACGTCGCAGAAGCACGTACTTCACGAAGCACCCTGTTTTGCGTCATAAAATCTCCTTTCGTCCCGCTTCACAGGGGTTGTTGTTTGGATTTTAACGGCACAAGGGCCAAACATGGCCAAGCTGAAACAAACATGACAAAATAAACGAATTGTACGAGTTTAAAAGAATAGTGTAATGTAACATAAGAGGTCTCGTGAGATAAAAGTTCCCTAAATGCGGTAGCCCGTTGGAAGGGCAACGGATTAGCAAGCGGATGGTTGCGAGTTCGAAAGTTCCATCATCTTTCATCTGAATTCACTTCATTTGTGTACTAGGAACTTTCCTCCCGTAGACCGCAGTTATTACTTTGAATAAGAATTTACCAGAGGCTATCCTTTAATTTGATTGGTTGGTTGGGTTGTTTTTCATGACGAAAGTGCCAGATCTGGCCAAGCTGCGCCAAACATCGTATATAGAAATCGTAAGTCAGGTGATAAAAACTAAATATAATTTATGAAACCAATGTCCCTTAAAAATAAAAACAAGTCTTTATGGTACGGATCTGCTAAAAAGCCTTTAATTTGTATGAAATTCATTGCATTAATTAGTGCCCGTTGTTTTACACGTAATCGCAGGATTGGATTGCTGGGTTTTATGGCGCAAGGTCTAGCAGCGGACAAGCTGCACCAAGAGCTAAGAAAGCTTAGGACTTTGCTATCTTGCAAAGTGCATATTTTTGTTGGTTTTGCAATTATTGAAAGGAAAGTTGATTGTTGTGTTTGTGTGGCCATCATTTCTTTCCTCTGCATTGATTGTGTACAACTAGGAACTTTCCTTCTGCAGTTCGTAGCTATTACTTTGAATAAGGACTTAGCAGAGGCCATCCTTTTATTTGAATAAAATTCATTACAATAAAAAGCAGCCCGTTACGATTTATAAGAAAGAGCAGAACCTCGCTTACATTTTTCTCTTCGTTTTTCACCTATTGAAGGGGAAATTACAATGCTCTGAAACAACTTTTCCTACCATTCGAATGAGAAGAAAGGTGCGGAGAAACTGATAAAGGAAAAAGTAAAAGGAAGCAGAAAGGAGTAAAAATAAGTCAGTGTCAAAAGGAAAAGAAAAGCGTCCACTGAAGTGTGAATGTTTCTTTTATTTCGCAGACGGACCCGTTTGTTCTCTGGTCACAATTTTCCTCCTCGATTCTCCAACTGATAACTTTTCGAAGATCTTTCCTTTCAGGATGAAAGAAAGATTTGGAGAAACTTGCTACTTTTAAGTTCCCGAAAGATATCAAAGTGGATTACTGAGTTTTTTTGCGATAAGTGCTTGATACCGAAGTCAAATATTTTTTGTCTTCGAAACTAAGCGAGCTTTGTCTTAAAACATGTTTCTTACATGTTACGAAAAAGATTCGTTTAGGGTTAAAAATTATTATCAAATAAGGCAAAATGAGCTGTAGTACCAGTATTTATTCTACCTTAAATTTTAATCCGTATAATACTTGTTTAATATTTTTCTTATCCAACAATTTTTGCGACGTTCTCATGCCACACTAACCCTCCAAGTGGTTTCGATGAGATATCTGATCCATCAAGATCTAAAAAATTTTGCTAATGATGAGATATCTCGTCATCAAGATATTGCAAGATATGGTCAGTTTTTTTCTAATGACGAAATATCTCGTCCATAAAGATCTGGTCAATTTTGCTAATGACGAAGCACCTCTTCAAGATAACCACCAGGAGCGTTAAACGTAAGAAATCAATCACAAGAAACTATTTACCCCGTATTGTAAGTTCTTCAAAATTCTTAATATGATAAATAGTTTTAAAACACGTTTACTTATTGTTTTTTACCAATATCCAGCCAATTTAATTTGCTATAAGTGCTTTCATCATGGCACTACAAGGACGGAGTTGTGAACCACTTGAAGTTATCCTGGTGAATCACGAAGGGTGGGTTCACGTCATCAGCAAAATCAACCGGATCTTGGACGAGATATATCGTTATTAGCAAAATCGACCACATCTTGGACGAGATATCTCGTTATTAGCAAATTTGACCAGATAATAAACGAAATATCTCGTCTTTCGCTGAATCTCCCGGATCTTGGACGAGATATATCATCATTGGCAAAATCTACTGGATCCTCGACGAGATATATCGTCAATTGACTGGATCCTGGACGAGATATCTCGTTATTAGCAAATTAGAATGAATCCCGGACGAAATATCTCGTCAAAATCACTTGGAGGGTTAAGATTGTCCTCACTCTCGACAATAAATCTGGAGTGAAATTATGTCCCCTCCGTGACCACCTGTCCAATTCTTACAACCAAGCAAGAAGTTAAAAAACACTACACAAAACACAATAATGAAAAAAAATTAAATGACACTACAAGGAAGACTGTAAAGATTTACATGTATTCCGGATCGGTCGCGTTCTCGTTTCGACTGAAATGACTGGTGCACAAAACATGTAGGAAAGCACCAATTACGATCCTGATTTCAGCAATTAGTTGGTTTGGGTTTTATTGCACAAGGTTCGATAGTAAACAAGCAGCGCCAAACGTAAGATTAACCCCTCCAAGTGGTTTTAACGAGATATCTCGTCCAACAAGATCTGGTCAGTTTTCTTCTAAAGGAGAGATGCCTCATCGAGACAATCACCAGGAGGGTTAAATCTGATTTCATCAGAAAATCATAATCACAGATGGGTCCTGGGTCTATGGATTTAACGGTTTACCCTGAAACAAAGACCAGTCATCCAAATGAAAATCACGAAACACCCTGCAAATCAAGTTACAATTTTTTTGAAAACCTGGATGTAGTTTAAACTAAAGTCGTTTGATTTTCTGCTTAAAGGTTGCTTACTTTTTAATTAGACATGGTATAATGTAGTGATCGGTTTATCCTGGGAATACCTTCGGAAGATTGCAGTTGTCTGTTTCCCTGCACGTTGAGCAATGCCGACTGGTATTCACTGTAATACCAGTTTCCTTTCTACTAGAGAAGAAGTGCGTGGAAGCCATTAACCGCATTTCACCAGGACCGTTTTTTAACCCTTTGAGGGATTGACAAGCATAATTCCAACTTGCAACCTACATGACTTCTAACCAATTATGATTTTCTTAACCAACAGAATCTTTCCAAAGGATTCTAATATAAAGAAATGAGCAATATAGAATCTTTCCTATTCCAAGAAAAGGAACAATAAAATCTGTCCAAAGGATTCTATTCCAGTAAAATGGAACAGAATCTTTTTAAAGCTTGAAAAAATCCATGGATTTTTCAACAAATATCTGTGGATATTTAGTCATTAAGTATGTTGTGGGGTAAAAGCAATGTTACACTACGTAGAAATCACGTGACGCTCAGAAGGTTGGGACAATGGATAAAAATATTTGGAGTGCCGTATCTTGTCTGCGGGCCTGAGATCAATATATTCACAAGTGATTTGTCTTACGTGTCCGGTATTTTGTGTGACAGGCTGGTGAAACCTAACCCCGACAAGATCAACAGCTATTTCTTCAGTATCAAAAAAGTACTTTATGGTGATAATATAATAAATGGTAAAAACACTCAAATTTTAAAAAAACAATGATGCGTAATAAAGCAAAAACATTTGAATGCGCTTTTTCTCCTTCCAAGTCTCTTAAGTTTAAAATAGAATTGTTAAAGAACGCGTGATACGATGATAGTGAACATTAAAAGGGACTAAAGGGTATGGGGGTCAATGTCATCCTCAAGTATGGCTTCCTATTTTTATACTAACTTTGACATGAATAAATCCAAGACAAATATTTTTATTGGCTGATTCAGTTTTCATGGTGCAAAGTCAAAATAGGATAGTGACTCAATGGGTAGCAACCTCCGAGTTGTAAGTGGCCCATGTTCAATTCATGTAGCTTACCGTGGATGTATTTCTCTCTTCTGTATTAGCAACGCTTTCCTTGTGGGTGTATGTCTATTATTTGACGTTATCGTTCGTTTGGCGCAGCTTGGCCAAATATGACCCTTGCGTAATAAGACGCAGTCAATCAAAACGGGACAAGCTCAAAATCTTACAAGTCTCCTAATTTTTAAATGACTCCTCCGAATGACGTGAGCTTGGTGTCGGTTGTTAAATTTTGATAAATGTTTTGAAACATGACGTAAAAGTTATGTGTCATCATTGAAAATTGCAAAGTCTGTGCGCAATTTAATATGAAGACGACCCCTTAAACAAATTTTATGCCTATGAATTTATAGAAAACAATACGTCGGGAAAAGAGAAAACGTTGAGATGTAAGCAACAGTACACAAATTGGTTAACTAACACTAATATTTTGATGTACAATGTCAATCGCAAGATATTTTAAACTGAAAACAAATGAAGGATGTTTTCATTTGTGACTTGTTAACATCAGTTTTATATAGCCGGCTACTCCTTTACATGAAGTAGTTCAAGATTTCGAGTTGTTCTTGGATCCTTTCCTTTGGGATTGATCCAGGACAGTCGCTAATAGCCCGTTCTGTTGCTTCAATATGATGTAAATTCAACTACCTACATACATTTACGATGGAAAAACATTGCTTGGAGCAGCTTGACCGGATCTGGCCCTTGCGCTATAAAAACCAACCATTCAACAGTCATGTTTGGTGGAGGAGGGCCGAGTTTGAAAAGTGGGGTGCCAGCTCAGGTGTTGACCTCGTCATCTAACCGCAGTTCAAAATGACGAGGTATTGTCCTCGGATATTTTCCTTCGGGATTGTTCCCGGAAGATCGCCAATAGCCCGTTGTGTTTTGCTCAAATTTTGACGTAAATTCAGCTACGAACTTACCACCCACTGACGGGATGGGCTAACTTTAGCCCAGTTGGTAGAGTCGCGGATAAGCAACCGGATAATAAATACATTTCTACAAATTTCAATCTTTTAAATTCCCTTTGGGATTGATCTTCGGGTATATCTTTAGGAATGTGCGGGCTTCACGAATCCGAGGTACCCTAGCGATCTATTATTTTTCCATGGAGCTTACTGCCTCTGGTAAACATGGGAATTGCGATCCCAGGATGCGCAAATGATATTTCTCTACTTTCTTCTCTCCATCCTTTCTTTTCACACTTACATAACGGTGTTTGTCGTGTGTTTGGTGCAGCTTGGCTAAATATCGCCCTTGCGATATAAAACCTACAAAGGACAAATAAAGAACCTTTAGGATGGGTCTCGGAGAGTCGCCAATAGCCCGTTGTGGTGCTCAAGTATGACGTAAATTCAAACCACCTACCTACCCTTACATGAAAATAAACAGAGACAAATATATAGAAATACCAGACTACTAAATTTTAAAAAATACCTCAAAAAATTAAGGGATAAATAATCCCCTTACGAAATCAAACCGCGTTTTATTCTTAAACAAATACCTGCTCCTCGCGATTTGCCTTTCATTGCTTCCGAGTACAAAGCGATCCCATTTATTATATTTCCTCCAAAGTTCATCTTCAACGGAACCATTAAGCGAATGACGATTTTTTTCCAGAAAGCCCTTCCCAAAGAAGCCCGTAACTCATTCTCTTAGTTTCCCTTCGGCGTTACTTATTACTGCCGGAATACAGAGGTTTTGATGCTTTTATGGCCCCTTAACTGGGCTTGCCAGGGGATAATTTATAGCGGCAATAAAAGCGGGCTTCAAGAGGAATAGCTGCTTGTAACGGAAGGTTTCATTGACGAGAGGGCGGAAGAAAAAGTCGGCATTAACAGCTTTTTCATCACTTCCGTGAAGTGAGCTCCAAGTTATGGCTCCTAAATTCCCTGCACCTAATAGTTCTCGAAAACTTGAAACAGGTGGAGAAGCCACTAGAAGCGTTTGACTTATAGCTTCAAAAAATAGATTCGTTTTAAAGGGGGCGAACTTTGAGCTTGGCGCGTTTTATTGGCGAGCACATTTTAAGAACTACGGTGGACCGAAAAAAATCTAAACTCACTGGAACGAAGTCTAAAAATATTTGGAGGGTCATGTCTGATATGCGAGCATGATAAAAATATTTGGAGGGCCGTATCATACCTGCGGGACGGGTAAACTTGTCCAGAGGGCCGTATCTAGACCTAGCCGCCTAAGCCCATTCAGCTAGCAACATTTGGTTTACAGGCCTGATTGTTGGGTTTTATGGCGCAAGGTTCTGAAAAGGACAAGCTCCACCAAGCCCAAGATATAAAAATAAAATCAGTGAAAATAAAAAAGTGTTTGATGAGAATCAAGCGCAAGAAATTTATGGTAGAATAAAATGTATAAAATCATAAAATAGTTCTAAAAGCAGGTCTGTGGGCCAGATAAAAATATCTGGAGGACCGTATCTAGTCTTTGGGCCTGAGATCAATCTATTCGCTACAGCTGATTTATCTTACGTCTACGGTTCTTCATGTTACACGTACGGTTTTTACAGATTTTTCGTGACAAGATATGGAAAAACCTCATCTCGACAATAACAACAGCTATTTGTCAAACAGATAATGAACAAAAACGGGTAGAAACTTCCAGTGACTCATACAGTTTGAACCACTAAAAAACAGCCGACCTCGTTACTGTATGTGGAAGTTACTCGTTACTGTATGTCGCGCAAAACTGACTTAACCCTCCAAGTGTTTCGAAGAGATATCTTGTCCAAGATTTGGTCAGTTTTGCCAATGACGAAATATATCGTCAAGACAAAACTGCCCTATTACTTCAAGGGAATGAAGATCCAAGTAGAAAAAATAAATTGTCCCTTCTCCAGAACTGGTGACAATTTGGAACAGGTTTTTGCACCAGAGACTGGCCATTACAAGGCAGTTTTCAACGCGAATATACGAGCAGGGCTATACCAGAATACGCGAATATACCAGATGTACGGTATCTCTACTTACCTTTTACAAATCGGTCATTCATCAGTGGCCATTTGTCCCAATGCGAAGGGCAGATGTCAAATTGACCCGCCTTCGGATTGGGCACACGCGTTTCACCCATAGCCACCTTTTGTTACGAAAACAGGCTTCTCTGTGTGGAACATATGATATACCTGTTATTGTCCATTAATTCAGATTGTCTGTCCTGATTCCATCCATCATCGTCACAGGTTTAAAAGCCCAATTTTAAACTCGGAAGATTTGATTGGGAAAACTCATTCAAATATTTTCGCATTTTCACATTCCATTGGTTTTTTAACTGTATATAATACTTTTCCCCCTTCATGTCTTTCACACCTCAAAGTACCTTTTATTGTTTGTTGATCGACATGTCGTAAATGCATACTTTTAATAATTTTATGATAATTCTTTTTTAAATCAGCCATTTACACACTCGTGACAATTTTTACTACTTGACTAATTGCTTGATGTATTTTCATCAATGAAGTTCAATTCAATCATCTCTTATGACCTTAGCAATTTCGTTTCGGGGAGACGACGAGAGCTTGATGAACGAGATATATCGCCCACCAAGATCTGATCAGTTTTGCTAATGACGAGATACCTCGTCGAGGCAACCAGCAGGAGAGAGAGAGTTAAAGGACCAATAGAATCTGACCAAAGATTTCTATTCTAAAGAAAGAACCCATGTTTCCAGAGATTGAAAGAATTCATGGATTTTTCAACCAATAGGTGTGGTTATTTAATGATTAAGTGTATTGTGGGGTTTAAACAATACTACAATACTCGGAAATCTCGTGACTTTCAGAGGTTTAAGTGATAGTCTTGGTCTAAATAAAAATACAAATATGCGTTGAATAGTTTTCATATAATCGCAACTATAAGTTGAACCTGCCGAATTTTTCATTCGATTGATGAAGACAGATTGAGTGGAAGCTTCGTCAGAACTTTGAAACTCAACAAATTAAAAACCCTTGAAGCGAAAACAATCTGTCTTTTCAGAGCAAGGTTCAGTCCGTTGCAATTTACTTAACTACATTAACGACGAAATCGATTAAGTTGAACTAATTTTGATGTAACATGGGCAAGTACAAAGTAAACTAATAAACTGACGCAGAAGTGCTCATGAATCGAGAATCCCCTTCAAAAGATTCAATAAGGTGGAAATATGGACGGGACGCAAAATAATTCTGCATATTAACTCGAAAACTTGATTGCTTTCAAAACTAAAAAGTATCGCTTAAGACTAGGACTCTGATGATGCTATATATAAGCATGATGCAACTCAGAACAATTCTGAAATTGAACATGTGGAAGATATGTATGTTGCAAAAAGCAGGGACTAACGAAGTACAAGAAAATGTGCACTTGCGATACTCAAATAAAAATTCAAAAGTAAAACATGCACTTAAAGGGATGATTGATTGATTTGGGGTTTATGACGCAATGTCCAAAATGACCAAACCAACATAAAAAGGTGTATTAGACCTATGTAGATATGGTGTTTAAACGGGAAAATTACAACTTTTTCGTTTCTCATTGTTTAAATGTACATTAGTACACATATCCAAAAATTAGATAGTAATTCAATTAACGTCGCATTGGAGCAACACAACGGATTATGATTAATGCATCGCAATGAAAATAATTGAGATAGATGAAAAAGTTGTAAATGTGTGTTGAAAACTGGTAAACGGAAAGCAGGCAACTTAGTTTCATAAAAAATAGGAGAATAAATTACGTGCAGAAAGTTTTGCTTTATTTAGAATAAAAATCTCATATTCGACAAGTTTCAGTCTCTTTGTTAAGAGACTTAATTTAGAGACTGAGCGTCTCTAGATTTCCGAGTAGTGTAGTATTGCTTTTGTTCCACTACAGACTTAATGACTAAATAACTACATGTTTTGATTGAAAAATCAATGGATTCTTTCAACGTTTAGAAAGATACTATTGGTCTTTTCCAGGGAATACAATCCTTTGGAAAGATTCCATTGGACCATTTTGTAGAATAGGAATCCTATGGAAATATTCTATTTGTCTTTACTTTTAGAATAGAATTCTTTGGAAGATTATATTGGTCTATTATGTAGAATGGAATCCTCTGGACAGATTTTAATAGTCCTCTCCTTCGAAAAAATCCTTTGGAAAGATTCTATGGTCCTTTCCTTAGAACAGAATTGTTTGGAAATATATTATTTTCCTTTAGAATAGAATCCCTTGGAAATATTTTATTGGTCTTTTCCTTAGAATCCTTTGGAAAGATTCTATTGGTACTTTCCTTAGTAACCTTTAAAAAGATTGTTTTGGTCCTTTCCTTAAAATCATTTGGAAATATTCTATATTATTAGTTTCCTTAGAATAGAACCTTTGGAAATATTTTATTGGTCTCTTTCTTAGAATCTTTTGGAAATATTCTATTGTGCTCTTTTCCTCAGAATTCTTTGGAAAGATTATATTGGTCCTTTCCTTAGAATAGAATCCTTTCCTTAGAATTCTTTGCAAATATTATATTGGTCCTTTCCTCAAAAACCTTTGGAGACTCAATTCGTTTTCTTAGAATAGAATCCTTTGGAAAGGTTCTATAGGTCAAGAAGGTCAAAATTGCTTAGAATCATACAGAGAAGATTGCAAGTGGCAAAGTGGAAATATGTGTATGAATCCCTTAAAGAATTAATACTTACTCGTCTAAGGCTAGCTGGAATCCTATGCATCCAAGTAAGAATGACACTTGAGAGTTTGAGGACATCAATAGACGCATTGTACAATGTGTAGGAAGGAAATGACACATAAACTCATTACACTAAAACACCTAAAAAATTGTTAATTAAATTTCTAATGTCTGCGGAAGTTATGAGAAGATTGAAAAACGAAGAGAGCGGGATTATTTAAATAATAAATTGTGTTTGTTTGAGTTAAGGATACTAATTTTCTTTCTTCAAAAAGGTCAGTTTTAATCTTTTCTCTCTCTTGAATTTGCAAAATGAAACGTAACTGAAAACTCTAATAATCTGGGGAAACGAGACATTTTGTAGCGTAGGGACATTTACTAGGTCGAGATGGTATCGTAGATTTCCGACTTTTCGGAATTCAGTGAAAGTTTGGGGATTATTAGAAATTTATTAGGTGTCCGATTATTGTGCAATTCTTCAAACAATAGGTTAATTACTTGAAACAATAGGTTTATAAATCTTTTATTCAGATATTCTCTCACCTATTATTCAAAAACTGTTTTACTTCGTGTTCGCATTTCTGATGCAAAGAATCCATTGGGTCAAGGTCGAATGTGATGTCGGGCCGCGATAGTTCGGTTGGAAGGTTAGCAACAGGAGGGTTGTGAGTTCGAATCCAACCAAAACCGTCGTGTACAAAGGGGGCTGATGCACGTTAAATTTGTCGTGGCCTCAAATGTCCTCACGTTGGCGTGGAGTGGAAGTTTGGAGAGTGGAATGTCAGCTTAGGTGTGACCTCGTCATCTGACCGTGGTTCAAAATTACGTGGTGTTGTCTTCGGATCTTTCTCTTCGGGTTTGATCCCAGATCGTCGCCACTAGTCCGTTGTAATGCTCCAGTGCAACGTTAATTAAAATATCTACCTACCTACCCAATGCGATGTCATTTAAACAAAATTAATAACATAAATAAACGTCGCAACTTGAATTTTACAAGAACACATTTACTCGAAAAGATTACCGCTTTTAGCTTCATTGTCATTATATCAGAGATGAGCTGTTATTGCGATAGCAGTTTAAATAAGAGTGCTGTTGCAAAATAGCAGCTGGTAAATTTTATCGGAAATGGTAACAATTTTCGAAAAATGTTATTGGGATAGGTAGGTAGTTGAATTAACGTCGCACTGGATGAACACAATGGGTTGTTGGCAAAGGTCCAGGATCAATCCCGAAGGGAAAGATCCGAGGACAACACCTCGTTATTTTAAACCTCGGTCAAATGACGCTGTCAACACCTGAGGTGGCACCCACCCTCCAGACTTTCACACCACAGCTACGAGAGGACTGTGAAATTTGGAGTTCCTAATGTTAAAAATTTTACTTTTGTTATCTTTTATTCATCTTCCGAAATAATCTTTCTCTAACCATCCAAAATATTTATTTTGCTATGAAAGAGTTCAAAGAGAATTTATGTAATGACTGTTTAAGTTAATTTTTAGTACCCAGTATTAATTATGAAATTATATTTGGTTGTTTGGTTTTGTTGGGTTTTATGGCGAAAGGGCCATATTTGGTCAAGCTGTGTTAAACACTAGGCAAAGTTCAGTAATAGACATACACACATATCGGATTTACTGACACAGAAGAGAGAAATACTCAGGAAGGAATCGAACCTAACAGGAATCGAAGTTGAGCCGCCTGCAACTCCTATTTGGAGGCATGTACTTTCGTAATTAATATTGCATGATCAATATTAACGAAAAAATAAACATTACGTAGATTTTATTTAGGATCTTTAAAACTTCAAATCTAAAAAAATTAAGTGTGATAGGAATATTTCGGAAGATATTGATGAAAGACTTGGGAATCAAATTTACACTAGCTGCTCCAAATTTTTGATAATCGTAATTCTATTCTAAATACAGGAGTGATAGAATGTTCGAATAGAACCAATCGAATGCTTTCAAAATATTTCATTACAAGGACCACCGATAGAATCTTTCCAAGGGCTTGTATTCTAAGGATATGAGCAATATAATCTTTCCAAGAGATTCTTTTTCTGATTTTCTTTACAGAATCTTTCTAAAGGATTACATTCTAAGGAATGGAGCAACAGAATCTTTTCAAAGGATTACATTCTAAGGAAAGGAGAAATAGAATATTTCCATAGGATTCTATAATAAGGAAATGAGCAATTTTCAAGGGTTTCTATTCTAAGGAGCAATATATATGCTATATCAGTATATGAGCAATCGAATCTTTCCAAAAGATTATATTCTACGGAATGGAGAGCAACAGTCTTTTCAAAGGATTATATTCTGACTACACTAGAACACTAGAATCTTTCCATAGGATTCTATTCTAAGGAAATGAACAATAGAATGTATCCAAGGGGTTTTATTCTACGAATATGAATAATATAATCTTTCCATAGGATTCTATTCTGAGAAGAGGAGCAATATAATCTTTCCAATGGGGTTCTATTTTAAGGAAAGGAGCAACAGAATCTTTGCAAGGGATTTCATTCTAAGCAAATCACAGATGGAATGTTTCCAAAGCATTCATCCTTCATAATGGGCCAGTCGTTCCAAAGGATTCTATTTTAAGGTAGGTCAGGTAGTTAATTAACGTCGCACTGGAGCAACACATCGGACTATTGGCGACTCTATTTTATGGAAATTATCAATAGAATTTTCCAAACGTTGAAAGAATCACTGGATTATTTAGAAAGATGTAGCTATTAAGTCATTATGTAGGTGTTGCGAGGTAAAAGCAACAACACTCTACACGCAAACCTCGCGATAGTCAGAGGGTTAAAAAAATATAAAACCCGACCTTTGTAATTTCGAAATCCTGAGCCAATCCTACCGTTTTCTTCCATCCTACCTGGCGCAAGTTGCTTTTTTTCGGTCCAGCCTAGCATAAAAATGGTCGCTAACTTTCGAAATGAACAGCTTCCGGCGAAGGCGATAAGAAATATCTCGCGCTAATGAATAATTTAGGTGCTAATATACTTGTCTCGGCATCCGGCGCGAAAGAAACGAGGAGGTAAAAAACTTTATTTTATTTCTGTTGTAAGCGGGGAGCCTTAGTTAATGGCGAAGAGCGAAAACAAATCTGGTAGTGAAAAAGAAACTTTTAAATAAAAACCCCGAACTTCGTGGTATTTTTTCAAGCCTGTTTCGAAGTTGGAGGTAATTTTCTGGCAAATGAATAGTTAACTAGAGCTCTTCAGCATAATGTAAAGTGCGAAAAGGAGATGGAGTTGAGGATTCTCTGAGGACTTGTTCAGTTTTGTAGCGAACGCAGATTTCGGGAGAGAAATTGAAATAGCTTTTAGAGTTATCCCTTAGATTTTTGGATTGGATGTTGGGGTTTTATGGTGCAAGGTTCAAAGGCGGACAAGCTGCGCCAAACACAAGACAGAATGTAGTCCAATAAAAGCACAAAACATTTAAAAATTAAGTCCAAGACAGATTAAAGGTAGATTTAAAACATGTAAAATGTGTAGATGAGAATAAAAATATTTAAATAATCAGATAATAAAAACAAGACATTCATCGTCTGAGGCATAACTAATGAGACTGAAGAATTTAATTTGCATATGTATAAAATAAGAAATGCATAAAATTTTGATAGTGAAATTTAAAGGATTCAATTATAAAATTAGATAAAATAGATTTATGAAGCATGTTGAATTTGGAAAAAATTAAATCAGATTTAAAAAATGAACTGAACGTAAAAATGCGAAAAGGTTTGGATGAGGGTTTTCCCCAACCGAATCTTGCATATTCAAAATTATACTTTAAAAAATTTAAGACGTTGATGATATTAAAAAAAGGACAAACAATTAAAATATGATAAACAGAAAAAGGAGTAAAGCATGAATTGCAACTGGCTTAGATTTTTGACTTGGGTAGTTGGTTTGAGTTTTATGGCGCAAGGTCCACAATGGACTAGCTACGCCAGACGAAAGTACAGATAAAATTGAAAATAGATTGAAAAAATTTAAAGTCGAATTAACCAAAACAACATTTAAGATTAGAGAAATTGTGCACGAATATCAAGATAAAAGTTCTTGAAAGTAGTCAAATTAATTAATACGTGTTGGCATAATAAAAAATCAATGATTAAATAATTATTTCTTTCTTTTTGTCAAATATATAAAAATGGTAAACATCAATGAGAATAAAATGTCAATCAACGACAAAAAAGAAAGGAAAATGGTAATTTTTACAATTTGTTGTAACCATTCAAGTGGTTTTGACGAGATATCTCGTTCAGCAAGTCCTGACCAATTTTGCTAATGACGAGGTATCTCGCCATCAAGAATGCTGATTGAATTCCGAATGATGAAATTATATGCGTTTTTTATGATGACGAGATCAAGTCAGCTTTATCTAATGACGAGATATCTCGTCCATCAAGATCTGATCAGTTTTGCTAATGACGAGATACCTCGTCGGGATAACCACCAGTACAGTTAAAATAGTGATAGTGCAAAAGTTATGGATGATAAAATAATTATTTACAATTAGAAACCTAATACTGCGTAAAAATTAAAGTTTTTAGAGTTGTATCAAAATTTACAAAAACAAATGCGAAAACAACGCTGTTGTGAAGCAGAGGGTGGAATTTCAAACCATTGAATCGATAGTTTGGTTTGTTGATTGGATTTTAATAGCACAAAGGCAGGCATGGCAAAGTTGTACCAAACACATAATAAACTAGACAACATTAAAATTTTGAAAATGCAGTACAATCTAAATTAAAAGATCATGTAAAAAGTAAATGGTGGAAATTAAACAGGTTCCGGATAAAAATTTAGCTGGTTAAATTTTTTTGGCTTGAAAACGAATAAGCTGCGCCAAACTCAAGATGAAATAAATTTAAATAAAGTTTTTAAAAAATCGAGCAATTAAATTAAATCTCTGAGGGGTTCACACATATAATTCCAATGTACAACCTGCAGTCTTAAGTGTAGTCTAATAAGTTTTGACCTTGCCCAATAGAATCTTTCCAAAGAATTTTTTTCTAAGGACAGCATCAACAAAATCATTCCAAAGGATTCTATTCCAGGAAAAGTTCAATAGTATCTTTCCAAAGGATTCTATTATATAGAAAGCACCAACACACAGAATCTTTCCAAAGGACTGTTCTGAGGAAAAGAACAATATAATGTTTACTAAGAATTTTTTTCTAAGGACAGCAGCAACAGAATCTTTCCAAAGGATTCTTTTCTAAGAAAGGACCAATAATATATTTTCAAAGGATTCGTTTCGAAGTAAGGAAACGATAAAAGCTTTCCAGAGGATTGCATTCTTAAGAAAGCATCCTTAAAAAGGATTCCGTTGTAAGGAAAAGAGCAATAAAATCTTTCCAAAGAATTCTATTCCAAGGAAAGGACCAATATAATATTTGCAAAGTTTTAAAGAATCCATGGATTCTTTCAACCAATAAGTGTGGTTATTAGCCATTAAGTGTGTTGTGGGGTAAAACATTTAAGACCGTAACAAAAAGTTGAAATATGACATGGCAAATATTAAGTCAATAGGAAACAAAACCACGGGACGCAGATATCGAATTTGTTTTCAAAATAGGGTTATACTCAACTTGTTTAATTAACCATGGCAAATTTATGCACGATTAAAAATCCTCCACATTAGAGTGAAGCATCGTACTTTTACCAACTTTGCGATTGTATCCTTTTTTGATTCTGCGATTCAATACTGAGTTGCATGTTTTCGGTTAACAACAGCTACTAATTAAGACTAACAAGAGAAAAGCACGAATGCCGCGATGAAACTTAAAAACAATCTCAATGCTTCAACAGCAGAGCGAGTAAGTACAAGCTCCTAATTTCTCACAGCGAAAGCACTCTTTTCAGTATTTGCCTCTAATGTCTTCTAATCACATCAAAGGAACTTGTTGCGCTCCAATCTTAGCAACCTAAGGACCTTCGAAGCTAAAACGGAACGCTGCTAATTAGCAACGTAATTAAATCCGTATCTTAAACTAATTTCCATGGCCGTAATCAAATTTCGCACTCGGCTCGGAGACTGCGTTGTAAGAATGGGGAGAATTTATTCCATAAACGCATTTTCAGTTTGTAGTAGACCAGCGGCAAATAAGAATGGGATCTGGGCATGCAATTATTACCTGCTGCAGCTTCGTTCCCTGAATTGGGGCCACGTTAGCTTCATGCAAGGCGCTCAGGTTGTTCACGCAGAAAACACACTTTTCTGGAATATAAGCAGTTTTCACTTTGTATTCAATATGTTAATAAGGAATCAGCTGTTCATAGAATATGAGAATAATTTTACGTTTCTGTTCAACCGCATATAAAATCTTAGGGAATAGTTTCCAATGTTTCGCAAGAGTGTGATATGAGAGGTATTTCTGTCAAGCTAAATATAGGTAGCGGTACTGTATTTTTGTTATCCACTTGGTATCCGATGCTATTTACCCCTCCATGTGGATTCGACGAGATATCTCGTCAATCACGATCTGACCAATTATGCTAATAACACGATATCTCTCATGAAGATGTTGCCGATTTTTATCATGATGAGATCAAGATCTGGTCAGTTTTCTTCTAATGACGAGATATCTCGTCCATCAAGATCGGGTCAATATTTTTCTAATGACGAGTTACCTCGTCGAGACAACCTCCAGGTGATATAACAATAAACTACTCATAGGAATTGCGAATAATTATAGCTTTCAGTTTAACCGCTTGTAAAAGTTTAGCTAATAGTTTCAAATGTTTGCAAGAAGGCAATATGAAAGGCATTTTCTCTCAAGCTAAATATAAGTGGCGGTAATGTAGCTTTGCACATGAGGTATCCACCTTGTTGGTCGGTTTCTTTGAGTTTTATGGCATAAAATCCAAGAAAATATAGACTGCCCCAAACACAAGATAGAATGCAACCCAATAAAAAAGTTAAAATATTTATAGTAGTTAGACGAATAATATAAGTAGATATGAAATGATATAAGTATACAACATTAAAGATAACTAAGGTTAAAGAATTAATTTAAAATGATAAAAATAATGAGTTTTATATCGATGGTAATAGTGACAACAGTTGAAATGTGGTGTCGTTCATAAAAAGTATCAAAGATAAAAATATTTATATAAAGTTTAAAAAGCCAATGAGGTATAAAAATTTAAATAGATTTGAATGGGGATTTTCTCCTACCAAATCTTGCAAATCTAAAATTGTATCCACTTTGCTTCCGATATTTTTAGGAGGAATAAACGGATCATAGAATTTACGCGAATGATTTTACCTTTCAGTTCAACCAATGGTAAAAGCTTTGCGAATAGTTTCGAATGGGACAATATGAAAGGCATTTTCTGTCAAGCTGAATATAAGTGGTGGTAATGTATCTTTTTCAATGAGGAAACCACTTTGTATCCGATATAATGAGGAATCAACTGCTCACAGAATATGGGAATAATTTTACCTTTCAGTTCAACCGTTGATAAAATCCTAGGAATGCAATTCCAAACGTTTAACAAGAATGCGATATGAGAGGCATTTACTGCATAATTTGAAAACAGAAGTAAAATTTAAACACTAATCAAAATTATGAGTAAATATAAGATTAAATTTGTGTTCACATAAAATGCAGTAAGTACAATATTAAGTATGTGGTGGAAATGTTGACTGACGTAGTTATGTTGAAAATGTAAGATGAATAATGATACAATGTAGAAGCACTAAAAAACACTATATAGAATTAAAAGTTTTCTATTAATATGTTGAAAATGATTTGAATGGGGGTTCACATCTTGCAAGTTTAAAGCGTTTAGGGCAAGATAGGTAGGTTAGGAAAAATTAAAAATTTTATAAAAGTTTCGCATGTAAAAAACATCAATTTCTCAATCTTAGACCGCCAACCTCATTATATGAAATTAACTTGTTTTATATAACTAGGCAAGCTGTGTCAAATGGGAGACAGAATACCATTCTATAAAAGCATTAAAAATTCAAATATGCTACCAAACCAGCATTAAAAGGTATATTAAAACAATGCATACAAACAGCTTTAAAACAAAGTAAAAATACTTTAATGAAAACTAGATTGATTTATTGTTGAATCTTATAGCGCAAGGTAAAAAACGACAAACTGCACCAAATGCAAGATAAAATAAATTTAGAGTAAAAATGGTTGGTTGTTTTTGGGATTTTATGGTGCAAGGGCCATATTTGACGACCATGCTACGCCAGACACAATACATTATCAAGTAATTGACACAATACATACAATAACAAGTAACTGACACACACCTGCTTTGATTTAAACCTTAAGATCTTATGGCAAAACTAATTTAAAGACATAAGAATGGTTAATTTGCAAACATCCTTTCATAAATGGGAAATTGTTATCAAAGCAGAAACTTCACTGACAGGTCCATTCCTCCCTATGTGTATTTCTCTCTTCACTGACAGGAGAGAGAAATACACCCAGGGAGGAATGGACCTGGCAGGTATCGAACCTGCGCCGGCTACAACTTGAAGGTTGCTAGCTCAGTGGGCATACCCACTGGGCAACGACGGCCCCTAGAGTAAAAATGAACGAAGCGTAATCACAAGAATTTAATTGAAAAAAGAGAAGTTTGAATAGCAGATTAAAATAACATGTTGGTTAATAGCATGAATACAATTGTAAAAACTAAAACATGTTGATCAACATGGTGTAATTTTAATGTTGATCGGTTAGGGGGTTTTATGGCACAGGGTCCAAAATTGGACAAACTGTGCCAAACACAGGATAAAACAATAAAATCAATGTGAGTATCAAAAGCATTAATCCTCCAAATGGTTTCGAACGAGATATAGCTCGTCCATCAAGATCTCACAAATTTTACTAATGACGAGATATCTCTTCATCAGGATATTGCGAATTTTTTGGCGATGACGAGATAAGATCTGGTTAGTTTTGATAATAACAAGATACCTCGTCGAGACAACTACCAGGAGGGTTAAGAAAGAGTGGGCAATAAAACTCCAGCACAAGAAATTAACTAAAATACAAAGTTTTAAAAAATCATGTTGGTCAACATGAAGTTGAAACGTAAAAGTTAAAATATGCTGATTAACAACATCAAAGAAATGAATTGAGGTGAAAGTATGATTTTATGGGAGGATTTAAAAAATGTTGGTCAGTAACATGAAGTGGATATAAAATGGTAGTTTTAAAATGAAAGTGGTGGATATTGTATAAGTTATGAAAAAGAAGAACACTATGAATTAAAAAAACTAATGGCATATAAAAATGGAAGCGTATTTAGATGACAAGAAATAGGTTGTTTGTTTTGGATTGTATGGCGCAAGGTCCAAAAGCGGACAAACTGCGCCAAACACAAGATAGAGCGTAACGAAATAAGTAGATAAAATAACTTTAAGATTGATTTTTTCTAGCCAACAATAAATGGTAGATTTAAAAAATACAACACTCATAATATATTAAACGTAAAAATAAATATTGAAGCGAGACGATTAAACAGAAAAATACGAGGTTATCGTCATCAATATAAAAATAGAGAATGATAGTAAAAAGTTTTGATGCAGTAAAAAATATATGAAAGATGAAATATTATATGGAATTTAAAAATTTTATGGCTTGTAAAAATTTAAAAAGATTTGGGGGATTTTCCCCAATCAAATTCTGCAGGTTTAAAATTGATTTATGGAAAAAGTATTGACGGTGAGGATTAAAAACAGGACACTCGACTAAAATATAGTAGACAGTAAAAGGGACTACACAAGCGTCATACAGACACCATCTCTCTTAATGACAAGAAATAAGAAAAATTTAGTTTTCGGCCTTCCTGTGTTTCACTAAGAAATATTTTTCGTGCGTAAAGAGATCCTAGACGAAGTCCACAGGGAAGCATGACATGTTGGTACGTAGTTAAAGTTTTATGGTGTTAGGTCCAACACAAGCTGCTCCATGAGGCATGACATGAGAATGTGGCAGACAGTTCAATATTAGTATGCACCACACTGCCACACTTTTTAATCCTTTTTGTGTCCCCGCCAAATGTCCAGAGCCCATTTCTCGGAATGAGAAGCTCACCTCTTGGAGCGATTCTTCAGGGTGCGAAGGAATGTAACAGCAATTTAATTCAAATATCGCGTGTGCACGTTCGAGCTCTTAATGGCAGCTATTTAAATCCTGACACACATGGTAATTTCCTGGCAAGCGAATGGAAACCGATCGACGTTTAAACGAGTTTTAGCACTTTTGGTAATTGAAGGTGTGCTTTCGCTAAATAAAGGTCTGAGGTTTCGAACGAGCCGATAACTGCTTGTGTGTTTTTAACTTATAATTGGCCACGCTAGAGCATTTCTCTCACGTTTTGCGTCAGTGGAGTAGACAGGGCTCCCTCGAGAGTTCCAATTTTTAAAATACCTCTACAAAAACAGTTTGAATCTTAAAGTACTTTTTATCTTCAAATAAAATAGTTATTTTATTTTTTAAATAACTTGTCTATGGTTGGTTTGGTTTTTATGGCGCAAGGGCCACATTTGGCCAAGCTGCGCGAAACACAAGAGACAACATCAGGTAATATATGGACATACACAAGGAAAGTTTTACTGACACAGAAGAGAAAAATATACCCAGGGTAAGTTACAGGAATCGAAATTGCACCGTCTGCAACTCGGGCCATATTTGGTCAAGCTACGCAAAATACAACATCAAGTAATATATGTGTATGAACATATGCACACAAGGAAAGTTTTAATGACCCAGCAGAGAGCAACATACCCAGGGTAAGTTACAGGAATCGAAACTGCACCGTCTACAACTCGGATCATATTTGGCCAAGCTACGCAAAACATAAAACAGACAACATCAAGTAATATATGAACACACACAAGGAAAGTTTCATTGACACAGAAGAGAGAAATGTATCCAGAGTAAGTTACAGGAAATCGAAACTGCACCGTCTACAACCATTAAAAAACAAAAACTCATTGCTTTGAACAAAACAATCATATTTGGCGACAATGTAACGTCTTTTAGGCAGCACCTTGGGTTATGTTTTGGGCTCTTTTGGCACAAGAGCCATATTTGACCAAGTTGCATAAAACATAAGCCAAACAAATTGAAGCAATAGACATACATGCGAGGAAACGTTTACTGACACAGAAGAGAGAAATATATCTCCAGGGTACTTTACAAGAATTGATACTGAACCGTCTACAACTCGTAGGTTGCTAGTGTAGTAGGGAAAACTACTGAGCCCCGGTCACACCTTGGGACAGCAATTATATATAATCTTTTTCTGCACCAAAATTTAAATTTATGTCTCTAGGTAAAACCTTATCTTATGTTTTAAACTTAGTGTTTCTGTTCATGTCCCAAGAAGCGCACTAATTCCATTCAATCCAGTCTCCCAATGATGACGGGTTTTTATGATTATAATATTAATATATGATGGATGTCTTTTTCAAGTACTTATGCACATGTGCTCTTTTGTTTCCTTTTAAAACTTAACCGTTTTTAAAGTATTTGACTTCATTCGGAGTCCTTTTTTAAATGTTTAAAAATATTTTTTTCTTTTTAAGGTAAAACAACTTATAAAACATAATACAAAAATCACTAAAAATTGTTATAATTTATAAACAATTAGCAAAAATTGGCAAATTTAGGTAAGAAAAGGACGTTAACGAAAAACATTACAATTGAAAACTTATAAGTACATTTGCCTGAAAATTTGCAGTCTCCTAAATATATAAGCTAGGGTCTGAATTAAAATAGCTGCAATATTCCTTTCTAATCATGAGATATAGGGAATAACGTAGAAGAGAATGATTTCTTGAAATTTTTCCTTTCACCGCAGCATTGAAATTTCTCTAAAACCTTTTCCATTCAAGATAGCTCTTATATCCTAGATCAGGTCCTCTAAAACAAATTTAAACATCAGTAAACCAAATTCCATTCAAAAATATATTTTTAATTATTTCATTTCTCGCGCAAAACGTTTCTTCAAAATCACATTCAGAGAAAAATGCATTTAAAGATTTGAAAGCGAATTTATTAAAATGTGTTATAACTAGATCACTTCAAAATTCCCTTATTTTATA
The DNA here is from genome assembly GCA_933210815.1 of Meta bourneti. Taxonomy (NCBI): domain Eukaryota; kingdom Metazoa; phylum Arthropoda; class Arachnida; order Araneae; family Tetragnathidae; genus Meta; species Meta bourneti. The sequence goes on from OW119934.1 coordinate 95,801,535, forward strand.
CTTTAGTCAATCCTATTTCCTTACATGCCCATTTCTTATTTTTTATGCTTTTAATTTTTTTCTTCGAAGTTTTGACGAGAAGACAATGATTGCCTTTCGGAAGAAGAAATTATTTTTTTTATCAAGTGAATTGTAGCTCTTCTATAAACACCAGATTAGGCTTTACACCATTTAATAATTTTACTAAACCATTAAATCTTTCATTAAATTGTATAACTGCTATGGATACTGCAATTCTTTTCAGGCCGATATCTCACAAAAAACCCATTGAATTATTCATTTTGATTTTGTGTTTTCCCATGGAGGCACTTTTGTAATTTTGTGTTTTATCACATAAATTCATGTAAATAGGTTTTACAATAGTTTTATTCGGATGGTAGGTAGGTGGGTAGATATTTTAATTACCGTCGCACTGGAGCAACACACAACGGGCTATTGGCGATGGTCCGGGATCAACCCCCGAAGTGAAAGATTCGAGGACAACATCACGTAATTTTGAACCACGGTCAGATGACGAGGTCACACCGGAGCTGGAATCCAGCTCTCAAAACTTCCACACCACGCCAACGTGAGAATATTTGGGGCCACGACAGATTTAACGTGCTCCAGTCCCCTTTGTACACGGCGGTCTTTGGTTGGATTCGAACTCGCAACCCTCCGGTTTCTAGTCCATTACTCTTCCAACCAGGCTACTAATTTTATTAGGAAGGCCAGGGGATTTGCTTTCAGTGCTGTTTTCATTGCTTTTGCCCTTTGAAACCGACATCAAATCTCGTCACTTGCGGACGCTGTTCATGCATCGGTTTGTTTATAGATGAACAGCAATTTAAAAATGCAACAATCAATTTCGTTTCTTCGAACGATTCATCTTAGAATTAACCATAGTAAAAGTAATCTTCAATCTAGTCTTGAAAACGACTAATAGAAAGGATAAGTATTTAAACGAAACAACTAAAATCAATTGAAAAATGGCAGTGAATCGGATGTACACAAGCAAGATCATGAACAAGAATAAACTATACTATGCTGTTGCTGTTAGAGGGGAGGAATTGATAAAAATAAATTGAAAAAACTATTGTGGGGAGGCTGAAAGGTAGCACAGGGTAAAATCTCGGTTTTGCGATTCTGCTATTAAAATTTATAAAACAGCAAAACAAAAACAAAACACCCAGCTTTCTGCTTTGTAAACACTAGCTCCGGTTAAAAAAACAGCTGTCAAGATATGTTCTAAGTGCAATATCTCTGCTTTTACTCGCCGTATATACAAAACAAAAACAGTTCTGTAAAGAAAAAAGTCTGAATTTTGAGAACAGCGCATAAAATGAAACACGAAATTTTAGTCAAAAATCGACTTTCCAACGTAATCAGATAAAGTAGATTCTTAACCTTAAATAAAATAGCATCTCTACCTCATCTGTGTTTCCTCAATTCTGATTTACGCGTAGTCAATGTAGAAGCTTGACATTACCTCGCTATAATCTTCACTCAGGATTTTTTTTAAAAGCTTTTCTAGCATATGGCTTCAAAAGGAGTTAATCAATTCTAAACTACGCATCAAAGATATACAGCTGTTCTGCATTAACATATGCGTCTCTGGCTCTTTTAATATAGAATATAGATAATTTTAGACATTTCCAAAGCCGGACGCCCCCTCCCTATCAGGGAGTGTAAGCCCCAAGGGAGGCGCGCCCCGGCAATTACAAATCACTTTCGCAGTTTCGAAGCTATCTAGAAATCCATTATCTTTATTTTACGCGTATGATTGACATTTTAATTGCTCCACCCAGATTACCACTTGGATTGATGGGCGAGAAACACTTTTCAAGGGCAGGTAAGTATTTGAATTTTCGTTGCACTGGAGCAGCACGACGGGCTGCTGGCAAAGGTCCGGGATCAATCCCGAAGGGAACGATCCGAGGACATCTCGTCGTTTTGAACCATGTTTCAGACGATGAGGTCTACACCTGAGCTGGCACCGACTCTCCAAACCTCCCCACCATGCCATCAATAGCTTATTCGAGGCCACGACAGATTTAACGTTCCTCAGCCCACGTTCAAGACAGTATTCAAGTGGATCAAGTTTCGAACTCACAAGAATCCAGTTTCTAATCCGCGACTGTACCAACTGGGCTACTGTGGCCTTTAATTTTCAGGGAAGTGGATGGGTTGAAAGACAACTATTGGATGCAACTAACCTCTTATTTTACTCTAACTGCCAATAACTTGTTAGCTAATAATGTTTATCTTCAATTAAGTGGAAAGAAAGTAACCCAAGCAAAGGCATTGAATTCTTTAACCCTCCTGGTGGTTGTCTCGACGAGATATCTCGTCATTAGTAAAACTGATCAGATCTTGAATGAGGATCCAGAACGAGACATCTCGTCATTGGAAGAAAACTGACCTGATCTTGATCATTAAAATTGGCAATATCTTGATGACGAGATATCTTGTCATTAGCAGAATGGTCAGATCTTTGGACGAGATATCTCGTCGAAACCACATGGAAGTTTAAACTAAGTACTTCAATAATATATGTAGCATTTTCACAAATATTCGGCGAAGAAAACCTGTCATCAAACTATCGGTACCATTAGAGAACTTGGATCATTCTTCTATTTTGATCTGAATGGTTTTCTGCTTTCTTAGCCCCCTGGTGGTTGTCTCAACGAGATATCTCGTCATTAGCAAAACTGACCAGATCTTGAGGGACGCGATATCTCGCCATTAGAAGAAAACTGCCCAAATCTTGATCTCGTCATCATCAAAAAAGCAATATCTTGATGACGAAATAGTGTCATTGGCAAAATTTGTCAGAACTTGACGGACGAGATATTTGGTCAAAAACACTTGGAGGGTCAATAATTGAAAATAAAAACACGTCAAGAACCACGTTCTGTGTGCATCACCCTTTTTACGCTATTGAATAGGAATTCATGGCCTACCTATGTGAGCCGACCGTAAAGAACAGTCGGATTCTTAAAATATCATGGACTCAACATCTTTCCATTGAAAGCGCTTTCGATCCAATAAAATCTTTAAATAAATCATCTTTTTCAATAGCGGAAAGAAAACTGCAGATTTTACAGATTTCCCTCCTCACACAATGGCATTCGAGAAAACGTTTCGCTAATACCCAGTTACTGAAACCGTTCCGCTACCGCCACCTTCCAAAAGATGAAAGCTTGCGTTTCTTTCCCGAACGGATGTTCTTCTTTCCTCGATTTGAGCTCGACTTTCATTTTCCAGCGAGATGCAATGGACCGAAAACAATTCCTTTCCGAATATAGTAATGCTGCACAATTCCGTCATTCAGTGAAACTTTTTCCTAAAATTTAACATTCCTTGTAAATAAAATTAAATGTTGATAATTATTATAAAAGAGAAAATTTTAAAATGCCTATGTACTAGGGTCAGAAGGTCAGTTTAAGCTTGACTTTCATTTTCCAGCGAGATGCAATGAACCGAAAACAATTTCTTTCCGAATTTGAAAATGCTGCACAATTCCGTCGTTCAGTGCAAGTTTTTCCAAGAATTAAATGCATTCCTTGCGAAGAAAATTAGCGGTTAATAATTATTATAAAAGTGAAAATTTTAAAATGCCTACAGTTTCAGGAGGTTGGCTAAAGCTCGACTTTCATTTTCTAGCGAGATTCAATGGACCGAAAACAATTTCTTTCCGAATTTAGTTTGTGTTCCGTCATTCAGGAAAATCTTTCCACGAATTAAACGCATTTCTTGCGAAGAAAATTAAATGTTGATAATTATTAGGAAAGATAATTTTTAAAAATACCTATATAAGTTCAGAAGGATCCGGTTGGTTAGTTGGTTTGGGTTTTATGGCGCAAGAGCTAATAGCGGACAAGCTGCGCCAAATGCAAGATTGAGTAATACCCAATAAAATCAGTTCAAATCCTAACAATTAATGTGATAATAAACTGCGTCTAAAATTTATATAAACAGCATGGATATAAAATAATTATAATACATTAAAAAAAAGAAAAACTGTAAATAGTAAGAATGAAATGTTTTCAACACAAAGACTAATCTTAAAATAGGTGAAAATGTCCAGTTTAAAAGGTATGATAAAAACTCCAAACAGAATTGGTCTTAAATTTCACAAAGTTTTAAAAAGATTTGAGTGCTCAATAAAGTGTGGATAGGGTTTTCCCTATCCACAGGGAACGTTAAAATTATGATTTGATACATATTTAAAAAATGATAATATAAATGTTAAAAATCCGGAATAGTGTAAAAAAGGATAAGTGCAGGCTATAAGGGATTATACCCAGCAAGACAAACTAGGTGAAAAAGTTTTAAATAGTTGAATATGAAAATGCCATAACAGAACAGGAAATTAAGACGTGAGATTGTTAGGTTTCCATTGCAATGGTGGCAAAAAGAACTTTCTCCAATGTCAAAAGGGTGATAAATCAAGTTAGCTTATATTCAAAAGTATTTATTTTCATCTGGTTGGATTGAGTTTAATGGCGCAAGGTACAGTAATGGACAAGCTGAGCCAAACGTAAGTCAAAATAAAAATAGATTTTAAAAATACATATATCAGATAAGCAGCCAAAATTACACTAAAAAGTAGATAAATAACATTTCATTATTTAACATTTAATTTTTAAATATAATAAAAAGTAGGAGAAAAATCTTGGAAAAATATGCAGTCATGAGTATAAGTTAAAATATAATTATATGATGTATGAAAATTGATTAATATGTATGGATGAGATGATATTGTAATTCAAAATCGAACATGTCGATCAACGATTTGAAGACAAAACTAGCGCTATAATATGAATTATAAAACATGATTTAAGATAAGTTGGTCAACATGATGCAGTTAAAAATATGAGTTTGTATTTAAGTCTTTTTTTTCTGGTAAATTTATGCTTGTATCTCTTGAGGTTGTCTCGACGAGGTATCTCGTCATTAGAAAGAAACTGACGAGATCTTGGTGGACGAGATATCTCATCATGAGAAGAAAACTGAACAGATTTTGATCTCGTCATCATAAAAAAATCGTCAATATATTGATGATGAAATATCTCGCCATTAGCATAATTGGTCAGATCTTGATGGACGAGATATCTCGTCAAAACTACTTGGAGGGTTAAACTGTAAACCTCTCATAACGAAAATACGCATGGAAATGACGTATAGAAAATATATTTAGAATGCCACTTTCAGAACATTTTCTTTACTATAACTTAAATTCATCTTTTTTGCACCAGAAATTTTAAAAAATGAAATTTTCCGTGCATGCAATCTCAAAAATGTCATTTGTAGGAGGAAGTCCAAATGAAACACTATTCCAAGAAAAACACTAGTTCCTGAAGTAAGCAAACAATAAGTATCGATTGCTGGATCATAAAAATTCAGGTCGCTAGGCAACCACTTGATTTTTTAAAAGGGGATTTAGGGAGAATTTGCTTTGAAGCAATATCGCGCGATAAATAAGGGTGTTTTGAAAAAGACTTTATAAAAGAGTAATTTTATCTGAAGCGATTTTGGCGGAAAAAATGAAAAAATTCAGTTCCACTTTTTGCTCCTGGGTGTTATGTAAATCCTCAAAAAGACGGGGTTTGAAAAGTTTTCCTTGAAAAATGCAGATATCTGAAAATACTAGAGTACAGCGGGCTTCAAACTTTTTGTACTGTGGGCTGTATTTTTCGGAGTCACTTTTTGCAATCCCAACTGCAGATTTAACTCTAAGCTTTTACCTACAATAGTATTTTTATGATCACGAATTTCTTATCGGGCGATTCAGTAACCAATAAATTGAATGTATGTTTGGTTGGTTGTTTTGGATTTAATGGCACAAGGTCCAAAAACGAACAAGCTGCGCCAAATTCATGACAACGTAACAATAAAATATTTTAAGGTTCTTTTGTCCAACCAATAATAAAAGGCAAATTTAAAAAATGTAACATTTGAAATACATTGAATATAAAAATAAATATTCAAATGCCACTATTAAATAGGTTAGTTAGTTTGGATTTTATGGCGCAAGGTCCAGTAGGGAACAAGCTGCGCCATACACAAGATTAAGTATTACCCAATAAAATCAGTTAAAATACTAATAGTCAATATGATAATTAACTGTGTCTAAAATTCATGTACATAAACATGACTATGAAATAAAGATAAATATGAGATTAACGTTGTCATTGTGAGTAATAATTAGTTTGGGTAAAGTTTAAGGCATAAAAGAATTGAATGTATAAATTGGTCATTTCAGAAACAGCTTAGGTCATGCTTTCAAACCGGTTCAAGAATCAATAAACCTGTAAATCGGATTGGTTTGAGCTTTATGTTAAAAAGTCTAAAAGTTGTGCCAAACACAAAACAGAGTGTAACCCAATATAAAAGATATAGAAAATACTTAAAAATTCATAGACCAACAAACAATAAAATGTAATTTAAGAGCATGAAACAATTGAAATACGTTGAAAATAAAAATAAATATTCAAACACATAATCAGAACAATAAGAAAAAACAAGACCATCTTCGTCTGTAACATAACTAGTTAATGATTCTCCCAAAAGTTTTGTCTAAATGATGCAGTTGAAAAGATGCAGGATAAAAACACTAGATACTGCAATAATCGGAAAACTGGCATGGCAAAAATATCGCCATATTTTTGCAATTTATTTAGAAATTTTTGTCTCTTTCAAAATACATATTAGCAAATTTTTTAATGCAATGTTCTATATTTGATATATTATAGTTTAGTTTCGTGAATCCATTATTTGAAACTTCTTTGATTATATATTTAGGCAAGTTTCATGTTAAAACATCTGAGTAACTATACTTAAATAAACCATAATTTAGTAGTTTTGGAGAAGCTGGAAGGTATATATTGAGCATTGCAATTGCTTGGGTTGTTTTACCATGCTGCTGAAAAATAAGTTATTTTTCCAAAAACTATTTTTATGGAATTTAAATTCTAATACTTTATTTATTTTGAGCCTTATTTTTTTTCCGAAATATAAAAATATTCTGAATATTTGGGACAAACGATAAAGAGAATGAAACACTATAAAATATACAGAACAAATCCTTTTAAATAGGACTGGTAGCTAATATGGCAACCTTGGTGTTTTTTAATCGTTTGCTTTTTCCAATTTGTGTTCGTTATATTCCAAAAATCTATTTTATAGTGAAAAAGCAGATACATTTATAACTTTTCGTTCGAAGCTTTTTTAAAATCTGTTTTATGATGTATTTCTGCATTTTCAATTTGATGTTTTTCGTTCGATAACTGTAATCAAAGTAATGGTTTAATTAGATTTAAAAACATTTTTAATCACTGTATGATAATTTTGGGAAACGATTTTGTTTTTAAATGACATACAAGGCATTTATATGCATACTGTGAACTATTCTATGCATTCTGTGTAAAATCTGACACGCTAGATACTTTTTCTTACCAAAAATTTAAATTCTACAAAAATGTAAAATGTTAAATATGAAATTTATTTATATATATTTTTGAAATTGTGTGTGAAACAATTGTGTGCCTTTATTATAGTGTGGTATTTACATGTGATGAATAGGAATTACAATTTATTAACGAAAGTGGAAGTTAATTAACCAATTCGACCCGAGTAACGCCGAGTAATTCTGCTAGTGAATTATAAGAATGGTAAAATGCTGCAAACGATGTAAGAAGGAATAGCTATGCATGTGTGTTTATTTTCATGATGACAAGAAATAAATTGTCATACTATCATCTGTTTAATGAGTTGGCTAATGTTTTATGGCGCAAGATCCAAAAGTGGATAAACTGCGCCAAATTCAAGGCAAAAAAAAAGATATCCCATCAAAATAGACTTAAAAACATATTAACCACCTATCCAACGTTAAATGTTTTATGATGAAACAAACAAAAAAACATGAAAATAAGTAACTTCGACAGCATAAAAAGGTAAATATATTAAAAATATCTCCTTAAAATAGAAAGACTAAAGTTTAGAGTTTAAAATGCATTGATGTGCACGTTAATTTAAATATATGTGGTTTAAATGACAGAAAAACGGCATATGATTCAAGATGATATGAATGAAAGCGGATGGGTCACCTGATATATGAATGCTAAAAGATTTTCTTAACCCTCCTGGTGGTCTGTCTTCGCGTCGAAAGCTGCCATATAGTGGCCAACCTATAATGTTAAAACCTGTTCCAAACTCACCAGTTCTAGGCAAGAGACAATTTTCTTTTCCTACTTGGATCTTCAATCCCCTTGGAGTAATAGGGCAGTTTTGTCTCGACGAGGTATCTCGTCATTAGCAAAATTGACCAGATCTTGGAAGATATGTGTCACGGAAAGAACTTGGAGGGTTATAAAGAAATTACCAAGATGGGATATTCCAATCATGGTTGATTTTTAAAGATTTCGATATAATATCTTTAAAAGATGTGTATAACACTATAAAGAATGCTTATCTTTATTTTTTACCTAAACACAAATAATTAGTCTTTAAACAGCTCTGGAGTGAAAATTTTCTGTTAATTTGTTTCTGCTCTAAGCCAACGATGATTTAATAAATATTTAAAAAATGATAACTATATACTTATTAAAAATACATGATATCGTAATAGGGAAAATAGAGTGGGGAGGACTAGAAAAATAGGCATTTGGAAGAGCACGTCAGGCTATTATAAACAAAAGTACTATTATATACAGTGAAACACACCCATCTTCACGATTGTAGGGTTTAAGTTGCTATAAGATAAATGAAATATTTGGAATAATCTGCAAAATCGACATTTTACCTCACATTGAAACTGCTTTAAAACTTCATTACTACTTTTCAGCTTAGCATTTATTTTTTTCTTTCTCACTTATACGGTGCAGGTATCATTAAAATAACACGTGTTTAATCACTGACGAGTTATTTCGCTCAAATATGAGCATCACTGAAAACATTTCATTAAAACTTTCAAAGCCACGTACCGAAATGAACGATGCGTTATTTGCATTTTTTAGAAAAATTAAAGATCACTTAAAAATAAACTACGATGTAAAAAATGCAAGAGTGCCCATGGCCAATACATTTTTTCGAAAAATCCAAAAGGCTTGCACGATAGGTAATAGCAGATTTCTTTTATGACAAATGAACAAGAACGAGGTTTTTTCCTTTAAAAGCTGCAAAAAAGCCGCATTTTCGTCCATTAGTCAAGCTAAAAAATTCACATTATCTTCACAGCATATTAAACATCTGAGAATTTATCGTTCGAAACATAATTACCGCATAATACAGCCTCCAACAGAATCGAAGACCGAGGGGAAATCTTTCTGCACTTTCCGCTAATGTATCACAGAACAGTTAAACGCTTAAATGCACAGGGGCAAAACAAGAATCCTCTTTTGAAAAGTATTTTTTATTCATGCCTGAAGATGCTACGCTTCCCTAAGAAACGAAGTCGTAAATCAAATTCACTTACGTTTCTCTAAATGATAGCTTCGACTTTATGCCTCGCATTTAGGTACATTAATAACAGTTTACCCAAGGAGGAATACCAATATTTTCGTTTTTTAATGTGACTGAGTTTTCGGTGTTTTGCGTTGAGATCCCTTGTCGTTTATTAGGGTTTAGGGTAGGGCAAAAGCTTCGAATGTTCTACCAGAACATTCCAGCTATTGAGATGCATTCATCCGAGTTCTTTTATGTATCCAAATCTGTTTTCTCACTAAAAGTGGAACGAGAAATCGATTATATTTAACTGACTTATTAAAATTGGTTTTGCTTCGGAAATTTTTTTCTGTTTGTTCTCAATATCGCTGTGGAGTTTTGAGTTGATGTTTAAGTGTTTTCCACACGGAAGCAAAACAAGAATCCTTTTGAAAAGTATTTTTATTCATGCTTGAAGATGCTACGCTTCCCTAAGAAACGAAGTCAAATCAAATTCACTTACATTTATCCATGATAGCTTCGACTTTATAAATAGCATATGGGTACATTAATAAGTTTACCCCAGGAGAAATACCAATATTTTCACTTTTTAATGTGACTGAGTTTTCGGTGTTTTGCGTTATTTATTCTGTTTTAAGGTGGAGCAAAAGCTTCGAATGTTCTACCAGAACATTCCAGCTATTGAGAAGCATTCATCCGAGTTCTTTTATGTATTCAAATGTTTTCTCACTAAAAGTGGAACGAGAAATTGATATTTAACTATGACTTATTAAAATCGGTTTTGCTTCGGAAATTTTTGTTCTCGATATCACTGTTTCGAGTTGACGTTTAAGCGTTTTCCACAAGGGTGCAAAACAAGAATCCTTTTTTGAAAAGTATTTTTTATTTGTCTGAAGATGCTTCCCTAAGAAACGAAGTCGTAAATCAAATTCACTTACATTTTTATAAATGATAGCTTCGCCTTTATGAATCGCATTTATGTACATTAATAAGTTTATTTCAGGAGGAATACTAATATTTTCGCTTTTTAATGTGACTGAATTTTCGGTGTTTTCTTATGACATATCTTGTATTTTATTCGGTTTTAAGGTAGGGCAAAAGCTTCGAATGTTCTACCAGAAGATTCCAGCAATTCAGAAGCATTCATCCTAGTTCTTTTATGTATCCAAATCTACTTTTTCACTGAGCATGGAACGATAAATCAATAATATTTAACTATAAGACTTATTAAAATCGGTTTTGCTTCGGAAAATTTGTGTTTTCTTCCGATATTGCTGTGTAGTTTCGAATTGATGTTTAAGCGTTTTTCGCACGAGAAAACGGAATGAACATGGAAGTAGACTCGGATTCTCTCCGTGAAAGAAGCGTTTAGATGCATTCATACTGTTCAGTTATCTAAAAACATTTTGCGAAAGGAAAACGATAAACTCGCAAAACCTTCCTCTTATTGGTTTTGTTAAATGCGAAATTCCACCATTATCCCGCTGAATAAGAGCACTTTCATTTTATTTTTCAATGGATGGTTTTGGTTTTTTATGGTGCAGGGGCCATATTTGTCCAAGATGCGCCAAACACAAGACAGCCAACGTTTATTTTCAAAGGAAAAATGCCGCTTAACTTTTACATATACATCATTTTCGTACTTTTTATATCAAACATGTTGATCAACTTATTTTGAGCCATCAATTCATTAAATTTATTTTTCTAAAGCTTATTTTTTTCTGTTGATCACATGTTCAAAAACTTATTTTGTTGGACTCGGTCTCTCAACCTCTAGCAGAGGACTTGATTTCTAGAGTGCGCGATGTGAAACATGTAAATTGTGATTATATAAATCTGTGGCACTCTTAACCTTATATATACTATTATGAGATAGACGAGATGTCTTGACTTTGAATGCTTGCTGTTTGTAAAGACGAGTTGTATCAATAAAACTAACTTTAATGTCCTTTGGCCCCAATAGCTCAAAGCGAACTAGTTGCTTATTATGTTTAACGCTTAACGCTTTATGTTTAACATGTGTTTTGGTTGGTTGGTTTGGATTTTATGGCGTAAGGTCCAAAGATTGACAAGTTGGGCCAAACAAGAAAATGCAAATCAGCAAAAACAAAGTTTAAAATGGTCAAATCAACAATTAAAAATATATTTAAACTTATATATTTATTGTACAGATGACATTTGTTTAGAGGATATAACAGGTGCAGGATAAAAGAGTAATGCCAGTAGGTCACCATTGGTAAAATAAATTATGAAGGCTAAAAATATATATACTGCTATAGAAATTGTGATAAGATGGTATATCCCATCTTGGTCGATTATAATTCTAATACGAAATGTAGTTAAAAATGAATTATAATAATGGTAAAATGCCGATACATGTAAGACAAGTAGCGGTGCATGTGGAGGGTTAACATGTTTTGAATCATCCAATTCATTAAATTTGTTTTTACTCTGGAGCTTATTTTTTCTGTTGATCCACATATTCTACACTAATGTGTATTTAATAGTCGAGTCTGGTTTTACTTTAAGGTTTTTTATTTTCCTTTAAAATTCTCACGCTAGGCTTCATTTTCCAAATTCAATGCTTAATGTTTTATCTACATTTATTTTTACTATTTTGTATTGTGTTTGAAAACCGTTGTCCTGTTCTTTAACTTGCATTAACCAAACCTACCTGTACTTCTCGTTTGCCAGGGTTGTTTAGCGCAGCTTGGCCAAATATAGCCCCTTTCATCATAAAACCCAACCATTCCGATGTCAGGAATGCGATGTTAGCTGGGGTTTTATGGCTCAAGGTCCAATAACGGACAAGCTGCGCCAAGCACAAGATAATAAAATTATGTAGATGCAAAAACATAAAATGTCGAGATAACAAGCGCCACATACTAAATTTAAAAAATATTTGTTGGTGAACATAACATCCAAGTAAAAAAGTTGAACATAATTATTAATCTTAATGGTTAAGGATTGAAAAACATGCTGGTCAACATGAAAGGGTATAACTTGTTAAAGAATGCATATAAATTGATGGCTAAAAACATGTTGATCAACGTGATGTACAATATAAAAAAGTTGAAATATGAACATTATAATGTTAATGATGGATAAAAACTTTGGTACTTAAAAACTCAAATGGCACTTAAAAAAAGGAAAAAGTTTTGTGGGGTTCCTCCCAAATTAAATCTTAAGTTTAAAAGTGGTTTTAAAAATAATTTCAAATGAAGGTTTTTAAATCTGGACATGCAATTAAAATATGGCAAACAGAAAGAGTTGAATGCGAGTTACATTTGGGGGTCAGGAATACGAGTTTTCAAAATAAGTAAACTAAACTACCAAAGAAAAAATACTTCGAGTTAAAAACTAATTTTATTTATCGCCGTTTGGGTGGCAAGAGTCTAGGGCAAGTATAAGTTCATATTTAAATTGAATATCAAAACCCTAAACAAATGCATTTAATAGAATTAAGTCTGTTTCACCGAGCAAAAATGAAAGTTAAAAATTGAGCAAACCTGTAACTAAAGAACGTATTC